>CM040927.1:30631211-31231211 GCA_023029165.1 Gobiocypris rarus | reverse complement strand
GAACATTTTACTCTGTAAGCATCTAAAGAAAGCATATAAAAAGCATCTGGTCTGCATTTTTTTGCAATATGTTTTATTACAAAAGGCATTGTGTGATTATAAATAAAAAAAGTTCCATAGTTTCAAAGTTTCCATTGTGTAAGCTCTTTTGACTGAATCTGATATGGAATGATATCATCATACTGCACAAATTACTAAAGCTAAACTATGTAACTTTTGGCCCTCTAGCGGTTAAAGCATAACACTACAAGTTACTTGCGGAGGAACACAACAAAAGAAAGACTGGTATGAAAAATATGTGTACTGAGCAGGGAAGTAACTTATATGCTGTTTTGTTTAACGTTACAAACGCGCTGGGCAATATTGACCGTTAAAATTGATTGTTATTCATCTCGGACAAAGTAAAACAATGGATACTATTAGGCTATAACTTCGCTAGTAGGCTAGCTAGGCAAATCAAGCACAGTAGTAACTGTTTTGGAGGATGGAATTGGTACCAACTTAATGTTTGATGAACCCAGTCAATGCCCAGCAAATGCGATGATATGCATTTATATGCGATACTAGCCGGACTCCTCCTTTATTTATACAGACGTGACGTAATGACGCAAAGATAAACGGCTCCATGTTTGAATTTCCTGCGAAAAGCTACCAGTACCACTCAAATTGTAACACATTATTAAAAGCTTACCATTGTGAATCGGGCTAAGGTAAGGAGATAGGTTTGAACACTGGCTGGTTATGTACTTGCTCGAAAATGGATTTTGGATCATTTTTAACAACAACAAAAAAAAGTTACAGACTGCAGCTTTAAGCTACAATGAGACCATTGCACATAGTAGTCATGATTTGCTTCCCTTTATTTATGGATGACGCAAACATGCACGGAGGAATGACAGAAACATACAGTTTCCCGCAAAAATTTGCCCAGACATCTCTAAAATATAAATTATTATACCCTTACAGTAGTAATTCAGAGTAAAGCACAAACACTGTTTGAAGATAGATTTATTTACTAATATTTTTATATAGTAAATTTCCAACAATAAATATATATATATATATATATATATATTTATGGTAGGAAATTTACTAAATATCTTCATGGAACATGATCTTAACTTAAAGGTACACTATGTAGGATTTTTGCAGTGAAATATCTAAAAACCACCAGGCCAGTGTTATATATTTTGTTAACATTTGAGTTCATGATTTTAATGTAGTTTTTTGTGGCAGACTAAAGACTATAGTGACAAATTGTTGATCTTTGAATAAAAATATGTTTGGTTCAGGTTTGAAATTCATTATCTTTTATTATAGGCTACGCAGTCTTTTAGAAGCCCCCCATTCCGTCACCCCAGAACACAGACAAATCACCCCCAATTCTTTTCTACCGGCTGTGAGGTGAAGACCACATGTCCCAAGATTCTGTGCTCAAACTTGGTGTCATCAAACTACGCCTTTGTTTTGAACAGGGGACCTCTAGCAACGGAAAAGTTACCTTCAAATTGTTGTTAATTTTACATTCTTGTTACATTTTTAAAATATTTTATAGTCAGGATATCAATATTATGTTTAAAGACGTGAAAATGATCTTTCTAGTAAAATCTAATTGTTGACTTGATAGTTAAAACTAAGCCAATTTTCAAAAACACCAGACTTTGAGGTGACTTTCTTTAATTAAAAACACATTTTTACAAGAAATATACAACATGAAAATATACAGGACTAAAAACTACAGATTGACAAAGGAAACATACACAAGCACATACATGAGGGCAAAAAGATTAAACGTTAATTTGCTTTGGTCTATTCACAGTGGTCACAACTTCAAAATAGATATTTTGCGTGTGTAAAAACAAATGTATTGAATTTGTCAATAATATTACAATATGACGAATATTTACATGTGTTTTCATCAGGGATTGACATGTCAGGGAGGGATGCGCAGGACAATGTCCAGGAGTGAAAGAGTTTTTTTTCTTACACTCATAACATCTGTGCTACAGAGATGATGACAACAAGAGGGATGATAATCTGAACAAGGTGAGAGAAATTGCCAATTCATATTTTTGATTCTCAGGTAGTCAAAAATGTCCAGAAGCGACACAAGACCAGACCAATCACAAACACTAATCCATTCTGGCCAATACTGAAATTAATCATTTGGCCTCGAATGAAAAAATACAAAAAAATGATTATCGCATAAATAAAGTGTCTGTTTTACTGTAGAATCATGAAGAGTATATCACGTTGTTTTATATATATAAAAAAGGAAGCACTGAGTAACGAATGTGTAAATGTATGAACTATACACTGTTTAAAAGAATCTGGAAAATATGTAACAGATTATCTTTGGTTGAGATGGCTAAAATGTGATTTTGCAGTCAGTTGCTCATTTATTAGATTTTATGTCTTCCCTGATGTCAAAAAACATAATGTCCCAAACATTGCCTTGGTCTCGTGCAATGTTCTTGCCGATTTTCTACAACATGCTCAAAAATGTGATAATGCTGTATATTATTAACAGAGAAGGACTTGATAAATACATGTGCGGTAGAATCCATGAGAATATAAAAGCACCAACTACTGTATGAAATACTATCAGAGCTGATGGCAAATGATCCCTCTGGACAACAGTGTGTGAAATATGCAATTCATATTTATTAAACCCACAAAGTTACCTGTGTTACCACAAAATAGCTTGAGGTGCTATATATAAAAATATACATCACATATATATTTAATTCTTCCTATCTTTTTTGTTTTAAAGGATTTGTTCTGTAAAAACAAAGTTTATATTGTATATATCCCTTTAACAAAATGACCACAAACATTTGATTAGTATTTCTTAGATTGTATGCAAATCTATTATGATATATGCATTCATCATCTATGTCATTACTTTTAAGAATTGGTTGGAAAAACCAACCCACTGACCTGTGTGAAGCCATAACGTGACTCGACGCCAGACTGTCTGGCCACAGAAATGCTACGGTGTCATGCACACATGCTATTCACTCTGTACAGTGTGCAAGGCAATACTCAAAAGAAAAGAAAAATAGATTTGCCTCTATATTTGCTAGTTATATCTGCTAATATATCATCTAATTATAAAAATAACACTTCTACATCAGTAATTAGTATCAAATGTAGTGTAAGCAGCGGGGCTGTGAGATGAGAGGTGACAGTTTTTGCTGCATAGTGCTGTAAATGGCTGAAAAGAAATGACACAATGTTACTGAGGACTTAACACCAGCACAGCTAGAACACCAAGAATGAATGAGACAAAACTGCAGCTTCTGTGCCCTAACATGAGTGCCTCCCAGCCTCTTCCCATCAATGTTAATGCTGGTACAATGGGCGAGGCGAGTATTGTGCTCTTTCCATTATAGGATATGATAAACTCCATGAAACCCTTAGCCCACATGCTTTATTTCTCCCTTTCAGTTCTTCAATCTCATAGCCATTCCAGTATATTTCTTTGCTGAGACTTTTCTGATTGTTTTGTGATTGAAGGTATTCAGTTTAACTTATGAAAAGATTGTAATTAAGGCTGCCAATTGCCAATCAATTTTAATTGAGTATTAAAATGAATCGCAAATAACTGCATACAACAATGTTTGCTGAGGAAAAAAAATCCAAATGAGATGTTACATCATTGTAGCAGGCGAGTAAAGTATTGAATAGTCCATTTCATATTTTGTTTGATTTTTTTTTTTTTTTCTCATAAGCCCATCATTGGTCTACGGTCCACAGCAACTTGTTTAGCAATTGGGTTTGTCAATCTGTCCAAGGTAGTTCACAAAGGACGCATTCTAGTGTTCTCTCTACTACACTACAAATGATCCTGTCTTTGGCCGTTTCGTCTCATCTTGCTGTTTATTTCAACATCTTGTACTTCAAAGTAGTAAAACTTTGGGGAAAACACCTCGAGAGCGCTGCATTATGTTCAAAAGTATAATTACGTTTTTCAACAGAAAAATACGTCTTTTGTGAACTTCCTATGCAAGTTTTTTTTTTTTTTTTTTTACTTAATTTTCAGCCCTAGTTGTACTAGAGGGGTTTGTCAGCAACAAAGCACCATTTTTGAGGACATCCATCCCTTCATCAATGGCATCAATTAACTGTTGTTCACAGTCATTTTACATTCATCTGTAGTCCCTCACAGATTTCCGAGGCAGGAAGTGATCATAAAGATGTCTAAATACAAACATTCCATGTTTTATTGGCCTCTGCGGACATCACAACAATAACTTGCCTTGAACACAAGTCTTTTTTGAAATAGTGTGGAGAAGCATGCCAAATGTCACGGCAGAAGGACTGTGCTCCTCACACAAGAACAGTGGAGATTCATTTTTGGGAGGGCAGAGTAAGATGTGGGTTAGATTTCAGTGGCAGTGATCTCCTCGAAATGGATCTCGTTGCTACGCATGTCAAACTCCTCCATGTCCCTGTTCTCCAGCTCCAGACTAAGTTCCCTCATCACACGCTCCAGGTCCCGGTTTCTGCGGTACATCTGGATGTAGTTCTGCTGCAGCTGCTTCTGGTAACGGATCACCTTGTCTTTCTCCTCTTGCCACACCCTGCGTTCCTCATCAAAGCCTTCCAGCTGGTCCTCGCTCCGCCTCCTCTCGTACATCAGCTCTGCCCGAAGTCGGTCCACCTGCTGACGAAGACCGTGAAGCACGTCCACGCTCTGGCGCTGCACCTTCGCTTCATCACTCTCGTATGCTAGAAGCTGCTCTTCGCTGCCGTTGTCCCGGAAAGCGGGGCTGATCCCGTGAATGATCCCCCCACGGCATTGGGGCAAGGGCAAGCTCATGCATTGGCCTTTAGAAGGTAGAGCTTGGGACATGGGCACCGCCAAAGCCTCTTTAAGACGGCTGGACTCTTCCTCCAAACGGCCCACCTTCTCCCGCAGGAGCTCCGCTTCGCTCTTACGGCGCTGCAGTTCATTCTCACAAACCTCCAGCTCGAGTGTGCGAGTGCGGGCTGTGGCGTGGGCTTCCTGCGAGCGAGTCTGGCTAGCTTGAAGCTCAGAACGAGCCTCTCTCAACTGGGCCTTCAAAGCAACAATCTCGCTGGCCTTCTGACCAAGATCTGCTTGCAAGTCCTTCAGCTGCTGCTTTAGTAGAGAGATCTCACCTGACTTCTGACACACCTGCGAGACAGAAACATCCAATTTCATTGAATGTATTAATTACTCATTGCTAGAGCCACATGGCTAAAATAGTCTCACCTCCCACTTTGTCTCTTCTAGACGAGGACCTAGTTGAGTCTGCTCCCTCTCAAAAGAGGCACATCTCTTCTCCAATGCCTCCCGTTCTTGTAGCAGTTGGGAGAAGTCCTCCTGTAATTTCTTCTTCTCCTGTTGTAGCTGAAACACCTGCAACTGCAGAACCTGTTGCGCCCGTTGTGCCTTCAGCTGCACTTGCTTCATCTTCGATGCACAACTCTGGCGCAGGTCCTCCAACTCTTGCTCGCAGCGCTTCTGTTTCTCTTCATACACCTGCATGGAGAAGACACATGATTTGCTTACTTTGTATCCACTGTATCTGACACTAATAAATGGTAGAAAACAATGATTGTCACCTGACAGATGGCTGCCTCATTCTCATCCAGGTTGTCCCTAAGTTGCTGCAGCTCCAGGTCTCTTTCCTCAGCTTCTCCTCAAGCTCCCGAATGACCCCTTCATAACCTTCTCCGGGAGCTGGGGAGCGGCCACACGATCCGCTGTCTGAGAGGGGCTGGCCACGCCCACTTAAAGACCCTGTACTCTTACTGGATGATGACCGACCGCTGTCGGAGTTGGAGTGTCCGTGGCCACCGCCAGAGCGTGTGGTTTCCATGTGCCCAGTGGGAACTTCACTCTGTGCCAGGCTGTACCCTGTGCTGCTGTAAGTGGGTAGGCTAGAGAGGGAGTTGCGGCCTGAGTCTGACATAGTGCAGGACTGGCTACTCCGTGCATTGCGCCCCCCACTGTAAGAGTTGCGCTTTTCCTGACAGCCCAACCCCGCTCCATTGGCAGGAATTAAGAGGTTGAGGCTGCCCTGGCTTTCGGACAGACTGCCCCCTGACCGTGGAGACAGGTACTGCACAGAGTTGCGATTCTTGGGCACGACAGGCTTAAAGGCAGTGGGACGGATTAGTATCTTCTCCATACTCTGTAATCAAAAGTAAATGGTTAAAGCTGAATTTTCAGCAGCCATTACTCTCTTCTTCAGTGTCAAATGATCCTACAGAAATGATCCTAATATGCTGATTTGGTTCTCAAGAAACATATCTAATTATTATCAATGTTAAAAACAATTGTGCTGCTTAATATTTTTGTGGAAACAGTGATAAATTATTCTCAGAATTCTTTGATGAATAGAAAGTAATTATTCATTTATTAAAAAAAAAAAAAAAGTCTTGCTGATCAGAAACTTTTGAACGGTATCTGCACAATAAATAGCTAAAACATGAAGCCACCAACATCTATTAGTGTAACTGAGGTGTCATTGGTTAAATGTGTACAGTAAGTGATGGCATATTGATGTATGATGTATTGCAGTGATTTAAAGGCTCTCCTCAATCAATAGAAATTAATAGCCAATTAGATGAACTACCCACTGTGTGAAATGAGCATCAGCAAAACCACCATTCATTCATTTATTTTAGAAGAAAGGAATGAGACTTCGACAATAAAATGACGGACAGTGTTTTGAAGGAGTTATTTAAAGAAATGGTTCAAAAACTGTATTTACATTAATGCACTTTCAGTGGACATCTATATGTTATCCAGTGTGTGTTGGAAAAGAAACGCTCTGAGCTTCAGCTTCCAAGGCCATAAGCAGTTGTAAACACAATTAATAATGTTGTCCTTTTTACCTTATCAGTTCGAGTCTGACTCAAGCTGAGAGAATGGAACCAACTTTATGAAGCACGACTTGAGCAGAACATTTCTCAGTAATAAGTAGTTTGGCCCCACTTTATATTAGGTGGCCTTAACTACTATGTACTTACATAAAAAAATAAGTACAATGTACTTACTGTGTTCATATTGTGTTGCAAAACACCTTTGCTGATATTGAGGTGGGATACGGGTAGGGTTGGGGGCAGGTGTGGTGGTATGGGTCAGTTTAAGGGTAGGGTTAGGTGTAAGGGAAGTGTCAACTTTGTAATTACAAATGTAACAACAGAAATTAATTACAGATGTAATTACATGCAGGTATTTTTTTAAATGTAAGTACAATGTAAAAACATGTATGTACACAATAAGTGCAATGTATCAAATTATGAATTAAAATGTTAGTACATAGTAGTTAAGGACACCTAATATAAAGTGGGTCCAGTAGTTTTTGTATATAGCCGGGGTTGTACTCTCACAGGTTTAGGAAGCCATCTTCTGTAAAATGTGCTGTGCACAAGCTAAATTGTGGGTTGTACTGCTCAAGAACAGCTTTATAAATAAATCTAAACCTCTGATTCCTAATTTCATCCGTTTTCGGAAGGCCAAACAAAGTGGTTTTGGTTTCGCATCCAAACACACAATGTCTCTGCAACATTCAACAGCATTACAATCCACGAAGCCTCGTCTTCTCTCTTTGCATGTGCCTTTGGGTTGGCATTATGCTAATATTTCACACTGTGATGTAGACTTTTGAGGAAGTAATATCTGGACTTAAATCAAGGTGTTTTAAGCAGGTCTGGAACAGTGTTCTCTGTTAGATAGAACAAATCTTTTTGTGGGAAACTACAGTGTTTTATGATTATTTTGGAGCAAGGCCTTAGCTGTAGACTTCCATAAGTTTATTATAAATATAAAAAATGTTACGTCACTATTTTACTATTTATTGTATTTTTTAATGTTTACCTGCCAAGCACCACCAGACTCACCTTTTCCAGTCTGCCGGACACTGGAACGAGTTTGGGCGGAGGGCCACCAATATTACCATTCATGCCTCTGTTATCAGGAGGCTCTTCAGTATCACTGCAAGGGCTGCGCGTGGTCACATGGTTATCATTCCAGTCGCCCACTGGCTCATCACTCAAATAGCCATAGTTGCCATTGCCAGCAGAGATGAGGGCAGTGGACTTGTTCTTAGCAGGTAGAGGAGGATGGCTGGTGAGAAGCTGCTCCTGTGAGCTGGTGCTGCGCAGCGTGCCCTCTTGCTGCCGGAAACAGCTTATAGCTGGTGTGGGTTTGCGATACTTGGCACCAAAGTCGCTGGCGGCTCGGCAGTGGCGCTCCTGGTAGGTACGTCCAGAGATCAGGCTGCTGACGGAACCCATGGTGCCTGCCACAGCTACGGAGGGGGATTGAGACGCTGAGCAGCACTGCTGGACGTCAGCGCTGGGATTTGGGTGATCAGTGGGCACAGGGAGCGCCTGAACTAGAGCCATGGCGAACACACGCCCAGGATAAACACTCTGGAGAGAAAAGCAGGAAGACGAGGAAAAAATATTATTGTCTAAATTGGCTGTAAAATAAAGGTCACATAACATTTTCTGATTTTTAACACAAAAGAATTACAAATCTCACCACACACCACACAAATGAAAGTGCTTCTTGTACTTTCAGAATTGTTTTTATAAAAGCTGTCACTGGGGCATTTCCTTTTCAAAAGGTAAACATTTGTACCTTATTTACCCCAAAAGGGTGTATATTACTTTCCCCGCTATTGATGGAATGGCATCATCTTGATGACTTTTCTCAGTAAACAGGACTAAACAGGAATGATATCAGGTTGTATGTAAGTATGGGAAAAACATCACTTTTTTGACCCCACATAGAAAATGAATTAGGTTACAACTTAAATAGAGCGATCTGCAACTTAAGATAAGACATCTGCAGGGGTGCCGCTAAGGGGGGGAAAGTTAGGACGATTCTAAGGGCCCATGCACTTTTGGGGCCCCCCAGAGATTGGTTTTATTAGTAGTAACAGTACTATCAGTAATGTAATATAAATTATAAATGTATAATCTACCAGAGTAACAAATAAAAGAAAATTACGTCTTATTTCTGCATTTCTGGCAAAATAACCCCCCTAAATGGTACGATAGGGGGGCCCAACTTCATATTCTTTCATAGGGCCCAAAATTGCTAGCAGCGCCCCTGGACATCTGTCTTTATTTATCATCATAATAGAAAAAACAAACAACAACAAAAAACAGCCACAATTCTGGTGGTCAATTAAATACAGATAAGCATTAGCAGTTATTGGTTATGTGTCTGAATCAGCATGTCAGGGTTTAATTTGCGGATGGGCATAGAGAAGTATATATAATATATATATATATATATATATATATATATATATATATATATATATATATATATATATATATATATATATATATATATATAGCCTGTAAGAGCAGTCTCATCATGTGGAATAATCTGCAAAAAGCCTGCCAGTCCAATCAATTACACACACCCCCAGTGCACTCCAGAAAACACTCCCAATGCACTTCAAAGAGACACAAGCAGGAGGAACACACAGTCTGATTCACCAGGGGAGATCATACCGCCCCGACTGCACTGGCAATGACCTCTCTACCACAGGGACAGACAGGCAAAGAGAAAGCCAGTACCATTCTGACTCAAACTTCTCATAAAACATTCCCTGTTCTGCTCACTCATCCACACGCAGCCCCCCACATGACATTTTAGCTGAGGTCTGAATTCTGATGAAGTCAAAGTAGCAGACTTCAGCATGGGAGGACAGCGTTTCTGTTGTCCCAACCTCCCTGTCCCGTCCGTCACAATGTCCTTAGGCATAGACCCCTCTGTGAGGAAGATTTCATTTTTGGGTGAGTACTTGATGGTCTTAAAGCATTATCTTCCTCGTAAAATGTTTTCACATTTGAGAATATATATCGCGCATCCCTAAATGTGGTAATTAAGTTTGTCATTGAAATGCATAAAATATCAAACAATGGTACAGCACTAGCACACTCTGTAATCAAATTGTTTCAAATGAAGAAATAATATATAATGGGGCCTCTGTGCATAACATTTAAGGGTATTAAATCCTATTCACCTCTAAAACACAGCCAAACAAAACCAAAGTGAATACTGCGATGAGGAGGAACAGAGGAGCGAGATCTGGAGGACGGGTCTCTGAACGGCAGGTTTAAAGTTCACAGGGTTGAGCGGGGCAGAGGAGGTCTTCTCATTATATTATCACAGGCTTTGGGAGAGGCGTTCAAGGTTATGATTGGGTTAGTTTGTATGCATGTATGAGGTGCAGAATACTGAGGCTCTGTGAGAGGTTTGGAGGCCATGCAGCTCATTTTAAGGTAACTTTAGGGTAACAGTTGGAATCTGGTTAGGAATGGTGTAGGTTGGGTTTAACAAAGGGTGAGGACTGGCTTTGAGAGAGGGGGTGGAATTAGTTGAAGCGAGTTCAGAAAGAGTGAAGTGATCCATGATGATCCCAGTACGATTTGACATTGTCTTTTTCTGGTCTTGGACTTTCTCAAGAATCTGAGTAGGGCCAAATCATTTTCCCCTCACATGTGACAGATTTTTTTTGTGTGAACAGCTAAAATCACAGACTGAATTCAGATGAAATCTGACATTTTCAATTTTGAAAATGGATATGTCTCTTGATTTTGATAATTATTGTTTTATTTTATTTTCTTTGTTTATTGGCAATGCGCCTTCAGTGGGAAGAGTCAGTTTGAAATTTAGGCAATTTATGTCAATCTAACTTTACATATAGTTGTGCAGTTTAACTCAAACCCCCGGTTTCACAGACAAGGCTTAAACTAGTATTAGAATAAAACGCATGTGTGAGCTGTTTTAGCAACGTACACAGATATATCTTAAAATATCTCTGCCATTGTTTTCTTTCGCAAGATGCACATCAATAATGTAATTTTCTAAGGCACGTTTATAAAAGCTACTTAAATGCTCTAATTGAACTAAGGCCTAATTCTGGCTTAATCTAAGCCCTGTCTGTGAAACCAGGCCTAAGAGTTGTCTTGTATTAACCCTTTTGCAAGTTTTTGAAAAATCTATACGTATTATTCGTTTGTCATAGCTGATGTTGATTTGCATTTAAGGACTGATTGTTGAGCAGAGCACCGCAGAGCACCGAGAGCAGTTAGCTGAACATACTTCATAAGACGCGCTGAAGCAGAAATACCTGATAGCCACGTTAGTGGAACCATGTGCGTAAGCACTCGCAGAGAACCGCCCTGGAAACTGTTACTCTCAGCGAGTCACGCTATCCCTCTTTCTCCTCTCTCTCTCAAACTTTCTGTTTCATCTCCTCCACAGCACTGTTTTATTCAAGTATTCAGCTATTAATTATCCACATTCTCGGCTGTGACAGAAAGATTCCAATTGCCATGTAAATATGCACCTGGATTTATTTAGAGGATACAGAGGTTGAATCTCCCCTCCAACCCAATCTCTTGACAATAGGTGTTTTATCACATAGAGCCATGATTTTCCCTAAAGGTATACTCCAAGGGGGTCCATGTTGAGGTAACACTTTAGTATGGGAAACTATTAACTATGACTTTTGCCTCAATATGCTTATTAATAGTTAGTAAGGTAGTAAGTTTAGGTATTGGGTAGGATTAAGGGATGTAGAATAAGGTCATGCAGAATAAGGTATTTAACTAATAGTGAGAACTGAACTTTAAAACAGCATGACACTGTCAAATTCTGTAAATAACTTTTTATTAAATTACATAACATGTTTTTGTAACCAGGCACCATGCTGAATGTATTATTTAAATTAAACATTATTTTTTTATACTATAAGAGTAGTAAGAAGGTTTTTGCCATTTGTATATTTTATATTGCTTTAATTTAATGTTTACATTTTTTTAAAGTTTATAATATATGAACTATATATTTTTGCACTTTTTAATTTTTCCCCATTATTTGTAAACGTTTCCACAGACCCCCTTGAAAGTCCCTGTATTATACATGTTATACTGTCCTGCAGTAACTGATGGTTAAATGGACAAACACCAGCAGTCTTTGATCTCTTCAGTCTTGACAGTGAGAGAATAGTGCATCCCTCTGCTGCAGGTGTTTCTAATCAAATTCCACAGCGAGGTGGCTGGTGGCTGAAATCTCGTTATGATAAGTCTTAATAGCGTCGCTGCCGCCGGAAAGGATTAGCGGTGAGGTGTGAATCCCCCGGGAATCGCGGAGCTTCTCTGTGGAGTCTGGAGCAGAATAGGATGGAATGCCAGCATTGAGCCTGGAACCCAGCAGAGCTCCAAATCTCCGGGCAGAAATCCCTAAACCCTTAATCACATTTGGTCTCTCTGTTTGGTTCAAGTGCAGTTGCAGGGGCAGGATATTTGATGTGTGTGATGATCCCGATCAAAGCCTCTTCCCATGGAGGAGTTAGACATGACATTGCGGCATCCAACAACAAAGCCTTTGTTCTGATAAAGGCAAGCTTTTTCCCTTAACTGTGCATAGCATACCTCATTATAGTATACTCCTCACTTCGCCATAAGACATCAAATGAATCAACTCATTTAAGATTTTAGGTCATGCAAATACCCCATCGAAATACCCCAGACAGTACTTGCATTACATCACAAAAGCCTCGCAGGCACACACAGATCCACAGAAACACAGGAAACTAGAGAGAAGTGGAGGCAGCACAAAGGAAATGCTGACCTCATCTGACTGTTGCAAATGCAACCACACATCCTCATTAACACAGTGTGCGTGTTCCCCAAAAATAGAGAGGACAAAAGTGCATGCTTGGATAAATGTAGCCCATGGAAAGAAGACAATTAATCCACAAGAATGACTCCTTGTGCTGTAAACAGGGAAAAGTGAGCGCTCTCAGTGTGCTCAAGCGAAAATGATAAAGTGATCAGTGAAACTTATGATATTGTGTTTACCGATTATGAAGCTTTCGGCAGAGGAGGAAAATGTGAAGACTGAAGCGGTCAGCTGTGTGTATTTACATTCTTAAGGGATCTCTATGCCCCGATGACCTTCTAGTCTTTCTCATTAGTCACTCTATCCATTTCTTTAGTTTCTTTTAATCATTCTTCCTTCCTGCTCTCCATCAGAGTCACACATTTTCCTTCTGTGAATGTCCCGGGTACTTTGCAACTTATCTACAGAATTTTTTGCATGTAAACCTGCTAACGTTCGTACAGTGTCTCTGCAGGGATACTAAGAAGGAAGGTAATGTGACTTCATTGTTTGCATGGAGCTTCAGGTTGTGTTGGCTTGATTAAACAGAACAACACGTGTTCCTTCCTGTGGTCTGCTTATGTTAATGATGTACAACAAAACCAGCCAGAAACAGTCTAAACAAAAGCCATTTGCTACATTTAATTGGCTTTTACTTTTATATTTTCAGTTTTCCTTTTAAGTTTTAGCAATTTTGTTATGTGCTTTTGTAATTTGTATTAATTTAGTTAATATTTCTATGTAGTTTTAGTTTTTTATTATTTTTTAGAACTTATTTCTGTTAGCTGCCATGGCAGCATTTTTCATTTTCATTCATCAAATATTTATTTTTTATTTAAATTACAAAAACTTTGAAAGTTTAAGTTAACAATAAAAACACTAATATCTGTGATGAAATAATTGGATGAATGCACACAATATTAGTCCCACCACAAAAATGCAGCTCTAAAAATAAACTTTTTTTTAATGAAAAAAGTTGCTCCTCAGCTTTTCCTTTTATGTTGTGTCATCATCTAGCATACCATACATCTCTTTTCCATTAGGTCTCTTGCATTTCTCCCACTTTTAAACATGTATATCAGTGTGAGTTATAGATATAAATATGTGTCCTGCTTCAGTCACAAGTCCAAGCTCTAAACGGCCGCTCTGCAACCTGCGGCCCCGCTCCGAGACTTCCTGCCAGCTGCACTGTTATTGTCCACTCCATCAGATAACATGCACAATGATACAAAAACACTCACGGTTACATTCACAAACATACCGAAAAAAGATCATGGTCACGTGACCGCAGCAGAAAACTAAACATACTGTTAGTGATCTGAAGGACCTACTTTGAAAAACACAAAACAGCTCTGATTGGGTTGCTGCAATTACAAGGTGTGCGTGTGCTCATGAATTATTCATACATGCCATGGACAGTAATTGTAGCAGTAAATAAACTTAATTAACATAGTCTTTGTTATTTAGGATGAGGGGAATTAGCTATTTACAGCTACTACAAAAAGAAAAACAGCACAATTAATTAGGCTGCTCTAAATTAGTTTAGCACCGAATGCCACTACAACTACAAATGATGAGACCTAAAAATAAAAGGGTGAAATTTAGCATTTTTGTGCTAAAGTGTTAAGTAAGTGGGTTTTGTTTTTATCTATTGAGCTGATGATTATAGGAATGATCTACATTCAGAAGCTTATAAATCATAATAAATTCCATGGCCTTTTATGCTAGTGCAGTGTTACTAATGCTAAATCTCAATCCGCATACTATTCGTCCTATACAGTTTAGGGTTAGTGTGTCCCAAATTGTAGTAAAAATGAAAAAGTATGTCACCGGACCCTGAAATGTAATTTCTTAAACAGTGTATTTTTGAAGAGTGGATCCATGCTTTTAACATCCACAACCCCACTGAAGAGTTTGTGACAGACCTCTTTTACATTTTCAGCTGTAGGGAATGCAGAAATGACAAATAGCTATTTTAAGTAGGGCTGCTAAAACACACCAAGCCAACGGTCGGCCATGGGTCAACGCCAGACCATTGGTAAGTGTGTTTCACACGTCGGCTGTAGTCGGGCTTACATCGACAGTAGTTCATCCGATTCAGCATGTCGGGGCTATCGGTGAGAGAGACCGCTCTGTTTAGTTTAGCGAACAAGTCAGTGCACAAGAATTGATGAGAAGTGATGAAAGCAAGCAAAGAAGTCAAGTACATAAGGACATAAGGCTGTTCAAATTTTGTGTCATCTTACCTGAGCATTCCAATACGCAGATGTTTTCATAACAAAATTAGACGCCTGGAATAAGGAAAAGCGATGAACGTGATTGACATTCAAAATGGTAAGCAAGCCCTGCAATGTTTAGGGATTGTATATCTGCAGTCCTAATTTCGCGACAACACATTTGGCTTTCGTTAACGCTAGTTCTCTGACGTCAGCTTGGTGTGTCACGGCCGTAACCACTTCAGCTCTGCGGCCCATCCGTGGGTCGAATATTGCATACATCATAATTATTCGAAAAAGGCTGCAGAGCTGAAGTTGTTGAGGTCCAAAAGAGAACTCAATTTGGTGCACCGTCTCTGAAGCGGCTCTCTGTGTTCAGTAGTGATGGGGAGTCTACTCCAAAAGAGTTCATCTTCAACTCTAAATAGCTCCAGCACAGGAAACGACCCTCGTTGTTGACTCTGTTGCTGTGCCCGAAACCGCTCACTTGTTCACTCATTTTCTAATTCCTTTATAGAGCATGGCAGTTTAGTGCCATAAAGTTTTAAATATGGTTATTTTTCTTACACAAACGCATCGTTTCGCTTCAGAAGGCCTTTATTAACCCCCCAGAGCCATGTGGAGCAGTTACATGATGGATAGATACACTTTTATGGACTTCAAAAACAGAGCAACAATTCTCTGCCATTATAAAGCTTGGAATAGCCGGGACATTTTTAATATAACTCTAATTTTATTCGTCTGGAAGAAGAATATTAAAAAAATAAAATAAAAGTTTAAGTTTTATAAGCACAAATGTTCACCTTGCTCTGTTCTGTGATATGTATGCGTGGCGTCACGTGATACGGAGTTACGTTGAAAAGGTCACGCTTGCCGTAGTAGGGAATGTACCGAGTCAGTGTTGAACGTGCACATACTCAAGTCAAACGGCGTTTACAAAAAAAGGGAGTTAAAAGGTAATACAACGATGTCGGACGATTTTGAATCCTCCTTTCGCACATTTGTAAACACTGACTCGGTACTTCCAGCTACGGCAAGCGTGACCTTTTCAACGTAACTGCGTATCACGTGACGTCACGTACACATATCACAGAACAGAGCAAGGTGAACATTTGTGCTTATAAAACTTAAACTTTTGATTTTTTTTTTTAATGGCCGATCGTTTCGTTAGATAAGACCCTTATTCATCGTCTGGTATGGTTTAAAGCCCTTTGAAGCTGCACTGGAACTGTCATTCGGACCTTGAACCGTTTGGGGTCCATTTACTCCATTATAAGGAGAAATGTTTGCATCAAAAACCTTAATTTATTTTTGACTGAAGAAAGAAAGACATGGACATCTTGGATGACATGGGGGTGAGTAAATTATCAGCAAAAGTTTTTTTTAAAGTGAACTAATCCTTTAATGTAAATCAATGAACGAAAGAAAAGAGAAAATCAATCATTACTCTTGACTAAATAATGCATAACTTAATATATAAAAAGTTTACAGTTTAAGCTTAAGTTTATGTGAAGCTTGTTTAAAGTTCACAAAGTAAAAGTTGTTATATTCACAAAGTAAAAGTTGTTATATGTTTTAAAGCCTTTAAATGTAAAAAAAAAATAATATGTCTTTCAGTTATAATATTGAATGGCTATAATTAAAGACTAAAATTGAGGGGGAAAAATTTGTAGTATTGGAAAAAATCCGTAGTCATCAGTAGTATTGGAATTGGTCATACTGCTTTTCATTTAGCTATAGTACTTACTTAGTAACAAAAAAAATGCCATTAAACAAACATATACATTCTACATTACTCTGTAAAAAATATTTTAAAATTAAGTAACCTGGTTGCCTTAAAATTTTGAGTTCATTGAAGTCAAAATTTTGAGATAATACAATGAAAACTTTTCAGAATTAACATCACCCTTTATTCAAATATTATTAAAATATTTTGTAAACATATTGTGTAATTGTGTTTTATTTGTTATAATGCAGTGAAACATGCCAAATTGTGCTATTTTCATGATTTATCATAACATTTATTTAAAAAAAATGTATGTGGTTTAGATTCAATAATATTTTGAGTTTCTATTTATCAAACCAATTTCCTTCATTGTATTAACTCAAATGTTTAATTAAAATTAACTCAACATTTTAAGGCAACCAGGTTACTTGCTTTTTTAAGTTAAACCAACAATATTTTTTTACAGTGTAAAAATTATTACATTGTTATATTAATATGCAATTAATTGTGATTAATTACATAAAATGTGTAATTAATAGTATTTTTTTGAATGGAATGACAGCACTATAACGAACACTCAATTCCACATGCTGGTCTCCACAACTGTTTCTGTATACTCAAAAGTATGTATACTTTATAGTGCATAGCAGAAGTTTACAGCTTCAGGAATTTGGATGTCTGTCATTTTATACATACATCGTCCACTGTCCTTATCAGCTAATGTGCAAGACTAGATCAAATAAATTAACGGTAACACTTTACAATAAGGTTGTATTAGTTAATGCATTAGTTAACATGAACTAATGATGAACTGCACTTATGAAGCATTTATTTATCTTTGTTAATGTAAATTTCAACATTTACTAATGCATGAATAAAATCTTGTTAACATTAACACACTGTGAACTAACATGAACAACTGTATTTTTATTAACTAACGTTAACAAAGATTAACTAATGCTGAACAGAGGTGTTGTTCATGGTTAGTTTATGTTAACTAATGCGTTAACTAATGTTAACTAATACAACCTTATTGTAAAGTGTTACCAAATTAACTAAAGACTTGATAGATTGAATTATGCTGTTGGCCAGTCTGAAAAGTCCACCGGTGCCAAAGTCTGGAGGAACAGAGTTTAGTCATGAATGACGCATTTGCAATAATAGAGTCAATAGAGCAAAAGAGAGGGAGTCATTACCGTCAGTGGACCCGAATATCCTCCTCAGTGTGTACTAAAATGCTCTGACAGACTGAAATAAACAGATGCACTGTCTTCTTTCATCCCTTCATTTCTCACTCAGGAGTTTTATTCTGAATAATGACAATGAGTCACTGATCACACTTTCACAGCCTTGCTGTCTGAGAATAAGGATTATTCTTTCTGGCACACATACAAAAGCACTGAGTGTGTTGTCATTAATTATGCGTGTAAAATTCTCTGTGTCAGGAAAACAAAGCAGAATGAGAACACTGGGAGTGTGTGTATGATTTATTGATAAGGAAGATGAGAGTCTCCTTAACTTCTTTATGATGTCTTTACAATACTTGATTGGATGTGTCAGGGTTCTCATGGTAATAGAGTCCTGCTCTAGATGCAAATTTAACCTTTAGTTATACATTTTTATAAAATGTATACTACTAAAATCTTGATAAAAAAATATATGTATATACACAGACGTTCAAAAGTTTGGGATCTGTAAGATTTTTAATGTTTTTAAATGAAGTCTCTAAAATAAGTCGTTTTTGTCGTATTAAAAATAAAAACGACAAAACAAACAGTAATATTGTGAATTTTTTTATTAAAGTTTTCTACTTTAATATATTTTAAAATGTATTTTATTCCTAAGCTGAATTTTAAGCATCATTACTCGAGTCACATGATCCTTCAGAAATCATTCTAATATGCTAATTTGATGCTCAAGAAACATTTATAATTATTATCAATGTTGAAAACAGTTGTGTACATTTTTTTAAGGATTTTTTTTTTTGATGAATAGAACGTTCAAAAGAACAGCATTTATTCGAAATAAAATCTTTTGTAATTCCAGAACGACTGATGTACGAAAACACTGACAGCCAATCAGAATCCGAGCTTGAGCATTTACAGCAGCAGCCGACAAAACTGCATGCTTAAGACAGAACAATATCACATAACATTAATATAGTTACCGTAACAGTTATATTTATAGTTTTCACTCTTGGTGTGTGAAGGGCCTTAAGAATTTCAGTTTTTGAAAAATAATTTTGGCACTAGTGAATTCACTCAAATTTCAAAACTCTTATATAACGAAACTACAAGATCGATTCCCAGCGACCACATGGCTGCTGTTAAATTCTGTGCAAAGCGACTCATTTTTCATGGTAAATCCCTGTAGCTCTCCTCCTCAACTCAATTAATTGTATGTTTCTTTGTTGAGATGCTGGATCAAATTAAAAGTGGAAGGGAAGCACTGCCCGTAGAACAAGCATTATTGGCCCTGCTAGTTTCACTGCCAACCTGTTGCTGTTACAGGATTTTGGCTTTTGGCTCTGTTTGGGGCTGTTGCCATGACACTTGAGGCCTACATGTGCACTGCCTGGGGTGAAAGAGAGCGAGAGGGGGAGGGAGCCAGAGTTTGTAACAAAAACAGAGCGAGAACTCCACAGAGAAGAGAGGAAAGAGTTGGACAATGAATGATAGATAGACCATAAAAGAAAGACAAATTAAAACCTGAGCAGGTGGAGTGTTAGTGAACATGCATAAATAAGTCACAGGAAGGCACAGGCCTGAGTGAAGTAGAGGAATCCATAAAAGAATGAGTGAGAGAGGGAAACTCAAAGTTTAAGAAGACAGGGGGCTGGTCGGCTCTTTAGCATCTCAAAGCATATGGGCTCTATTAAAGGCTCCCTTGAACAGGGGCCCGAGCCGCCTCACAAACCTCCCGAAGACAATCTCTCCTGTCTCACTGTCCGAGCCTCCCCGGGCATCTCATCCAGCGAGCCTTTCAGAAGAGAGCCGGCTGCCTCGAACTCTAGAATGAGATGCAGCAGGCGACGTTATTTCCACAATACCACACAGGAGCTGCTGCCATCTGGGCTGACACTACCTGCCAATCAACAGTGGACATTTTGTTTCACCCAGTGTGCAGTGCTAGACTCACTGGCACAGGCCCAGACGCCAGCCACGGTGCCCATTACAAAGCATCTGCCAGCGGGAACAACCTCCCATGGCATTACTGGTATAAAGTAGATTGAGTGCAAGCATCTCAGGAGCGGAGTAATCTATAGAAAGGTTTTTTTTTTAATAAATAAAAAAATCACCTTCATTATTACACTAAGTTCACACAAAATCAGCAATTGTGATGTAAATTGTGAAACTCTTTCCCGCCAGTGTCTAAAAGAAAAAAAAGAAGCCAGTCACCGCCAGAATATTTGATCATTTTCACAAAATGTTCATGGCCCCCAGAATATTTTGCGTTATGAATATATGAACATGCAATATATCAAAAGAAAGAAACACGTTTTTAATATTCATCAAATTGGTTTCATAATTATATAATCTTACTAATGCACTATTTACAATTTACTACATATATTTATGTTTTATCCCCACACAACAAAAAAATACAAAGAAAACATACATACATTTCCGTCAATGGTGGGGAAAGAGTTAAATAGTTTTTTATGGTTCCGAGTACAGTATAGCTTGATTTGTCAACTGTAAATACGGTTTTATATTAACACAACTTGACCTCTTTATTTTCATCTTGTGTAAAAACTTAAATGCCCCAACTATGCTTTTTCAGACATTACCTTTGACGTAGCGTAATAAAGCTGTTTGAGAATGTAAAAGGTCTGCACAGTTTAAAAAAATACACACACACACAAAAATGTAGTTATTGTCTCCCAAAAGAAAGAAACAATTCTTAAAAATGCTTGAAATGAGTCGTCAGTAAATCCAGTCTAACTTCCTGCACGAACTCATGTAGGTTTGTAACAAATTTGCATAATGCCCATCTATGGTCTTCATTGGCTGCCCATGAACGTCTACTTTGCCACACCCTCAAACATTGAAGTTGTAGCCGAGGCCTGGACAGTTTGGTTTGTGCTGTCGGCATGTCAAGAAGATGCATGTAACCCATTACATCCACTTCCAAAGGATGAGGCTCACGAAAAGGAGGGGAAACCGAAACTCTGTGGTCAGCAATACTTGGTCAATCTGACCCTTTGCAATTCTGGGCATTTGCAAGCAGTAGAAAAGCGTCCGGCGTGGGAATGGCCATGTAACATCCAGGAGCCAGTTGTTTCTGAGTCA
Organism: Gobiocypris rarus; assembly: GCA_023029165.1. Lineage (NCBI taxonomy): Eukaryota > Metazoa > Chordata > Actinopteri > Cypriniformes > Gobionidae > Gobiocypris > Gobiocypris rarus. The sequence continues at coordinate 31,210,304 of CM040927.1, read as the reverse complement.
GCTGCTCTTTGCCACGGTAGGAATTTCCAACCACTAATGATTATTCAGTTCAATCCAGTGGTCAGAAACAGACACTTGGAATAACAGCAGAACGGAGAGGAGCTGTGGCTCCACCTCATTGTTATTACTGTGAGAGTGGCCATTTTGAGGAGATGCCACTGACAGGATGGTAAAAAGGATTTTTTTAAATGTAAGTATGGTCTGAAAAAAAACAATACTGATCAATCAGAGTGAAATCCAGATCTTCAGTCATGAACAGGGGAGAGGACAGACAGTTTGGCTTTTATAGAAGAGCACTTAAGGATAAGCTACTGCCCAGCAAAAATGATTGAAATAATGTTTTTTCAAAATCAAAAGTTTATATGATATATTATACATATATTATACATACATACTCACAAATACTTATCCAGATAAGTAAAATAATCAGTATATAAATGTAGACTGATTGTGTTTTACAAAGCTTCAAAATAAATCTTTTAGTGTAAATTCCTTACAAAAGATTTACACTTTGGTATTATTGCCATATTCTTTACATGGTACTTCCAAATAAATTAGTGTCCAAAAATCTGTGGAAATACCATGGTACTTTTTTGATGATAACTGATAATGTGTAAAAGAAAACACTATAAAATATTATTTTACAGGAAAATCCGGTTAAATAACTAAAATACCTTTACCTTGTAAATGGTTTAACATCACATTAAATGTAATTTTAATGTAAAACACTGTCAGATTTATAGGGTTTCTTATCATATAATTTCAATAAAAAAGTATTTTAGTCATATTTTACCTGATTGTGTTGATGTTCTTTGTGTATATGAACCTCTGCACTATCTACATATGAATATACTGTATGTACAATGAACATATGACAATGGACAGGCCACTTGCGATGAAGTCTGATTCATGATATGGCTTTTTTTACAGCACCTATATTATTATGGTGGTTATCAGTACATTAAGGTAAAACATATTTAGTAAATATTAGAAATTAAATGAATAAATATTAGCATTATATTACTTGATGAATTTTTCAGTTATAACTGCACTGATATGCCATCCTGGTTTTTTTAATGGACCACAGATAAGTTTTTATGTGCAGCCTCTCCGAGTTCTTCTAAAGTATTTCTTTACTGGCTGTGGCTATTGATCTTCTCAAAATGGCTTCTCTGCCTCCTCTCAAAGCTCTCTGAACCAAACATCAGCAGAAAGAGACAAATAAATAATCTTGCAGTGTTTCTGACAAACCATAATCATCCGTCTCATGATCAAACTGAAATCACAGCACAGATATGCACTGCAGTCAGAGGGAAAAGTGGCACAGCGCACATACCGGTAAATTAATTCCACACCAGAGCTTACATAACCAGCACGGCCTCAGACAAACTATGCCAGCATGAATATGTAATTCATCTCAAAAGTGCAGAGATGGTGAACCACGCAGGAGCCGCAAACAGAAAAAAGACAACCTTGGAGCTGGTCGTGAAACTTGCAAACACGCCACAGCGAGACCAGCCGCAAGAGGATGTGGACATACAGACACTGTCCCAACAGATTCCAGCCAAGCTCAGATGGAGAGGAAAAGAGTGGCATGGAAAGTTGTGATTCAGTGCAGTCAGCTGAGACTGACTCGACGTTAATGAGCTCTCCCTCTGTATATACGTCTGCAGGAAGCTACAGCCTTACATAAATACTTGGCACATAAAGGCATCTCATAAATGGAAACAGTAAAGTGATGAGAGGAGATGGTACGAGGTGTTTTGGAGAGCCTAAACCTGTGAGGCACAGCTAGACAGTAAGGCACATTCTGTCCTTACAGAGACAGTGAGCTGAACACATTTACTAAGGCTGTATTTCAGAGCCCTGTAACATATGAGAGTGATTTAACTCATCTATTATTTTCCGACTCACTGACGCAAGCACCTTTCCACCCCCCTAGGTGATCTCATCTGGAGTGGAGTCTGGACGCTGCTGCTGACACGCAGTAACGGGCCTCTCTATTTCAGGCTTTTACTGTATAAGAATTTGCCATGAGCTGAGTCACATCTACTTTAAACACCAACGGGAATCTCAATATACTTGGGGGCGCTTCAATCTAAACTTCATCCCATTCGAAAACTAAATGTCAATAGATCAGGCTGCATGCTGTGCAAGAAGCTTAGTGGTGTCTGACTAGTTTGAAGAAGCTTTGTGTAAGCACTCGGCAAGGAGTGATTGGAGTATGTGTGTGTGTGTGTGTGTGTGTGGACGTTCCAATCTAGGCCAGTTGTTCATACATCAACTTTTTACTTCACATTCACAATAAAGCAAACAAAAATCTCCAAAAGGGAGTTTTCATCCTTATTCCATAGAACCATTTTGGACTTTCCAAAAAACCTTTTAGTTCACAGTTAATTTTTTCTTGCACTTCTTTCCACTAAAGATCCTTTTTGTGCAATAGAAAGAATCAATTGATGGTTCTTCATGGAACAATATATGCTAATGAAGATCCTTTATGTTTAAGGGTGCACTTCCAAAAGACTTCTTCTCCACAACGTAAAGTCCACAAAACAAAGATAAAACAGCTTAACCAAGTTCCTTTAAATCAATCAGTTCACAAGGCCTTTGCTCTCTCCCTCTCCCACACACACACACACACACACACACACACACACACACACACACACACACACAACAAACACTCTTTACAACAGATATAAATAGAAAACAAAAAACACAAAAGATATCTCAATCTCACTCACGTCTCCTAGACAAGAATTACATTAAAATGAGAGCAAATGGAGACTTTTGTTTAAGCCTCATGCTTCTTGGATATTTCTCCTGTGGGAAAAGCTACCAGTAGTCTCACGAGTATCTGAGTGCCAAATAAGATCCCAATAAAATCAGATGACCAGATACCAAAGTCTGCCATAGTAAGAAATCTCAATATAAACTTAAACATTTGTTGTCAAAATCTTCCAGGATCAAATGATGTAAGCTATAGTTGTGAACATTCACATATTGCTATTTACTCTTAAGAGTAGGAATTTCAGGAGAGACATGTAGAAAAAGTTGATACTTAAATGAAACTACTGAGATGCTTTTCTAACTCTGATAGAAAAATAAAACCCCCTTGGAGTAGAAAATCCAACTTGCTCTATCCTCAAAACAACACATTATTATTAACTTTGTGCCATGCAGTCGTTCTCACACAGATCTCTCTTCAGAAGAAACTTCAAAGCTTCGTCTCACCCCAGTGTGATCAGCTTTAAGAAAGTTAATCATTCATTTCACATCACTTCAAAGCTCTTGTGAGCTGCAGTGGTAATCTGAACTCTCGTGCATTCAGAGGGTGTAATAAATACAGTCGTGTTGCTGACATACCCATAGTGCTCTGCATGGCTGCCTCCTCGCGTCTCCCCAGTCTTTCCTGGAGATACAATCCCAGTCTGCTCACAGTACTTGAGTTGCTGCTGCTGCTTCTCTCTCTCTCTCTCTCTCTCTGTCTTTCTTTCTCTCTGCTTCTCCACTTCATGCCAAAGTTTCCTCTCTTTTCTCGGGTAGAAACCCCCTTCTTCTCTGTCCTGTCCTGTCCTGTCCTCTCTTTCCCTGCTGTTTGCCGCCACAGTACCGCCCCCTTCTCCTGCAACCCTCCTCCCTCTCTCACTTTGTCTGTGGCCCCTTCCTCCTCCTCCACCACCCCCATCCTCACACACATTTAATCCCTCCTCATGCTCACTCCCTCTCTTTTTCCTTGTCTTTCCTCTACCTTATCCTTTTCTAAAATATCAGTGGAAAATGGAAGGACTGTCATTCTTTTTTTAAAATCTAACCCTCAGCAGCCGCTTTAATCCTATGTAGCCTACTCTATCATATTTGATAAGCAATTTTATAAGGCCTCTAAATGATCAACATGATCAAAACTTTTACACAAAAAAACAAAAAAAAAAAACAGTTACACAATCTTCTGAATGCCTTCTGGCATCTGACTGATACTTTATATACTTTTAGTAAGTAAAAAAGTATTTTAGTCATTTTTTACTCAGTTTGGGCCTCTGAATAGTTGCTTTTCCTCCTCAAGTATATGATCTCCATATTCTCCTATATCATACACTATAATGAGCATCTAAGAGGATATTTCGACCCCATAACGTACGGTTATACCCAAACCACACATTGTGTTTTCATGTTTTATAGACATAGACATAGACATAGACAATGATTTTTATACTGTAAAAACTGTATATGCTATCCCCTTACACTAACCCTAAACCTACCCAACACAGAAAACCTTTTGCATTTGCTTAGTATGAACATCACTTAGTATGATTTGTGAGCTGTTTTCCTCACGAAGAACAAAATATGTCCCCACAAGGACATAGATTTAGGATATTGCCAAACATTTTGTCCCCATAATGTAGGGTTTACCAGGACACACCCACACACCAACCACACACACACACACACACACACACACACACACACACACACACACGTAATTGCTGTGTGAAAAAAAGTTTGTTGTCCACTAACTGGATTAAAGTAAAACCTCTCCAATCAAGTCAAACTCTTCATCTGTTTAGTGGATTTTCCTGGGATATAAGTTAATCTCAAGGCATGCTGGGACATCAATGCATGACTCACTCTAAACATTGACTCATCACATGCCCACATGCCTTGTCAATGCTTTAACATACGAAAGAGCATAGTAAACACACTCCATCACCACAAATACACACATCAAGAGCACCACAAAGGGTCTGTTGTGCCATGTGATATCACAACAAAACTTTCATGCAAAGTCATCAAGGAAAGAGGACAAGAACAGAAAACCACATTTGGGTGTGTTTTGTTTGTTTGTTTTTTAACTTTTGGCACATTTGGCCCTGTGTACTTTTATATAAATGTACTTTTCACCTTTTTACTATTACATTTTTTTGTATTAACAATCAGTGGTCAACCATGCTTCACAGGAGAATGCAGGGTTTAAACATTTTTTAGGAACTGTTATTACATATTTAGCGACGGAAATGATGGATAATGGAAATAACATGCTTGTTTAGTCACTGTTCATTTGTTACCTTGGTTACTCATTGGTACATTAATTAGTATCACCTGTTCCTTGTTTTAGCCCGTATATTCATAGCCTTGTGTTTCAGTTCTTGGTTGTCCGTTCTTGTTGTTGCTTTGATGGTTTGGTTTTAACTATCACAGGAATAAATTACATTTTTAAATATATTAAAATAGGAAAAATTAAACTGTAATAATATTTCACAATATTACAGTTTTTCTGTATTTTAGCCTTGGTGAGCATTAAATACTTATTTTAAAAACATTAAAAAAAGTAACGACCCCGAACTTTTAGTGTAGTGTACATACTGTACATAAAAGACATCTGAAAAGTAGCAAAAATATCCAAAATAGTTTACATGTGACCTTAAAGTAAAAACATTTTAATGCAAATCAATCCCTGGGACACAGAAGTTCTGTATTTGAAGAATTAGCCATTTCTCTAAAGGGTTGCCTTTCAATAAAACCCATTCACTCGATTTTCCATTCCAATCGTTTACCACTTCACTCCCTCATTTACTGGCCATTCTCAAACAAAAGCAAGGAAGCATGACGTGTTACTCCTAACCTGCATGTGCAGAGAAAGACCAGTAAATACAGACAGACAGGACACAGAGTGTGGGACTCTTGAGTGAAGTGAAAAGGAGGAAAGAGGGAATGAGAGAGGCAGAGAAAAAGACAGAGAGAGGCAGGGAGGAAGGAGAGCTAATGAAGCGTTAGGAACAGATGAGCATCTGAGTGATTAATGGACACTTGCCCTCCGAGGGAGTTATCATATGAACATACACTCCACATATACTCACTGGGGAGGCTTAACGTGATACTCCCAACCACAGTGCACACACATATCTCAAAGAACATCCGGTCTACGGTATTCTCCATACTGGAGCGACAGCAAATGCACGACTGCTTAGAGACCTTGCTTGGTAGTAACTTATTTTTTCATCGCTGTCGGGTGGAAACCTTGTATCTCCACATTTCGTCTTTTTTTTTCATAAATCATTTGGCCACCCTTTACATCCAACACGATCTCATGACAATGCGTATAAATAGTACGAGTGTGCAATCTCGTAGAATGTATACGCCAAAACTCATTTTGGCGTGCATATGGTACGCCGTTTTTGGCGTGCATATGATACGCACTTTATGGCGTGTATATGACACGCTTTTGGGTAGGGTGAGGGTGGTTGTGTGGGGGTTCGCACATATAATACGCCATAAAGTGCGTATCATATGCACGCCAAAAACGGCGTACCATATGCACGCCAAAATGAGTTTTGGCGTATACATTCTACGAGATTGCACACTCGTACTATTTATACGCATTTTCGTGAGATCGGGCTCTTACATCTGTCTGTGGGTTTTGCAAATTTTTAACCAACGAAAAGTATTAAAAAGAGCTTATAACTAAACCTCATAATTCCATAGGACCCTCCAATTAAAGTAAAACCTCATAACTCCACCCCTGGCATGAATCACGAATGAAGAGCCGCACACATTTTGGACCATCTCTGCTTGTTTGCAATGCAAGGGTAAATAAATTACTGTTTTATATATATATATGCAGCAATATGTACAGGAGAGAAGACGAGTGTCTTAGTCTAGCATTTGTCGTAGAGTCATAGCTAGTACTGTCTTGTGCTTAGCACTTCATCTTTTATTACATGAGATTTTGTCGAATTTACAGAAAAAACTACCCACATAGCAACAATATACTTTATAACCTACAAGTTGATGAAAATGTGATGAAATGCACTTAGTTGGGTCGATCTAATGACAGACAAAACAAAAATGCCTGTCATACGTAGGTCAAAAACTCCATTTGAGCTTGATTTTGGTCAAATGTTAATATTAACACATCATTTACACAAGTGTTTGACTTAACATAAAGGCACAGTCTAAACTTTGACAACACAGTTTGATTTATTTAAAAATACAGTTTTCTGCTCCATTTTTTGAAAAGTAGTGTTTCTCACTATTCTTTTTTAATTTTGACAAATTCCTTTCTATAAAAAAAACCTGTTACTTATATATGTCTGGAAAGTTTTGTGGAAATGCACACAGCTATGTTTTACAGCCATGTAAAAATAGATTGAGAGGCCACACAGCATAAATAATACATATAATTTTTGTAGTAAGTGTTTTATTTGGATTGTTTTTATTTTAAAATGTGTATTCAAATTGATGTATTCCTTTTAAGGTTTAAGATTGAATTAATTATTAACTTTTTATCAGTTTCCAAACCTCCTGCAGTTCCTTTACAAACCCCAGTCTGAAAAACCCTGTATTGTTCATTTACTTCATGTTGTTGATAACAAAGAATTGAATTCTCCTTGTATTTCTGTATCAATATGAGACAAGATTATCCTATTCATTCAGAGTGATAAAAGTTTAGCAAACTTAATCTAAAAGTAATCTGATTACAGTATATTATCTGAAATGTGGAATGTCAAAGATTACATTTCAAACTAAAATGATCATCATGTAATTTGGTCTATAATTTGTAAGTAATCTACCCAGCACTGCTTACAAAACACCCTGGATATGAAATAGGGAGTAAAGTTTGTTTCTTCCAGTACTGTACTGGTTAAAGCTGTTGTTAGCGGGGTAATGAACAGCCCTGATTAAGTATGAATGGGGGCAAGGGGAATTCTCAATCCCCCCAAACTTCCCAGTCCCGCTGTCTCTTTTCAATTCAGAGGGGAAGAACTGGAACGGAATGGAGTTGGTTAGAAAAGGGAGAGAAAATTAATGATAGTGAAGGACAAAAGACTGAACATGAACCTAATCCCCCTTCCATCCCCCACATACACACACACACATTGATTTGATCAAGCATGCAGACACACATGCAGATGGACACACAAAATGAGAGGTCCTCAAAACCTCCAACAAAACACTTGACCCCTCATCTAGAGGGAGAGACAGGGGAAAGAAGGAGCAAAAACACAAAACAACTGTTGAGTGCCAGACATGGGGATGTGGTGGGGGCTCTGTGAGTTTCATTACTAAAATGAGTAGAACCCCTAATGTCTGCAGATCCAGGTACCGTCACTCAGAAAATTAGACATATTTCCCACCCTTTTCATACTTCGATTTTTAATTGTTTTCAGTTGCAATAATACTGCTCTGTTTAAAGAGGTCCTATTATGCCCTTTTACAAAGTCTTGATTTTGGGGTTTACTAGAAATTGTTTTCATGCTTGACTGTAAAAAAAAACACATTATTTTTCACATATTTAAATTTTTTACAGCACCTCTCTCTCCAGTCTGGCTCGAACACACCAATTTCGATGAAGCTCCTACTTCCGAAATAGGAAATGTGTGGTAAGCTGTGACTGATTAGCTGGACCAGTGTGTTGTCATTGCCAACGCCCCTCCATAACTGCGAGTTCTTCTGTAGTATAAATATAAAAGGGTATCCTAGGTGCATATGACTAAATACAATCAGAGTTATATTAAAAAGCTTAACTAACACGACGTATGATGTCAGAAACAAATACATCATTTCATCTTTTTTAACCTCCCCGAGCCGTGAGGATTACTTTTATAATGGATGCACTTTTTTGGGCTTCCATTCACTGCCTTTATAAAGCTTAGATTATCCAGGACCTTTTTTTAAAGGGTTAGTTCACCCAAAAGTGAAAATTAGCCCATGATTTACTCACCCTCAAGTTATCTACGGTGTATATGACATTCTTCTTTCAGACGAATAAAATCTGAGTTATATTAAAATTGTCCTGGATCTTCCAAGCTTTATAATGGCAGTAAATTGTTGGGTCATTTTTGAAGTCCATAAAAGTGTATCTATCCATCATGTAGGTGCTCCACACGGCTCCGGAGGGTTAATAAAGGCCTTCTGAAGCGAAGAGGCGCGTTTGTGTAAGACAAATATCCATATTTAAAACTTTACAAACTAAAATTCCTAGCTTCTGGCGGTCAGCGGTACCATTTAGAGAAATGGCTAATTCTTCAAATACAGAACTTCTGTGTCCCAGGGATTGATTTGCATTAAAATGTTTTTACTTTAAGGTCACATGTAAACTATTTAGGATATTTTTGCTACGTTCAGATGTCTTTTATGTACAGTATATACTGTACACTACACTAAAAGTTCGGGGTTGTTATTTTTTTTAATGTTTTTAAAATAAGTATTTAATGCTCACCAAGGCTAAAATACAGAAAACAGAGTCAACTTGACGTAACCCCTGACGCTACGTTTTGTTTTGCTCTATCCTTTGCGCTTCTGCATTAGTCAATAGCATGCATCAAGGGTCCAAGGGTCAAGGGTTACTCTTTTAGCGCAAGTCACTCACGTACCGCTGACCGCTGGAAGCTAGGTATTTTACACAAATGCGCCACTTCACTTCAGAAGGCCTTTATTAACCCCCAGCCGGGTTGTGGAAGTTATATGATGGATAGATGCACTTTTGTGGACTTCAAAAACGACCTAACCATTCACTGCCATTATAAAGCTTTGAAGGACATTTTTAATATAACTCAATTTTAATATAAACAATTTTAAGAAGAATGTCATTTACACCTACGATTTTATCCACCACTTAATAATAATATTTGTCAGAAAAAAGGTAATACAAACAGTAAACGATCACAAAACCATGGCTAATTTTCCTAACGAGCGATTAACCGTATTACAAAAGCGAGAGCTTACAAAAGCTACAGAAAACAAACATTTACACAGATAAATGTTTAGGTTTTAATGTTCAGTAACAGTGTTTAAAATAAATTTGAACCACTCTAAGTCCACCTTAGGAAGGTCAGAAAAATGAGGTTTGGAAATACGGGGAGAAACAATGTCTCTTTGACATAACGACAACACTGTCTTCTCCAATGCAGCTCAACCAGGCCTCGTCCCCTTTTTTCACATATTCCGTGGGCAGCGATTATTTAAATTAGTAACATTATGACATCCTAAGATCGGTAAAAATCACATTGTAGTCCAAACTAGCCGTTCGTTGTAGTTCTTGGAAAGTGGGTGGACTTTGAGCTTTGTAACCTTGCAGATCATTTTTTATGCTCAGACAGCAACATTACACACTAACTAAAGTAGAAAAAGTGAAAAAGCATAATAGGACCCCTTTAACACATTTTACAATATTTAAAGTCAGCTTGAACCTGTTTACTTTCTAAATGTGCATTTATTAGCCATGATTCATCAGTAAGTGCACTTTATTCACTTTAGTCTTTGTAATCTTTGGTCATGATGTAATAACATTCTTTGCCTCTAAACCATAGTTGGCATAAACCAACTTGTTGTTTCACAACCCAATCAAGTTTCCAGAGTATAGGGGCTGAAGACTCAAAGTAAGTTTATTTATAATTAAGCTATAGTGAGTCATCATCTGTCTGTCACAACTATTGTCAAGTCTCTTCTTGATTTGAGTTCATTCCTTGTGTTCCCGTGTCATTTTTCTCCATGATTTGTTTTCAGATTAAGTTCACCTGTTTCTAGTTTAAGGCCTTGTTTTGTCCTGTGTAGTAAATATACCCCGTGCCCTGTTTATTTCAGTTCTTGGTCTGTTATTGTCAATATCATGGTTTGCCTTTAGGTGTTTCCTGTGCTCCTGTTCTTTGGACTGCTGCATTTAGATCCTTCTCTTAAATCTTTCCTTTGCCTGCAACAACTCGTGACAACTGATAATAATAATAAATCTGTCTTAAGCAACAAATCAACATACACCATGAACTCTAATGCTCAAATAATAAACTGGTTTGAGAACTTTTATGAGCTTTTAGAACTGTCTTTTTATTTTGAGTTCACAAAACTGACACATTTTAAGTAATCAGAATTTTTTTTATCATTGTTTTGAGTTGAACTTGTTTCTTTTAATTCAGACAAACTTCAAATTTAACTGGGATGGGATTTCTATTTTCCAGCATGCTTTGCCATGGTACTCAAAAGGGAGAGTATATGCTAAAATTATTATATAAGTGTTATATAATGCTTTTTTTGTGTGAGATTAATGTTAAGTGGGAGATTTATTTACGTACTTATGCCTCATCCTTATGGAACATAAGGCTGTGACAATCTGCTTCCATCTTATCCTTGGCAGCATGTTGTGCTTCGCCCCATGATAGGAGTAGTGCTTTTAGTTCAGCTTCTACAGTCCTCTTCTATAGGTTGTCTTTGGCCTTCCTGGCTTCCCTTTCCCAGGTGGTTAGTAGATACTTTTGGGATGCAGTTCTCGTACATCCAAAGGACATGCCCAATCCATTTCATCCTATGCTGCTTGATCTCTATCACCACACTGTGCAAGTTTGTCTTCTTATATAACTCAGCATTTGAGATCCTTTCTGGCCAGAAGATGTTGCAAACTTTGACAACAGGCAGTGCATTTCAATACCACCAAAAGTAGGAGATTTAGTAGAGTTTAATGCTTTGCTCTGCTAATTTAGTAGAGTTTCTGATATCTGGTGTTTTTGGGGGTTAACATCATGGTGACGAGTGGCGCATGAGCTTGGTCTGAGAACGGGTATATGTTAAATGCTCCATATTACCATATTCAGTCAGAAATTGCTATGCTATGCTAATGCTATCAAAGTATTTTTACCAATTAGCAAGTTAGCATTTAATGAATTAGCTAGTTAAAGCAAGCCAAGTTTCCACTACCAAAAATATTTAAATTGAGATTACATGATCATTTTTGATAAATGTATGAATGAATTAGCTTACTCAAATATTTCAAGTTAAGAGCAATAAAAATGTCTGAGTACAAAATAAAAATATAATAAAAATATATGTTTTTAATTACACTTAAACTTTGAATTTCTTATAGCTTAAAAAATTACCTTAAATTTGTGAGCCAAACTATTCAGGTTTAAAGTGTATTAAAATTATTTCTGAAAATTCAAAAAACATTCAAATACAAATTGTTATTTTAAATTGTGTTAATATTTCACAGTATTACTTTTTACTGAATTTTTTTATCAAATAAATGCAGCCTGCAGGAGAATAAGATACTTTTTTGTTATGTTATGTTGGTTTTTGTCAAATATGTGTCACTTTTCAATGCAGTTTCACAATGATAATCGTACAGATTTCTGAAAATCAGGATAAAAATGTTGCATTTCAATTGATTGCATCTGGGCCTCCTAATGACGAACAATGATGAGACATAAGATGCTGATGGCATGAGAGGAACATGCTGGCACCATCATCTCTTAAAGCAGAGTGAAAATGTGTTTTACCATCTAAATGATCAAAGATTGCAGTGTGGAATGCACACTAATCTTTGATTAACCTGCTGCTGGAGGCAGATTACATAAGAAAATCATGGGTTCAGAGGACATCAAATCTGGGATTGTGTATATAGACCTCTAGCCCAGAGCTCAGACCCCCCAGGATCACAGGGCTCCATCACAAAGCATTGAACTTATGCCAAACACATCTGCTGTCATAACACATCCCATACACTCTCCATAACAGCACACGCATGCACCATCAGTGACAGAAACACATTCACAGTCAGTGCTGGGTAGTAAGTGATTATATGCAATCTGGATTGGGTAATCTGATTACAAAAATCTATACTTGTAATTAGAATACGTTTTAAAATACTCATCAGTCCTACAGTCAGAGGCCACACAGCATAACAAATAAAACATTTAAAAAAATGTTGCTTTGTATTGATTGTTTTTATTTTTAAATGTTACATTTTTATGGTTTAATTATTACCTTTTCAACAAACCCCCTGCAGTTCCTTTGCAAACCCCGGTTTGGGGAACCCTGACGTAATATAATGATTAATGCACTTTTCAACATAATTTTTTGTTCTTTTTGTATTTTTATATAAAATCACTGTGATAAACAAGTTAAAGGTAAAAGATCAAAAGTAATTTAAAAGTAGTCAGATTACATACGATTAAACGATTATGTTACTAACTACAGTTTTCATCTTGTCATTATTATTCAGTAATTGACTACAATTTGTGAGTAATCTACCAGCACAGCATATACACTTACTCAACACTTACAGTGCCAGAAGTCTTACATAGACACACAATGAGACTTCGTAAACATATACAGAGCCCTGGCCTAAGCGCTGTAATGAATGGTGTGTAATGAAACTTTATGTGTGAAGCTGCCAGCAGGTTTGAGCATTGTTAACCAATCTACTTTTACTGCCCTGCTCCCTGCCATGGAAAAGCAATAAGAGCACTGAGGTGATGTGGGGAAGGGAGAAGGAGGAGAAACTGAGGGTGCTCTGTGCCCTTTGTGTGCTCTGTTGAGTGGGATTGTAAAAATTTCATGTAAAAAAACAAATAACAAAAAAAGCTTGGCCATAGAGAGGGGGACATATGATGCACCTCTCACTCTTCTGCGCAATGTGATGAAAATGAAAATTGTACTGAGAGTTTATAAGGTATTTGGAACATTCTTCTACTGAATTCGTTTTTAGAGTTTCCATTATTGGAAAACCCTTTCGTTAATGAATGGCTCACCAGCTAATAAATGCATTCATCATCATCATCATCATCATCATCATCATCATCATCATCATTTAAATATAATTATTATTTAATTTTTATTTTTATTTTATTTAAACTTTATATTAATAATAATAAATGTTGTTATTAACAAATATATATTTAATTAAATTTAAATAACAATAATAATTATAATTATTGTTTTTATTATTGTAGCTTTTATTTTTTATTTTTAAAGTTGTGCTTTGTTATTATTATTACCTTATTATTATTATTATTATTATTATTATCATCATTACTTTTTTATTATTACAAAATGTTGATTTGTAAATAATACACAGTTGAGAACTCCATTAAGTCTCCTTGCTATAAAAGAGCAAACTCAGATTTGCTCAAATAAAAGAATATATTTTTATTTTGGGCACTGGCATCAAAGAAAATGAAATAAAAGAAAAATGAAGAGGGAGATATCTGAAACACACCTGTTCCCAACACCAGCAGTGAAACACTAGAGCTATTAATGGTGTTTTATGAGCGTAAAGGGTCGCGTGAGGTTAAAGGTCGAAAGACCAGTGTTTTTAAATAGTGCAAGAGTTTGTGGTCTCAGGCACAACGTGAACTCAGGTGGAAACACCAAAATAAGATAAGACAAATAGGAAAATGTCTTCAAATCAGTGGCCATAGCAAAATGAGAACATTTTTACAGTGTCATAAGCTTTGATCTTATGTCAACATGAGGTTAGACATGCCTCAGCACACTTTAACAGAGAATGGCAAGAATAATAGGTTTCTACAAAGGAATATAACAGATACAGACACTGTCTGATGCAGAGTTAGTCATCTTAGCTATGGGAGAACTGCTAAGATGTTTTACACAGAGAGTTATTTCGCATAACGAAACAAAAGTGATTCATCAGTCTATGGAGAGAGAGAGAAAGAGAGGAGGGGGTCAGAGGGCGGCAAGACATCTGAAGAATTCTTCATGCCATTCAAGAAAAAAAAGGTTACAAATCACAAAGGGACACAATCACTGGTCTGGTTTTATAGTATAGAGGAAAAGGGGGTAAACGTGTGGCGTCTGTTAAACTGTGAACACACAAATCTCAGGGCTGACCTACTCTTCCACAGTAAATCTTAGCAGGAGAGAGATGGGAGCAGGCAATGTGTCAGAGAATCTTTACTCGGTCTGTCTTCTCATTCATTTCCCATTAACCCCCAGCATGTTCACTGCCACGAGAACGACATGGTTTGATGAAACTCATAAACTAAAATAAAAGCTTGTTTGAGAAAAAATTTGGGAATATGTCCACATGACACTTCACAAAAAAAAAAAAAAACTTTCAAATATGGACCATATTGACAGTAAAGGACTTTCCTCTGGATTTAAATCCTCATTACTGGAAATATTTTGCTAAATTTATTTACAGATCACTGTTTCCACTGAAATATTAAGCAGCACAACTGTTTTCAACATTGGTAAAAATAAGAAATGTTTCTTTAACAACAAATCAGCATATTATGATGATTTCTGAAGGATCATGTGACACTGAAGACTGGAGTAATGATGAATAGTCAGATTTGCCATCACAGGAATAAATTACATTTGGAAATATATTCAAAAAGGGAAACAGTTGTTATAATTTGTAATAGTATTTAGCAATATTAATGTTTTTACTGTATTTTTAATAAAATAAAATAAAACATTTAAAAATATTACTGACATGGAAATAATTACATAATTTTTTTTTTTTTTATGTTAGTATCAACCACCTCTATGCCATTAAGAAACCCTTCTTGTACCTCTACATATTATCCTTACAAAATATAAAAAGATGAAGTAAAAACACACTCAAAGTCTGTTCAGTAACTAGGCCTCAGATGCCATTTCCACCACAGAGAGGAAGAGATAGAGCAGGGGTCGATCTCCTGAAGGAAACAGACAGCTGCTAAGATGAGCGTGAGCATAGATTGAGAGCTGCAGGGTCGGAGCAGCTGTTAAGACCACACACACGAAACAAAGTCTTGAAGAATTGCCAGTCATGTGCTCGAGCTCTAACTGCAAACTAACCAGATGAGCCGAGCCAAAGGGGCCAAATCTGTAATCAAATGAGCAGCACGCTCCTGGAAAATACTGGCAAAGGAACCAAAAATGTTGTCTAGTATGTGAAGGGAAACCACCACTACCATGGTACCATGTCAAAAACATGGTATTACCTTAGTAGCATGTTTCATTTTTGTTAATGTGTTCAATTACTCCATGCCAACAATAATTCCCATCCTACAAACCCTGCCCTCTGACCCCTACAGCCCCTCCCATCTAGACTCAGGTCGGCCAGTATCCATGCCACTGTCACACTCCGCATTGGTCATCCATCATGAACCTGAGCCCCTTACAAAATACACTTCAAAGTGCTGGATGGGACCTTTATTGAAATTTCCCTGTGGGGTAAAAACTCAGCCAGACACATATTCACACCATTAATCAATGTCCAGACTCCTGCAGAAGCGATAATCAGCTGTGACAGCAAGGAGTACAACTCTGCTGATGCTGAATTTTCACCAACACAATTTTTGCAAGTTTTTATTATGTTTAACTTAGTTGCTTTCACCAGATTTAAAGCAGTCGCTCGTTTTTTCATGCTGCAGATTTGCCGTTTCCTAACCAGGCGTCACCTGACAAAATTCCAACAAGCAGCAATTTTTCTGGTCACACTGAAAAGCTGTGCGACAAGAACCATCCGTCACAAAACACTGTATGAACACATGTGCGAAAAATCGATTTGCAAAGCTTTGACACACTTGCAAATCACTTGTTTCGAATCAGTGATTCGGAACACATATCAAACTGACAAAGTCATGTGATTTTAGCAAACGAGGGTTCCTTACATATTGTTTCGAAATGCCTAAATATCTAATGAAATTTACTAATATCATTTAAATGAAAACACATGCAATTGTTTCGAAGAATGTGTCATTGAACATGTTTTTTGCAGTGTTCTCACAGCAGCTGAGGATGCAAGAAATGTACAGTAAAAAAATATGGTAGCTACATTTAAGTTAAGTCTACAGAATTAACTTAAATTTACAGTAAAAAAAAAATTAACTGATCATATAATGTTAATTACCAACCTACTGAAGTACTAATATATGTTTTGCACATTTGTGATACACTGACAACCACCAAAAACAGGTGATGATGAGAAAGTCACATGATGAACCAAAGCTCATCACAAGCTGATAAGATAAATACTTATATACAGAAGATGCACACAGTGTCATTCACTCAAACACTATGCTACATTCCAACGAGATTTCTTTGTGGGCGGGGCTACCCAGTATTTCTACTGAAAATGCTACCTCATCTAATTAATATTCATGAGTGAGGCTGATAAGATTTACAATGCATTCCTTTCACTTTTCAGATCCTTCAGCCTTGAAAACCTGAGAGCATTTTGATCATGCTTTACAGATCATTAGCCTTTAGTGTCTGAGCCTAATTAAAAACTAACACAGTGAGGGGTAAAAGTTATGACACTGATGGCAG
Source organism: Gobiocypris rarus (assembly GCA_023029165.1). Classification (NCBI taxonomy): domain Eukaryota; kingdom Metazoa; phylum Chordata; class Actinopteri; order Cypriniformes; family Gobionidae; genus Gobiocypris; species Gobiocypris rarus. The sequence continues at coordinate 31,193,261 of CM040927.1, read as the reverse complement.
AGTCCATTAAAGCCTGCTTGTTCTGTATGCCTAAGCTAAATGAATGATGGAAATCAATTCCATATGTCATGTCTGTTTCTCCAGTACTGACAGGGAGGAAGGATATAGAGACGTACAGGGACTCGTCACTTGTCTTACCTTGCACAGAGGCCCAGAGAGCAGCTCCTAAAAGCTGCAGAGATCCAGGACTGATGGAGACTTTACACATCCCCAGAGTCCCACCGCAGCGTCCACCTCCACTCACAGCACACACACACACACACACCTGCAGGGATAACCACACATACTGGGGTTAGGTGAAGTTCGGAAACATGCAAAATAGAATAAAGCAGTGGAACATTTCACAATTACTATTAAAAAGTTCCAAACGTCTATTTAAAACAATAAGAAAGTAAAGAATGCCCAGAGAGCCTCTACCATATCTACAGTCAAGAAGAAAGAGTTCAAGTATGCATACTGTACGTCACACACCTGCTATGGAGTATTAGTTGCAGGGTGTCAAGGTGAAAAGCCTGTTATTATGTTACCATGAAAGCATGATATGGTCATGGCTTTCTAAGGGGCCAGAAGTATTTATTTCTTTCTCTTTGGCCCTCAGACATTGAGTTCACATCGGTCTTGATGGACATAGAGCCAGGATAGATCATATTTTGCCAGGTACAGTATAATCTATGAAAGTTTTAAGTTCCTCAAACTAAAATATCTGCTCAGCGCGTCAAGTGGAAGAGCACACTGCCTCCCACTGGATACCAACCAACATTACCTCTGTGTGAGAAACCATTAAAAAAAAACAAGTATAAAACTTAACAGCCATTTTGTCTCAGTACTTTTTAGATATCTTAAATTTGGAAGTAAATGGATGAGTTAGTTTCGGTGTCTGTGTGCAACATATGTGAAAATGTCTATGCATATATAAGTTCATGAATGAAACAACGTTTAAATGTAACCTTTTTAACATGTGCAAAATCTGACAGACCGTGGTAGACTACAGTTTAAAATTCATCAAAGAATCCTGAAATAATATATCGCAGTTTGCACAAAAATATTAAAACAATAAATCTTACCAACCCAAAACTTTTGAATGGTAGTTTAGGTTTACCATAAAAACTCAATACATGGTGAGAAAAGTTCTTCAAACCTCCAAACAGCAAGACCTGCTCATAATTCATGAGGACAAGAGATACTGTATCACCCATAGGCCTCTATAGTTCAATCTGCAGGGACTTTCCTCTCTCCATACCGTTATACACTTACTCAGGAATGCTAGTTAGTATTTACTCTGTGTTTAATAAAACCAGTGAAGAATGAAGAGGAGATTAGAGAGGAATGCGTGTGTGGTTATCTTTTCTCTTCAGTTATCAGTCTCATCTAGTGTGTGCTACCACTTCTAAATTGGGTCACATCTACATGGGCTGCCAGCCACTCACAAACACACACACACACACACAAACACGTGGAGAGGAGAGGGGTAGTGGAGGTTCACACGTGCCTGATCCTATATGCTTCACAGAAAAGGGGAACGACAGGGAAAATAAAGGGGGTGAATGGAGGTCTAAGACACAAAGACAGTTAAGCATAACACACACAACACACACATACACACACACACACGCACGCACACACACACGCACACACACACACACACACGCACACACACACACACACACACACGCACACACACACACAGATGTTGTGTTTCCATGTTTTATGGGGACATTCCATAGGCGTAATGCATTTTATACCGTACAAACCGTATTTTCTATCCCCCTACACTGCCCCTGCCCCTTAACCTACCCATCACAGGAGACATGCTGCATTTTTACTTTTTCAAAAAACATCACTTAGTGTGATTTATGTTTTCCTCATGGGGACCAAAAAAGGTCCCCACAAGGACAAGGATTTTGGATATTGCCATCATTGTGGGGACATTTTGTCCCCATACCGTAGGGATTACCAGTCCACACACACACACACACACATACACACACACACACACAACACTATAGTGTTTTAAAAAGTCTTTCCGAGTTTCTCCTAATTTGAGAAAGTCCAAGTTACTTTCAAAAGTAGCTATAAAGCTACTAAAGGGAGAATATCTAATGAGAAACAGCTATGGCCATAAGTTTTTATGTCTCTAATACTTATTGAGGCTGCATTTAGTGTATAGTAATACTGTGGAATACAATTACAATTAAACATGACTTATTTTAATATATTTTCAAATCTAATTTATTCTTGTGATGGCAAAACTGAATTTTCAGCATCATTACTCCAGTCTTCATTGTCACATGATCCTTCAGAAATTATTCTAATATGATGATTTGCTGTGCAAGAAACATTTCTTATAATTAATTTTGAAAAACAGATAATATTTTTGTGGCGAAAAGAAGACCTAAGCAAACCCTTACTATGAGAGAGAACGGAGAAGATCATTTGCGATTATTTGAAAATCACTGTCAAGTACTGAACATTTAGTAGCGCCATAACTTCTACTCCCCAACACTGTCCAGCACACTCTTATAAACAATGGATTAATAATAAGTTTCATTCTGACTCATATGCTCCTCCTCTCCCTTATCGGCCACACAGAAACATAAAAACATTGTGCAGTAATTAATCACTGAGCCACTGTCTGAAAACTGATACAATATGGCCCATTGATTTTGCCATGACCTCAACTGGCCTGTCTGAGATAAACGTAAGCCTGTTAATTGGCACAGCTCTCTGGTTTCAAGTTGCTGTATTACCATTCAAGCTAATATGTCTTTCATTTCCGTCTGAAAACAGGCTCTAGTTCTTGACAATAAAAGCCGCTGATTACTTCCAGAACTCAATGACATTTGATACAAGATACAGAGGATCAGACAGCAGAACATCTGCCTGACTGGAGACAGTTTAAGAGGTCAGACTCTCATCAGAGCTGTGGTGCGACTGTTACAATGTGCCGTGGTGTTCATACCTTGTGAATGAATGTGCACTTTTAGTGTACTTCACAATATTCCACAAAGCTGTACTTGCAAATAATACAATATTAATAAAATAATAGGCCACTTAAGTCTACTTAAAGAAAGTAGTCTTGACTGTTGCTTAACTTTTTACTTGAAAGAAGTACACTTATTTTTATGCTAATACTAAATATACTAAAGCACATGTTAAGTACTCAATTATAATTTTAACTGCAGAGTGTTATTTGTTATTACATTTAAATATTTTAAATGTATTAAAAGTGCCACTTCATCATTACAAATCTGCAATTACAAATATATCTAAATACAAGACAATACAAGGTTTAATAAAAATAAAAGTAGCCTATATTTTAGTTGACCATAAATGCTTGTCAGTACATTTGGCAATAAACTTTATATATATTTAAAAAATATATATTTATTTAATGAAATTTTGGATATTATTGACTAAAAATCTTTCTTTGTCCTAGTTCTTCTAGCACATTCAGATGCAGATCTCCATTTTCTTCTGTACTGAATATTAAGTGCTCAACATTTCCTGATTTATGCAAATACTGTTAACGTATTGCAAATGCACCAGGAGTGCTAGAGCAGATGGTACATTTGAATGGGGCATTTTTGTCCTTATTGGAGCTTGACAGCTACTGGTTACCATCCACTTTCATTATATGCAAAAGAGTAGAATTTTTGCTACTGCAGAGAATTTCTGAGTTCTATGCAAAAAAAAGTGTTTCACTATAAGGCGAGTTAATGATGATGATGATTTTTATTTGAAGGCAAACATTCTCCCCATTAACCTTAGTGTCTGCCTCTTCCTCACCTGCTCCCGTAGGCAGAAGTACTGTTAGCTGAGGTAAATGTGTATCTGACCCATTCTGTGCTCAGCGAGAAAAAGAGAGAGCCTGCAGGGTGACAGATGGCGAGGGTCAAGCGTCAGGGACTCGAGGACGGAGTGGCATCAATCCACTTCTATCCTCCACCTCCACCTCCTCTCTGACCCCATCATCCTTCCAGACGGGGACGCAGCTCAGTGTCTCTCATAATTTTCCCATCCCTGAGAACCATGCGTATGGATACGCAGCAGGACAATACAACGCCAGCCGTGCACCACAATACAGACGCTGATTGGCTCCCTCTGAACTTGTAATACATGGACTGGGAGTTATGAGGCACCCACACATGGAGAGAAGCGGCCTGGGGTCACAGACTGGCCTCAATTAATGGTGACCCGAGGGTTTCGAACTTCAGACTGCTACTAGTTATAACTTCTTTAGGTACAGGATATGAAAAGAGCGATATACAGTGAGGTATGACTAATATATATATATATATATATATATATATATATATATATATATATATATATATATATATATATATATATATATATATATATATATATATATATATATATATATATATAAAGGATCTCATGGCAATTGACTACTTCTTAACATTGTTTTCTCAATGTTAAGTGGTCACTTTTTTTTTTTATAAAACGTGATAATATTTTGTGGCATTTGTTGAGGTAATGGCATCCTTCGGATTTGTGCTGTTATTTATTTCTGTCATAGAGAATCAGATTACCGTCCCACTCGCACTGCTTCTCAGCTTTGGGATGGCATTAGGGATTTCATTTTCATAAAACTAAAAACTGAGCCACATTTGCTGACCTCTGACTGCAGCCTTTGCGATTTGGTTCAGAGACAGGATACTCTCATGAGCTTAAAAGAGCCTGAACTCATCATAATACACCTGCTCTGCTTCCTGTCTGTATCGTCCTATATTGTCTAATCAAGACCTCATCTCAAAGTCCTTTCATGAGAGCCCTCTTCTGATCTGAACACAGGTCAGTCAGGTTCAGTGTATCAGCCATGGTCCAAGATCATGAGTTTGATTAACTTTGGATAAAAGCATCTGACAAATGAATGCAGATGCACTACAGCAGAACATGGATTCATAATGCAGGCCTACAAATCACACATGTAGGTTTTTGTCTGGAAACCCAATAGGTTACAACAATTTGACCACAACACCCGGCGTGGTAGCACTGTGGGTGACCTGAGTCCAGGCTGTTTTCAACATTGATAATAATAGGACATGTTTCTTGGGCATATTAAAATGATTTCTGAAGGATCATGAAGACTGGAGTAATGATGCTGAAAATTCATCACAGGATTATATTCAAGAAGAAAACTGTTATAATAATATTTCAATTTACTATAGTTTAGATTAAATAAATGCAGCAGGATTTAGGGGACATTTATATAACACCATTTTCAACTAAAAATGGGGAAAAAATCATGCGTTTTGGTCATTCATTTACACGACAATGACGTTTTGGGCGCCTGAAATGGGTTTCAAAGTGCACATTTTAGAAAACAATACTGTTATTGTCTCCAAGTAAACTCCAAAAACATGATTTTGGGAAGATGGTGACATAATGAGCATGCGAATTATGTGTTCAGTCTATATGTGCGTAGTATTTCTTTACAAAGTGACATCGCCAACTATTAGCATGGCAGCAGAATACAGTATTTTTTGACATTTTTGCGGATCCGTGTCAACAGGGATTGTTTTGACAACGTTGTCGTCTGAATGCGAAAAAAGCAGTTTAGTACATCATTGTCATGTAAACATGCCCTTAGAAAGAAAGACTTCTTTCAAAAACCTTAAAAACTTCTGAATGGTAGTGTCAAAGTTACAATATAGGAGCACAGATCCAACTAATTGAGCATGAAATTTGTCGATTTTGATTGTATTATTTGATTAATTTAAAGAGGTAAAAAAATACTTTGGTAGATAATTTTACTCAAAAGAACAAACAAACACACACACAACCAGAAACACACACATCCATAAGCATCCATTTCTCAACTGAAACTGTGGATTATGACAGCAGCAAGCTGCACTCTTTTCTATAGACATATTTTAGATTGTCAGTGTGAGTAACCGAACACTTCTCTGCAATGATTAATGTCGTTAATCTCCACGACTGTGTCATTAGGCGGGCATAATGGGTCTAACAGCAGCGCAGTCATGTCAAAGTCACACGGCGTCTTCAATCATCTCAGAGACGACTCAAGGACATGAGAGCTCAGCTCTGATGTGAGTGATGCTCAAGCGCACATCTGCCGTTTCTGTGTTTAAGACGATTACAAACCTCCAATATGACTCTAAATGTTAGGATCCTGACAACTGCGCACACTTTTGCTCATTGCTGTACATCTGCTGTTATACCTTATTTCCTAATGGACTGGGTGTAGTATTGTGACCATGGAGGCATCCACAAGCATAGCTCTCTCTGTCCTTTCATATTCCATATCATCACTGCAGAGACATCTCACATTAAGTCCCAAGACAACTGTGATTTAAGCATGAAGGACGCAGCTGCCTGAGAGAGTTACATAACAGTCTTATAACACCAACTGAGAGATTTCTCATCTCGGTCCTGCTTACTCAGGACTATTTGTGATCTCAAAACAACTACAATAATAAAAATATCTCAGTAATTCGTAATTCAATTCTAACCCTATATCCTGTTTGATAAGTAATAGCAGTAAATCTCTCCATTTTCCTTTCAGTTCTCCTAGCATTGTTTTCCAGGAAAGTAAAAGCAGCTTTGTTGTCCTAATGCTATGCTGACTGTTCTAGTTTCCACTATGTTCAATGTGCAAGCACACATACATAAAATATGATTTGCTGCTTCAATTTATAACAACACTCAAGCAAGAACAACCCCAGAAGGGACACAGTTTAGCGTTCGCCCTGTGAGGGAAGAATGAGTTTAAAGAGACTCGGTGAAAGGACGGTACAGATCAAATATGTAACAGCAAGAAAAAAAAAGAAAAAAACACTAATTGATTATGTTTTTTTGCATCTTTAAGCATTCATTTCAACAAACAACTAAAGGCAAATATACACACAAGAGAAACATTGATATTATTGATAAAGAAATGTGTTGACAATATAATACATTGTCAAATATCATATAATCATACTATATAATAGAAAGAACATATGCATTTGTTTTATTTGTACGGCGTGAACATTTTAGTTACAAATCACAGCATTTAGCTAGTATTATTTTAGTATAATTGAGATAAAATGTAAAGTTTTAATTAATATTATTAATTAATTTATATATTTTTAATTTGTTAAAGTTTTACTAATTTAGTTTATATATGTATATATGTATATATATATATATATATGTATGTATGTATGTATATATATATATATATATATATATATATATATATATATATATATATATATATATATATATATATATATATGTATGTATATATATATATATATATATATATATATATATATATATATATATATATATATATATATATATATATATACTGTGTTTGACCCCCTTTCCCTCAACTCATTTTGCTGAAAGGCAGCGGGAGGGAGCAAACAGGACCAAACCTATCACAGATGCACAGATCTTTTATTTGATATTTGTGCAGTTGTTTTACAGTTTGCTGGAAACGAAGCAGAATAAAATGTGTTGAGTCACACAGAAACAAAGGGGGACGGATGAGGACTGCCTGCAGTACATATACAAAACAGTCCGCACATTCTCTGTATGCACTGACTGAATATTCTATGTGTTTCCAAAATTTGGGTCACTCATTTTGCTGGATCATGTCACATATTGTATCATTTATCCTTGTAGCCTATTTATTTGATTTATTTAACTTAAACAGAGCAGAATAGAGAGGAGAGGAAATGGTCAATGAAGGTGTAACATCAAACTGATCAGAAATCAGAAGAAGGGAGACAGATGGTGTCAAATACAGCATTTTACATTACAGTATGTATGCCATGTGATACTGTAAACAGATCACCATGGTAGAGACTGCCGAATTACTGTTACTCACCCTTATACACTCACCTAAAGGATTATTAGGAACACCATACTAATACTGTGTTTGATCCCCTTTTGCCTTCAGAACTGCCTTAATTCTACGTGGCATTGATTCAACAAGGTGCTGAAAGCATTCTTTAGAAATGTTGGCCCATATTGATAGGATAGCATCTTGCAGTTGATGGAGATTTGTGGGATGCATATCCAGGGCAAAGCTCCGTTCCACCACATCCCAAAGATGCTCTATTGGGTTGAGATCTGGTGACTGTGGGGGGCATTTTAGTACAGTGAACTCATTGTCATGTTCAAGAAACCAATTTGAAACGATTCGAGCTTTGTGACATGGTGCACTATCCTGCTGGAAGTAGCCATCAGAGGATGGGTACATGGTGGTCATAAAGGGATGGACATGGTCAGAAACAATGCTCAGGTAGGCTGTGGCATTTACACGATGCCCAATTGGCACTAAGGGGCCTAAAGTGTGCCAAGAAAACATCCCCCACACCATTACACCTCCACCACCAGCCTGCACAGTGGTAACAAGGCATGATGGATCCATGTTCTCATTTTGTTTACGCCAAATTCTGACTCTACCATCTGAATGTCTCAACAGAAATCGAGACTCATCAGACCAGGCAACATTTTTCCAGTCTTCAACTGTCCAATTTTGGTGAGCTTGTGCAAATTGTAGCCTCTTTTTCCTATTAATAGTGGAGATGAGTGTTACTCGGTGGGGTCTTCTGCTGTTGTAGCCCATCCGCCTCAAGGTTGTGAGTGTTGTGGCATTTTCGCCCACAGGACTGCCGCATACTGGATGTTTTTCCCTTTTCACACCATTCTTTGTAAACCCTAGAAATGATCGTGTGTGAAAATCCCAGTAACTGAGCAGATTGTGAAATACTCAGACCGGCCCATCTGGCACCAACAACCCGTGTCTATAAAGATTTTATTATTTTTATTTCAATTTTTGTTTTTGTTATTTTAGTACATTTTTAAACTAAAATAAAATGGGAAATGTTGCCTTGGCAACTAGCTGAAAAAAATATGTTCATAAAATGTTTTAAATATTATTTTATTCCAGTAGATGTTTGCTTTATTAATTTTAAATATTTTTAGTTTTAGTTAAATATAATAACCCTGGCTGAAACAAAATATAGTTTTCACATTTAATTGTACTAAGGAGCTTAAGAAATTGATGAAATCAAGCAAATACTTTTCTCTTAATTGTAATGCACAAACTGCAAAGCAACATCAAACCTTATTATCTAGCTAATTTAAGGCTCTAAGACACACCAGATGCTGTTTTTTCTTCGAAATGCAATAAAGTAAGAATATAATATTCCCACAAATAGTAGTTTTACAGTTACTCAGCATCTCTAAATCTTACAAAGGATTAAGATTCTGAAATGGTAGTAAAAATAGCCTCAGACCACCAGAGGGAACACGACTGGGAAATGAGAGACTATAACTGTAGAGGCATCTCAGTACAGATTGCTTTTATTAGTGGCAAAGTGTAATTGATAATAATTAGCTGCATCATTCCATCATGTGACAATGGGCCAAATAAGGGCCAGACAACTCCATAGTAAGAGGGTTTCTACTGACAGCTCTAAAGGAAGGACATGAGATCATATAAAGTTTTATAACGACTGTGTGGAAAAAGTGTGAATGGTCGAGTTGGATTTTTTCCCCCTCTATGCTACTCCAGAAATTCCTCAGTTAGCCTTCAACATCATTCTTGATGAGGCAGAAAAACTCAAAAATGCATTAAAAAAAAAACTTCAAAAGAGAGGAGCTTCTCATGGCATCTCTGCCTGTCGGATAAATTTCTCACAAATTCCATCTGCCTCTCCATTCTTACTCTCTCCATCCAGCACTCTCAAATTCCTTCTTTCCCTCAACTCATTTTGCTGAAAGGCAGCGGGAGGGAGCAAACAGGACCAAACCTATCACAGATGCACAGATCTTTTATTTGATATTTGTGCAGTTGTTTTACAGTTTGCTGGAAACAAAGCAGAATAAAATGTGTTGAGTCACACAGAAACAAAGGGGGACGGATGAGGACTGCCTGCAGTACATATACAAAACAGTCCGCACATTCTCTGTATGCACTGACTGAATATCAGGATGGCCTTCTATGTGTTTCCAAAATGTTTGTTTCATTGTGACCTTATATTGCCAAATGTGACATATTAACCAGAAGTTTGAAATTTGAACGGGGACCTCTAGTTGAGTTGACATGATTTATTCATATTCTCGTTTTGGATCACCCTTGGTTTGAATTAGAGCTGCACAATTCTGGATAAATCACATACATAGACATCATGATTCTCCCACAATTATGAATAAACAAAAACATTTACTAGGGGTTCTGACAAAATGTAAATTGCTGCATTATTTTCTTAAAAATATTTAATTAAGATTTGTTTAAAATCTGTTTGAAAGAATGATTCACTGACTAATTCGTAGACTTTCATTACTGGATGAATCAATATTTTTGAACGAATCTCTTGAATGATTCAATGACATACCTTTTTTAACAGTCGGTAGTCGCTACCTATTGGCGTAACAATGTAATCGATATAATCTTTATTTGAAGGGTCAAATCAGGTTACTTTCAAAATGTGATTTACTCTTTTTTGATCACTACAATAGACCAGTGTTTATATCCAAACTGTAAACTTTTTCCCAGTTCTTCTGTGATCCTTTGAAATAATGAAACTGTGTGGTTGAAAAAACTGTATGTGAATCTGTTTCATACATGACAACTGCTCCCTCTGGATCAGCGGCGGCACCAACACAGATTTGAATGTTGCCTATCATCGTACTTGTCAAAGGTTTAATAGACATAGCCAAACGGTTCTCATTTGGAAATAAGATGTGTGGGTGTTTGAATCGAGATTGCAATCTTTTAACGATGAATCGTTCAGCTCCAGCTTCCACTGAGATCACACCAGAGAGGACACTGAGAGCAGGCTTTAGTATAGTCTTGACTTCTCATCTGGAGCAGAAAATGAGCAGTATTTGTCTAGGCACAAAGTGGAAGAACAGACAGGACTGCTGAATTTAACTGGACTCTTAGTTGTTTTGGGCTTTGTACAACACTACAGTGGGTTTGTTATTCTAGCTTTGCCTTCCAAAACTGAACAATAATAGCCTTGTATAATCAACTTTCACTTCAATGAGTTTTCCAAGACTCCATAACTGCCTAACTGACTCGGTTCACAGTAATAATGGACATTTGATTGGTGTGACCACAATTTGGCAGCCAAGTATCTTATAATTAGACATTTTATTTGAAATGCAGTATCAGACCTCATGCTTAGCGACCTTAGTGTTCGTTTGAATTACACATTAGATCCAAGTGCCTCTAAGAGCCAAATAAGCATCACATCTTCCAGAATGTGGAACCACACAGCAGCCAAAACTGAAACAAGATTACAGTACATTACAAAGATTTTATCATACAAACTCAAATGGGAGGGAAATATAAGCTTTTTCAAATAACTGTAAAAGCAATATATAACACATAACCAAGTCCCTGTGGGCGAACTCCTGAAAAATGACTGCCATTGGACCATGATGAAACACACTGTGCAGACAATGTGGAAACACAGTGGAATCCAAACATTCAGTCCATAAACACAAAGACACAAACTGCATGAGTGCATAATATTAACACTCATTTTTCAAACATGTTTGAGGTAAATAAACACAAAAAAAGTATAAAAAAAAATATGCGTTAGATTTCAATATGCATTAGATTACAATATGCTGTTGGTCTTCCACATTCTGCCAAAACAGCATCGACCCGCCAAGTAATGGACTAGGGGTGTCCTTTGGTATCTGGCACCAAGACTTTAGCAGCAGATCCAAGTCCAGCAAGTTGCAAGGTGGCGAACTTGTTGGTCCAGGACATCCTACAGATGCTCAATTGGATTAAGATCTGGGGAATCTGGAAATCATGTTCCTCAATCCATTTCCAATCAATTACAATGCTTGTGTGTCCATTGTAGGGGCTTTCGACGGTGGACAGGGGTCAACATAGGCATACACAGTAAAGTGCGATTCACTGTGCGTTGTGACACATTCCTCCCATTAGCATCATTAAAATTTAGTGTCACAGTAGTCCTTCTGTGGCTCGGACCAGACGGGAGAGCCTTCGTTTGCCCTCATTGCTGGTTTGCGGTTTGTCCCTCCTCAGACCACTGTTGGTAAATTCTCACCACTGCTGACCAGGAGCAACCCACGAGCCTTGACATTTTAGAGATACTCTGACTCAGTCGCCTCACCATAACAATTTAGCCCTAGTCAAAGTCACTCAGACATTGATTACGAGAACTGTTTGCTGACCATCTAATCTACCCAGACCATTACTAGTTTGTTCCCACCAGTCTCAAGTCCCATGAAGGAGCTATGGAAGGATAACAGGAGGAGTGACGACAGCAGAAGACAATAGAGGACCAGGCCTGGGACTAATGCGTGTATTATAAAAATAAATTTGACTTGACATTGCAGATAAATGTGGAGCTATCTTGCACTAAAGACATTTTGTTTCATTTTTTCGGTTTGTGTGCAGTGTGAAAGGCCCTATTTATCATATTTTTGAGAACGTTTTTTTTTTTTTGCTTATGCAAAACCTTCCTCATAAAAGAGGCATCTACACTTCCAGTGCTATGATGGCACAGAGGGTGACAGTACGTTTACCCACATGAAACCAGATGTTTGGAAAGGCAGACAGCAGAGGAATGCCGCTTCCAAAGGGCTCTTTCAGCGTCTGTTTCCAGCCCGGACTAGACTGTTTCCTGTTCTGGAGTGTCAGGATGAGCCAGCGCTCTCTCTCCTCTCCACTCCTGCCCCAAGGGCAGAAAACAAACAAGGCCAATGAAGTCATCAGCCTGTTTGCCCTAAGGGAGGCCTTCGGTTTCCCTGACAGAGCAGGGCAGCAGGAAAACGTGCGTGTTTCTGTATGTGTGTTTGAGAGAGTGAGCCACTCAAGGGCCAAAGGTTAAAAAATACTGCTCTAGTAAGCAACAGCAGTAACAAGAATCTGTGTGTCTCAACTATATGAATGTGGGAGCACCACTGATGAAACTTCAGAGAGATACAGGATGTGTGATACAAGCTCAGCTGAACGCAATCTCCCTTAGCGCATAATCTCTGTAACAGATGGGAGCTGTGCGAGATCAAAGCTATGATGACATTGCTATGTTACAGCTGTCAAACACAGGATTTCACATATGTATAAACATGCAGCGATGTGCAGCCATACGGAATGGTCAGACGCCAGTGTAATGACTTCTTGACTTACATATGAGAAGAACAGCGTATTACAACAGAAATGAAGCAAATACAAAGCTGAAGCACAAAAAAAGCAATCACTCTCTTAAGCAAGTCTTTACACCTGCATAAATCCTTTCAGAAAGCTTTAAATGTGGTAAGAAAGGGATAACGGAAAATAGATCAGCCAAAGAGCATATATTGCTATCTAATCCCTATGGGACACTGGATCAGAATGTGCAAGGTTGCATGATAAGGATTTGTTAACTCAGACAAGACAGATGGAATACATATGTGTGTTTAGTGTCATTTAGAAGGATGAGTTAGTGATAAAGAGCTTTTGCTTTGTGTTATCATTCACAATCATAACACAGGGAAGCTTATTGTATTAAATAAGGAAGTGTTTGTATGTGTGTATCAACCTCAGGCAACAACATTTGTTTGCATTTACATTTTTGGAGATGTTTATTATGCGCTTGGGAGTTTTGTTTCAAGCCACAAAAGTGTGTAATTATACAATGTGCGAGTATTGTGAATGTCATATCACATTAAATTAAATCGTATTTATTTAGTCACACTACAGTATTTAGGATGAACTATGTAGAAAACAATGACGCTATCAGCATTTGCTTCTTAGCTTCGTTATTTATGACTTTTAATTATAATTGTTAAATTTAGACTTTTAAACCAAGCTGTTGTTTGTACATGGCATTTTCTCTTCAAAAATTACCCTACAATATACAGTGCAGACACACAACCCTGCAAAACATTTCCTCATCCAGTATTTACTGTATGTCTTATTTTCCAGTAAATCAATAAACTTAAAAAAACAATCCTGTTATTGTTAACTAAAACTAATACAGCTCTTTCATTAATTTAATAAATTGCCCTGCTCTGTCATGGAAACTAATTTATTAAAATAAAAAATAAATAAAAAAATGTAATTAACATTTTAGATTAAAAACTTAAAATATTAGAAAAGTTGCCATGGCAACTAACTGAAATAAAATTGAATCTGAAGTACTAAAATTACAAAAACTAAAATAAAAATAATTATACATTATTAGGAATAGAAATCTAATAAAAATTACAAAAGCACATTATAACATTTCTAAAACTTAAATTAAATTAAAATAATAAAAAATTCAAAACACAAATAAATACTATAATAGTATAATTAATACTAAAATAACACTGTTTGAGGATCAAAACATATATTAGGGTCATGATGAGTTAATAAAAAATGTCATATGATATAAAAAAATATCATTATGAATGATAACGAATGGGCGGCAGTGGCTCAGTGGTTCATGTAGATTGTCTGCAAACCGGAAGGTTGGTGGTTCGATCCCCGGTTCCACCTGACCAAGTGTCGAGGTGTCCATGAGCAAGATACCTAACCCCAGCTGCTCCCGACGAGCTGGATGGCGCCTTGCATGGCTGACACCGCCGTCGGTGTATGAGTGAGTGAGTGAATGGGTGAATGTGAGGCAATATGTAAAGCGCTTTGGATGGCCATTGGTCTGTTAAAAGCGCTATATAAATGCAGTCCATTTACCATTATGCCATGTTCTTAAATTATATTGATTATTATTACATGAAGCATTTTTTATTTCTATTCAGTATTAAGTTTAAGAATACATTCTTGGATTCAGTTTAATACATTTTGTTATTTATTACTATTATCCTGTCAGGGTTATTGTTTAGTTTGGTCTGTGTTTCTGTAGGACTTTGAGTTGATTAGTCTCTGTCATTGTTCATTGTTTAGTTGTTATCCTGTTTGTTGATTACCTCGTTTCTCGCCTAGTTTTCCCTTGTATATAGTCCAGAGGGGCCATTTATACGACACCGTTTTCAACTAAAAATGGAAAACTTTTCATGAGTTTTGACCATTCATTTACACAACAACAGCGAAAACTATAAAACTATAAAAACACAAATTTGTGAAAAAAATTACGTCATGCGCATGCATATCAGGTGTTCAGTCTATAGGCACATAGCGTTCCGTGTGAACGGGGGGTCAATTTTGACAACATTGACGCCTTCACGTGAAAAACACAAAGGAAAACTCTTCCGTGTTTAGTACATTGTAAACATACCCTTAAGTTTGTTCAATTCTTTATCTTGTGTTGTTTATGCTGCCACGTGGTTTTTCCTATGATCTTCTTCGGTTTGGATTCAAAATAAGAGTCCTGCAAATAGATCCCCTTCTCGTTTTTGCCTGACCCGCCGTAGCATTACCCTTTGGAACAACAAGAAAACCTACATTACATCAAAACAAAATAACCGTTAAAAGCGAATGTCTTATTGGGAGTCAGTGTGTGTGCGTGAGCTTGAGTCCATATGGAGATCTGATGGGGTCTGACAGGACGCAATGCTTCAGTGAAACAGACTGGCCAGCCCCACAGCAGGACACTCTATAAATACCCCGTCTCTCCCTCTTTCTCTTCTCCCCTCTCTCATTTTAGCTCATCAAACATGAAAATGCGGCAGAAACATTAATAAACAAAGAGGATTGTGCAAATTAAGCAAAAATAAACCTCAAAATCATTATTTAGAGATTCTGTTCCAGACAGCCATGCATGAGGAGAGGCTCTGGAGGGAGTTACATAATTGACTCTAATCCGTTTTGCTATGTGGCACAAAAACAGAAGAAGCGGCTTCACTATTAAAAGAGTCAGCACAACTTCTATATCTATAAGCTTCTTCTTTATACCTCACAATTCAGACTTTTTTCCTGAGAATTGCACGTTTATATCTTGCAATTTTGACTTTTTTACTGAATGTTTTTCACAGAATTGTGAGATAACCTCGCAAAAAAGTAAAATTGTAAAATATAAACTCACAATTGCAAGAAACAAAAGCCAGAATTGTAAGATATACACTTGCAATTCTGAGATAAAAGTCATAGATGTGAAATATAAACTCATAATTACCTTTTTTATTTTTTTATTCTGTGGCGGAAACAATCTTCCATAGCTCTGACAAATATAAATAACATGATACATAACATTTGAGTAATACATTCTTACTTACCCCATAAATAAAACAGAAATACACCTTACATAGATCAGCCCATTTGCTTCACAATCTAGTCCTCAGTCCTGTGATATTGGGATCTATATCCTTTTCATACTTAGGTTCAGTAGGGAAATGCTGACTCACCAAATAAACCAAAGTCCTCTCAAATCAATACTAACGCACAGCTTCAGCATGCTGCACTAATCTGGCAGCAATTCACAAAGTGGCCTGTAGTGGCTGGTGAACATCAAGCACATTCTCACTGGCTGGTCTCCCAGCTGTGCTGTCCTGGTTTAGTTCACCTCTCCATGCTGCTGCTTCAATGACAAGCGATGTGATGCTCAATTAAACCTGACTCACTTTCTCACAATTCCCCAACGAGAGGTTCAGGCAGGTTAAAGTTCACACATTCAGGACAGACTCCTACTTTAGGCATCTGACCTACATGAAGAGGTCATACACAAAGGTCAACCAATTTATTGCTTTGATTATCATTAGGCTCTGATAACAATTTTTCAATGAATACTGATAATGCAAAATACATTTGTACACTACCAAAATGAGAAAAAAAATGACTTCTGTTTTTCTGTTTGAGTGGGTTTAAGGTTGCACCCAGGCCAAGAAAGAACGAAAGAAAGAAAGAAATAGCAATGATGCACTAAATTGATGCTGTTCTTTTTAAATTTCTAAGTTGCGAGTAGGGTCTCCATGGATTGGAATTGTTTGTTCAGCACATCCCACAGATGCTCGATTGGATTGAGATCTAGGGAATTTCTAAGGCCAAGTCAACACCTCAAACTCGTTGTTGTGCTCCTCAAACCATTCCTGAACCATTTTTGCTTTGTGGCAGAGCGCATTATCCTGCTGAAAGAGGCCACAGCCACCAGGGAATACTGTTTCCATGAAAGGGTGTACATGGTCTGCAACAATGCTTAGGTAGGTGGTACGTGTCAAAGTAACTTACACATGGATGGCAGGACACAAAGGTGTCCAAGCATCACACTGCGTCCGCAGACTTGCCTTCTTCCCATAGTGCATCCTGGTGCCATGTGTTCCCCAGGTAAGCGACACACACACACCAGGCCATCCACGTGATGTAAAACAATTGTGATTCATCAGACCAGGACACCTTCTACCATTGCCCCGTGGTCCAGTTCTGATGCCCACTGTTGGCGCTTTTAGCAGTGGACAGGGGTCAGCATGGGCACTCTGACTGGTCTTCGGCTATGCAGCCCCATACACAACAAACTGCGATACACTGTGTATTCTGACACCTTTCTATCATAACCAACATTAACTTCTAGAGCACTTTGAGCTACAGTAGCTCATCGGTTTGATTGGAACACACGGGTCAGTCTTTGCTCCCCACGTGCATCAATGAGCCTTGGCCACCCATGACCCTGTCACCAGTTCTCCACTGTTCCTTCCTTGGACCACTTTTGATAGATACTGACCACTGCAGATCGGGAACACCCCAAAAGAGCTGCAGTTTTGGAGATGCTCTGACCCAGTCGTCTAGCCATCACAATTTGATCCTTGTCAAACTTGCTCAAATCCTTATACTTGCCTATTTTTCCTGCTTCTAACACATCAACTTTGAGGGCAAAATGTTCATTTTCTGCCTAATATATCCCATACACTAACAGGTAATGTTAATGTTATGCCTGATCAGTGTATGTATGTATGTATGTATGTATGTATGTATGTATGTATGTATGTATATATATATATATATATATATATATATATATATATATGGAATCATTTAATATGGTATGACATTCAAAAAAGTAATTTTTAGTTGGTTTTTACTGTATTTTATAAAATGGAGATTAAATAAAAAATAAAATGCAGCCTTGGTGAGCATAAGAGACTTTTTAAAAACCTTTTTAAAATATGAAACCTCACGATTTATCATTATTGGTCAATTAATTATATATTACTACTGCTATATGTTTTCTAGTGGATTTGAGAGACTGGCTGGCTCTAAAACAAATACACACACATTATCTGATTCCTCCATTAACAGAGCAGCAGCATCAGACCTGTCCCTAAAAATAAAGTTAAGATGACAGAACGCCCAAACAGCATGAGGGGAAAAAATATATATCAACAACCATGTGTTTAAAGCAAGAGTACTCAGTGGAAATCTGTCTGCCCCCATCACAGCTTTATATGACAGCTCGTCTCAGCCGTGAATGCTGTGATTCAGAAAGTCTCCGGGAAACGCCAGGGAAGTTTTTGGACAAGGTGGTTGTAATGACATAAATCAGAGTTATGGGGTGGGAGGAGAGGTTTAGTGTTTGTGTTGTTGAGGAGAGGGGTAATAAAATTACTGTGGGGCTTGAACTGAACCCCAGAGCTCACAGGCGGAGCTGCGAAAACATCAGCAGCCAAAGAGACCATTCCTCATGTCCTGGCTCCAGTGAAGGGGTGGGAAGACAGAGCCAGAGGGTGGACGCCACACCACAGAGAGAGGAAAAACAACTATTTCTCTTCTTTTTCCAACTGTCTGCACTTATGGTAAAAAGTGAATAGCAGTTACATTCATAGAGACAATTTATGGTACACCCCTAGTTTCTTTTCATTTTGGAATGGGAAAACACATGACAGAGAGAGTCAGCTGATGGAGGGGGCTGAAGAGGGAACAGCACCACAGGCGATCTGGCAGAGTCATTCACTAAACTCCATCCACATGGGCTCACAGTAACTCCACTTTCCACAATTATACTAAGTGCAAAATTTCACACACAGCACACACACACACACACACACACACACACACACACATAAATTATTTATATGGCAATGCTGTTAAAGTTCATTTGATTTTATTGATTTGAGAAATGGATCCTAAATGTGTTGCTTTTTAGGACTAAAGCTTCAGAGAAGCATGGAGAGTTGTATATATGGTGCCACGTGGATGACGTCATTTTTTTAGGCCAATCCTGAAGTTATCATCACCCTGGTTCCTTCGACAAAAAACCAATAGGACTTTTTCATTGGCTTTTGGATAATTGCAGAAATGATGCCCTGTGACTGTGACCAAGTTTATGATTCTTGCACATTTTGTTCATCAAAATGATCTTTACAAATAAACACAACTTTTATGAATTTTGGAGCCTAGATGCAAACCACAGAAGCAAAAAGCTAAAAGAATTACACCACAGTCGCATGAATTCAGCATCACCAATAAGCTTCTGACAACTCTTTCAGTCTTTATTTAAAATTCGCAAGTTGGAAAGTTTGAATTTGAATAGAGAGCGAGTGTGAAATCGTCGTGTGTGAAAACGTGGCTGTGAAACCGGACCAGTGAGTTTATTGTGATGGCATTTATGTTACAGAACAAAACATGAAAAGACTTTGGGTTAGTGTGAACCCCAGACTTTATTTCTGAAATTTAACCAAATACTCATTCAGAAAACTCCTTGACTTTGAGCCAATTCAAAAATTCTAACTTGTTTCCAGGTTTTAGGACTCATTATTGCAGCATTCTATTGCAGAGGTAAGAACAACAGCATTACTCGGTATAGGCTCTTTTACAGACTGACTAATATTGTGTGCTGGCAAGAATATGTCACAATGAACTAAAAGTTAACGTGTGAAAGTAAATCGTCCAATTTCGCTATCTAGAGAGTACAATCACAGAGCTTACACTTTTTGGAGAAACATCATTAGACCTCGCTGACTTTCAATATATAAAACACTGAGGCATTAATGATGATATGAAGGTGAGTAAATTCTGACAGAATATTTATTTTACATTTACATTTATGCATTTAGCAGACACATATCTACAGCAACTTACAATAAGCAAAGAGCCAACAATATTTGCAGTATACATCGCCAGGTTTATCAAAAAGCTAGAGGGAAATTAGTTGAAGCAAAGGAGAAATGAAGAGAAGAAAAAGAAGAGGATTTGTTTAAGGTTGTGGTAGGGCTAAGTGCTTGCATTATCCCTTTAATAATGAGAATTGATACATGGACAAATTGTTAAATAAAAAACATATTTTAATTTTATTTAAAATATTAAAAACTTTTACACAATATTTAGTTAAAATGTTAGAAATAAAAATGGCTAATTATATGCTAACAACTGGCTAATGCTTCTGATGAAATGTCGATAACTATAAAAGATATTTAGAGTCCACAGCAGAGAATACCATTCTGTTTATGCTTGTCTGTCGCTTTAAATGCTCAAGCTCCATACAACAGCATGGATTCTGATTGGCTGTCAATGTTTTTATCATTCATCAGCTAGATAAAATCATCCTGAAAATGATTCCAACGATATTGTTTTTCTGTGCCGTTATTGTTATAGCTGTGGTGTGCACTCTGCTATTAAAAATGATATCTTTATCGTTATCGTACTTGGTGTGAACTTAACAGTGGATATACAGCATGCATATGGATTTATAAAGTGATGGCAATTACAGAAAATGATAAAGGCAAATGTAAATGCACTGTCAGATGCAGATGCCAAAAATGATTTGTCGTTTGTAGAATCTCATATAAACCCACTTCAAAAACAAACTGAAGAATGAGCAAACTTTGACTGTGTGCCAATATAGGACTTCCCAGATAAGTCTTTCTACACAATGCATCAGTGCAAGCCAATGGAATGTCAGAAAAATGTGTACTTCATTTAATGGGACCTCCACACTCAGTTCTGCTTGTTACTCTTAAACACTGCCATCCTGCCAAATGCTTGCTCCACTGGTCAACACATTCCAAGCTGAATACTTGCCTGTTATGGATGCTGCTGGCTCAACATGTCAGCTGTCTGGACGAAGTGGTCATAATGGACAGCACTGAGACAGTATTGTGTCTGCTGGACCATCTCCTGACACTCTGACCTCATCTCATTTCCTTCACGTACTTCATAGATGCCTCTCAACATGGGAACAGCAGAGAGGTAAACAAGGCCATTGAGAGAGGTCAACAACACAGCTACATACACTCAGGACTTTTGGAGATTAAGTGTCTCTATAACGCAGATGCTAATAAGTCTGTCCACCATGTGAGATGGGGGTGGTTAAGGACACAAAATGAGGGCTGTTTAAGTTTCTGTGCTATGCTGTGTGGACATAATCCCCTCGCAAAACGGGGCAATCTAAGCCTACATGGCTCTTTAGACATGCCTGAGAGACTGCTGTCATGGTTCAGCATGACTGGACTGAACATAAGCCCTCTGGTTTATGTAGCCTGCTGTGCCAAAGACAGAGACGCATTATTCCGAACTATCTGCAATTTTTTAACCGGAGGTTCCCATGCATCCATCAAATACACAA
Organism: Gobiocypris rarus; assembly: GCA_023029165.1. Taxonomy (NCBI): domain Eukaryota; kingdom Metazoa; phylum Chordata; class Actinopteri; order Cypriniformes; family Gobionidae; genus Gobiocypris; species Gobiocypris rarus. Next base: position 31,171,818 of record CM040927.1, on the reverse strand, counting down.
GCGACAAATTCCACTAAAGATTGATTTCAGGATTATCTTACATAGCTGGTAAAAACCTTGAGGACACCAATATAGGATTTCTTTATCTCTATAATTGATTTGCTATCTATAAAAAGGGCTGTTGTCTTCCCTTTTGCCTAATAGGTAGGACAACTTCAACACCCATAATACCTGTCGATTCAACTGTCAGTGGGCAGGGATACAAAAAATGTGGAAGTATAATCTGTAGTTTTCACACCAGCTCTGGAGCTGTCAAAACGCTATTTGCTGGCAAATAAACGTTAATTGTCCAGGTCAAAGAAAAAGTAAACGTTGTTAATTTACATATACTACCAACATTCAGTATAAAGTGGGTTAAAAATATAGGCTAAATTACACTTTAAAATCTCAGAATAGTTACATTTGACTTAATTTTACATACAAATATGACAATACATTTCAGTGTAGGAATTGAAAACAAGTTCATCATAGGAATATATTGAAAGAAATGACTATAAATGTGATTCATGTTTAATGCTAACTAAACCATGTGCATTACGTATATTTAGCCTCAATCTCTCCCTGTTGGATTGGTCTTATGCGAGGTGGGTGTTGACCACACACACACACACACAAACACACACACGAGAGGAATTAGAGGGTCAGTCTGTATAAATGGTGCTGACATACTGGTTAAACAGCTTTATTGCCTCCAAACACAAATCTCAGCCTCTCTTCCTTGCTAGAACAGATTACAAACTTGGCATTCCTCTACCATATTCCGCTCTTGAACTAATGTTTACACACCTAATTACAGATCAGAGGTTAAAATGCAGGCAAGGTCAACAGTTGTAAAGCAGGAAACTCTGGCATGTCACACAGTTTGCTTGTTTGTAGTCAGTGGGAGTTGCACTGGACAAGCCAGCAGCACAGCAGAAAGAGGTGAGAGTCAGAGCGTCCCTCGGGCAGAGCGAGCGGCTTGTCTCATATAATAACTCACATCACTATGGGACGCACTGTGCAGTGATAACAGTTGTGAGCTGAAGACCCCTGCGTTGCATCAGCTTGGAGACTTAGATGGAGAGAAAGTGCTGCATGCTTTACATCTCTCGCAGGCCAAAGATCATAAATCAGGGGACGTACAAAAAGGACAGTGTTTTCATAATGTTTTTCTCTCAATGTGGGGGTGTACAGATTTGCAGAGCCCTTTGACAGGGCAGATTCCTGACTAATGGAAAGCAGGCCAAGCACAAGATGCTACACTCGTTCAGTAAGCCCTTGGTGCACCATATATCAGTGGCCAAAATATTTTTCTTTATAACTTTTTCTATTATAAATGGCATTAATTTGTCATGGTATTCACCTTATTTTTTAATATTTGTAACTTGAATGTGCGAGGCTTCAGGTGTCAGACAATTCCAGTTATTTTTTGCTGTACATAAATCTCCATTTTAATGCTACAAAAACGATATTGTTTTTCATTTATTGTCAATCATAAACAGGCCAATTTGTAGTGCAAATAGTTTTATTGTATACTACAACTTTGTTATTCTTTTAGTTATTTACCTATAGCGGCTAATGAATCGAAAGTCTTGCACGTTAACAGAAAATAACTTCTCAGAATAATTTTAATATGGCATCGAATATGGCAATGTTAATTTATTTGGTCTTAGCGGACTAGATCTACGCTGTTGCTGCTGTTGATTATTGCTGCGGCTGCTGGAGAGACTTGCTACTGCTAATAGATACACAGACACACTGCTATGAGCATGTAAGATATCCTGATGCTGCATAAACAGACATACATGAATCCTGCAGCAGATCTAGGCAGGTGGAGCTGGGGGAGGTGGAGAGTTTCAGAGAACCTCTGTATGCTGCAGGACTAGCTAACAGCAAACACTGAACCAGACTATTTAAATGTTGAGCATACAATCTCATTGGCTGCAGGACGGTAATGATGTGATTGCTTGTAGATTGCATGTAAAGGACCTATCAGCCTGCGCCCTCTAGAGTTTCATGACTGAACTAGATATTTTAAACATGTGCTAAATGTCCCAAAATAGCGCTGTGCCACTTCCATAAATTAAGTCATTGGGTCTACAATAATAATTGCATGGATTATTCTTATTAATATGTGCAGATGAATTTCTCACAAAAAAATCACAACAATGCATATGCATAAGAATTTGTTCTTAAACTTGTTCTAAGGTAAATTAATTTGGATTGTTCTAAATGAGCGACCATGTTGCCAAGGTTGGTAATTTGCATAAAATATACCTAAACCCATCTACATATAAGGACTTTCAGCACAACCTTTCCTTTTTAGCCTTTCATCACCCTCAGTGACATTGTGCACACACAGCAAGATCCTTGAAACAATGGAGTTTTTTTTCCTCAAAACTTAAAACACAATAAACAGATTAAATACTTTTAAACAGACAGAGATTCCAGACCTCCCATTAACCAAGGGGTGTCCAATCATGCTCTTGGAGGGCCATTGTCCTGCAGAGTTTAGCTCCAACTCAAAATAAACACAACTGATCCAGCTAATCAAGGTCTTACTTGGCATACTAGAAGCTTCCAGACAGGTTTGTTGAGGCAAGTTGGAGCTAAACTCTGCTGGACAGTGGCCCTCCAGGAGCATGATTGGACACCCCTGGATTAACTAGATTATTAGCCATATTTGATCAAAATATATGTTAAATTTATTCTTAACACATTTATGGGTGTAATGTGATTTTGTGTATGTGTGGTTTCACTTGTTTCTACAATTACATTTACATTACATCAATTATAATACATTTTAGTACAAAAGTTATATAATGAATTGTTTATGAAAATGTTTATACACAGATTTCACTTACAGATATGTGGGAACGTATGATGAATAAATGGGACCTATTCTCTTTCTTTTGCAAACACATCTCCTTTCTATGTAAATTAGCCACATTATAAATTATATATATCCATTCCAATTGAAAGGGTTAAAACAAGAAATAAACTTATCAGTTATTTTATCTACTACAAAAAGTTACTGATTATTGGATCATTATTGTCCCTAAAATCGCATCATTAATTTGCAATTACATCACTGGGAATCACGTCTTGCTGCTCAAAAGACCTCCACAGGAAGTGAAGGGTCATCTTTGTGGGAGGAGCTAACAGACTGTCACTCTCGTTGTGCTGACTTCACTCTCTGAGGTCAACATCACAGCGGCCAACACTGCACTGACATCTTGACTATGGATTTAGCAGAATAATGGCTCCTCGCATCTCTCATTATCACAACCCATTCAATCACTGCGTTTGATTAATTTATTCTGTGTAAATGAATCTGATTGAACAGCATTTCTGCCCTAACTAAAACTGGTCCGTGCTCTCTGCTCTATGACAGATTGAAAATGAGGGATCCAATCAACAGCCAGGCCTATCGACCAGAGCAATGCAGAAAGTAATGTTCCAATTTGCAAAGAAACTTTATCCATATGACATATTAGTAGAAATAGAAAGACGAAACCAAGAAAACAGAGCTGCATACATTGATTTTCTCTCAGGGATATTAATGGTTGGCTCCTCCCCCAACAAGATACAGATGAACTGCTTCCATACACCCATAAATAGACACATACACTTATGCATATCTCAGCAAATCTGTCTGCAAGCGGGTAGGCTTAAGAACAGTAGATCTACTGTCAGGACTCCAATCACGTAAAAATACAATTTCTCATTGAAAACATTGACAGCAAAGTCTTGGTGAATTTAATAAATGGCTATGTTAGAGCAACTAAATCAAAGATTAATGGTGTTCTCTAAGCCATGCACTGAATTTTTCCCACACTGAACATATCAGAGATAACCTCGTAAATTTGGTGCTCCAAGCATGTTGGTGTATCGATGTGCACTTCCAGTAAAGACAGCAGCAGACAAGGTTATAGAGCAATGCCTGCCAAAAGCCATCCAACATCCTATGAAATTACAAACTCTATCTCCAGTGATACAGTATGATGCCAAATTCATTAAAACAGGTGCTTTGTTCAATTTTAGCAGTATCTATATTTGTCAAATTAAACACCACACTAAAATGAAGACTGATTCAGTGAGGCTGTCAATTTGGTTAAAAGTTATATGAGCTACATGGAATGTATGTCATTTAACCTAGTGATCAGTGATTCCCACACACTGTCAGCAACAGCTGTTCATGCTGTAACCAGCCTTCCAGCACATTGACTTGCCTCTCTTCACACTATAAACACTCTGACAGCTCATGTGAGTGATTCCCCTCGGCTTGACTCATAAAAGCAGTCTGTTGATATTAAACAGCCTGCACTTGTGAAATTATAAAACTACGTGCAATACAACTACAGAAATGTACTGCATGCTAAAGAGTTTTCTCTTGGGAAGAAAATAAGTCTAAGGCAGAGAGATTATGGAATTCTCAAATACTGACAATTTATACTTTACATTTCATCTTTCTCTATGGAAAGGGTATATATTATTCAAAAATAGCTTTTAAATGGACCTCTGAAGCTATATATTCTATACTTTAAAACCTTTAACTTCAAGGCCTGAAATTAAACAGAGCTGCCAGGATTGTTTGTCAAATATCAGCCATATTGCTATACAGTGAATCAACTGTAAGGTTGGGTACACAATCAATAAATGGTTTCCCATAGAAAAACCAGTGCATTTTCATACAAATACACTATGCTAAAAGTACTGGAACACCCCTCCAAATCATTGAATTCAGGTGTTCCAATCACTTCCATGGCCAAATGTGTAAAAAATCAAGCACTTGGGCGTGCAGATGCTTCTACAAACATTTGTGAAAGAATGGGTCGCTCTCAGGAGCTCAGTGAATTCAAGAGTGGTACCGTGATAGGTTGCCACCTGTCCATTTGTGAAATTTCCTCACTACTAAATATTCCACGGTCAACTCTAAGATGTATTATAACAAAGTGGAAGCAATTGGGAACAACAGCAACTCAGCCACAAAGTGGTAGGCCATGTAAAATCACAGAGCGGGGTCAGCAGTGGTGCAGTGGTGCAAAGCACACCACTCCTGGACTCTAGAGCAGTGGAGACGTGTTCTCTGGGGTTGGGCTTGGCCCCTTAGTTCCAGTGAAAGGAACTCTTAATGCTTCAGCACGATCATACCAAGACATTTTGGACAATTTCATGCACCCAACTTTGTCCGAACAGTTGAATGCGAGCCAGGCCTTCTCGTCGCTGACCTCACAAATGCGCTTCATGAATGGTCAAAAATTCCCATTAACACACTCCTAAACCTTGAAGAGTTGAAGCTGTATAGCTGTAAAGCGTTGGCCAACTCTATATTAAACCGTACAGATTAAGAACAGGATGTCATTAAAGTTCATGTGAATGTAAAGGCAGGGGTCGCAAAATGTCTGGCAATATAGTGTATACGATACAGTGAGTAGCTGAAATGACATATTTATGTGAAATATTTAGGATGGAACTGGGTGGGTGAAACGGTTTTGAAATATAACTTTTGCAACCACCCACTTCCATCCTAAATATTTCCATTGGGATGCCTGAAAGCAGCTGGGAACGCCAGACCATGTGCAGTTCCAGGATTCAGAGTTTCAGTATGTAGGCAGTTGCCAGTGGAGCAGTTAAGACCCTCCAAATCACAGAGATGGCTATAAGTACAAGCAATGGTGCATGAATTCAGCATATTCTGTTTCACATACACTTTAGGTTAAAGCCCTCAAAAAGACAGATAAACTGCTAAATATGTCTCATAATAAGACTGGAAGACAGAGAGAGAGAGGTTTCACTGACAGTGTGAAGAATGTCTTTATAACAACAGAATAGTATCAATTTGATCTTCCACTGATGGGAGGTGGGACCACAGGTAGGTTCCTAGAGTCTTACATTAAGGGACTGCGTGTTTTTAGTTAATAAAATCTCAGAAAACGTCTGTACTCTATGTTGACAGAAGAAATAGAACAAAGTGTTTTGAGCATGACAGGTAAGTTGGTCAGAGTTAAGCCTGATTCTTTTAAAGAAGAGGAGGGAAAATATGACTGATGTTATTGTAGTGTGTTTTATTAAGTTTAGGCACTTCAGTGTCTTGGATGGTTTGGATCATAACATTAAAATGATTGGGTATGTCTTTGCATTTTTTTAAGTTGTTCCAATGATCTGCAAAATGGGATGTATTACTGATTTACAAAATATGACTAAGAATAAAAATATTGCTTTACAATTAACATAACATGTACCATAACTCTTGTCATACAGCACATAAAACAAAAGTTGTTTTAAACAACAGTTGGCTTTCTATAATATCACAGAGAATCTAAAAAAAATCTAACTGAGAATAATTGGAAAATGTTACAGTTAAAGACTCCTAACACCAGCAAAACCTTTGAAAGCAAACTGTTTTGTGGGGTGGGTGATTTTCAAACAATTATCATACAGTGCATAACACTAGTCAAAGGTGAGATCTGAACCTACTGTGAATAAACTATACAGGGATTTATGAGAATGTGTTAAATACAAAACTCAGAGCTATTCAGACAATGTGTCTCCAGGAGGGACACTCCACATGCTGTAATTCAAAAAGACACTAGGATGCCATAATTACTTTTGCTGGGATAAATTGGTGTCGGCCTACATTTAACATAATTATGACCTTTGTAAGATAAAGCACTCAGTCACTTTACTCTCACAGCCAAACAAACAGCAAAAACAACGTGCATAAGCACAAATGCAGATGAACTGAGATGAACTTTATATTCTAGAAATCTACACTCTTAAAAATAAAGGTGCCAGGAAGAACCAAAAAGGGGGTTTCACAGCAATGCCATAGAAGAACCATTTTTGGTTCCCTGAAGAACCGTTTTGTGACAGGTTCTTTAAAGAACCATTTTTTTCTAACCATTTCATAGTCTAAAGAACCTTTCTACACTATAAAGAACCCTTTGTGCAACGGAAGGGTTCTTTGGATATTAACGTTTCTTCATGGAACCATACAACCCGCCAAAGAAACATTATTTTTAAGAGTGAAGAGGACAAATCTACAAATGTTGCTAAAAATGTATCTAAAAAAGTTATAGTATCTTTTTAAATCTGCAAACGGGTGACAACAATTGTAGTTTAAATTATTAGGTGATATCTAAACAACAGCTTCCCATTTAATTCAATGCCAAAAAAGATGGGGTTTTTTTATTTTATTTTTACAAAAAAACACCAATAATGCAAGTGCCACTGTTAAAATAGTCACTTTAGCAATAAGTAGTATGCTACTGGCTAATGAATAGACGGATAGGCAACATGTCACTTATGGAATAAGTGGGCTAATGTTACTATAATATCTAATGAATAGTAGCCTTCTAGTATAGTGAATAGTTACGTTTAAAAAATTTAAAAAACATTGTAGGCAGTAGGATTACTTAGGCTACTAACTAAAAGTACTAGCCTACAGTAAAGAAGTAAAGACATAAAGCATCTGTAACGCTGTGGGCTCAAACTTTTCAAAGCAGATTTAAGTCACTCACCGCTGACTACGTGAAGAGCGCTTGAGCAATACCGTCCATAAAGAATCAACGTTTCTGAAGAACTAGCGTCCTGGTATTTTCAATGCTTCCCGAGGCTGGTGAAGTTCATGCAGATCTGACCCGCCGTTTCTCTACGCTCATCTAAAGTAGAACAAACTCCCGTTGCTGAAGGTTAATACACGGAGCCTCTGCGTCCATCCTCCTGGAAGTGACTACTGCAAACTGCCTTGAATCCTGCGACTCCCTGCCCCCCTCGCTCCGCACTGGACCGCCGCTGGCTGAAGCGCGAGAGTGAGTATGCCTCACATTCGGTCCCGACCGCTGATCTGGAGCGACAAGCTGGAAGGCTATGGGAGAATGGCCACTTGCAGGGGGCTCGCGACGGACGACACGTTCAAGTTCAAGAAGCAACTTGAACTGTATTGTAATTAATGTTGAACGTCGAACCAACTGTAAACAGGCACTGGAGAGTGTGTTTAGGACACATTTAATACTGACGTTAAAATATGTCGAGTCGACTACAATAATTTCGTAGGCTATAGTATAGCCTATAAAAGTCATGATAAACTCAAAATGTACAGGGAACAGCCGGTCCCCACTTTGTCTGAGGATTTGGCAAGGTCAAATTTTGTTTCCAAGAATGTTTAAACCCAGAGAAATAAGCCATTTTAACCAGGACACGGCCCGTTTTTGTAATCAAATCAAAAACCATTAATTACATTATTTGTTGCTATTTTACTGTGTAAATCCGCTGGAAAATAAAGCCTAAAAATATTTTCATGTTTTATCGCAACATTTTTCCCTTCCTTTATTAGGTTCAGATAACATAATATTTTGAGTTTCTGTCAATCTCCTTCATTGTATTAACTTTTTTTTTTATTTAACTTTTAAGGCAACCAGGTTACTTACTTTAAGTTAAAGGCACAATATGTAAGATATTTGAATTTTAAAATATCCAAAAACCACTAGAACAATGTTATATTTTTGTTGACTTGTGTACTTACATTATCCCAAATGTTTCCAAGAATATTTAAACCCAGAGAAATAAGCCATTTTAACCAGGACACGGCCCTTTTTTGTACTGGACTAAAAAGTGTGACAATCCCACATATTCCTTATTGGTTTCTGTAACTGTCTATTATAAATCCCCCGGCCAGGAAGCGTCTTTGAAATATGATTCATTATTTTTTGAGGTAAAGGACTAAATAAGCACAGATGTTAAGACACAAAGAGCAAAGGAGTGGTATTTGTTATATCATCAAGGTACAACATGCTCTTGTCCAGTGACTGCTCAGGGCAAAACATTACATTAATTACCCGATCTTTCACATAATTTCCAAATATCTGACAGCACATCATCAAAGACAGACTTTGATCAGCACACATGTCACAACCAACCCGTTAATAAAAAATAGACTTTATATAAATCGTCACCGTGGAATTATAAGGTTCTGTCTGACATTTCTGTCAAAATTGAGTTATTCAGATAATCTTATTCTGTGACAATTTATTTTTTTTGTGCACATTTTGGGGCTTTTTATTTAAAAAAATGAAAAGGTTTGATCTACAGTCGAATGGAATGCTAAAATTTTAAAGCTCAATGTCTCAAAACCTCACAGAAAGATGGATCCTTTTAATTCTATGGTGCCAAAATATCTAAATATGCTGTAAAAATATACAGTAAAACATACACTATACTGCCAAAAGTATTGGGACACCCCTCCAAATTATTGAATTCAGGTGTTCCAATCACTTCCATGGCCAAAGGTGTTTAAAATCAAGCACCTAGGCATGCATGCGCTTCAGCAAACATTTGTGAAAGAATGGGTCACTCTCAGGAGCTCAGTGAATTCAAGTGTGGTATCATGATAGGTTGCCATCTGTGCAATTCAGGAAAAACCAAATCCATTAAGGAAATGTCCTCACTATTAAATATTCCACGGTCAACTGTTAGTGGTATTATAACAAAGTGACAGCAATTGGGAACAACAGCAACTCAGCCACGAAGCAGTTGGCCAAGTAAAATTACAGAGCGGGGTCAGCACTTGTTGAGGCTCACAGTGCACAGAAGTCGCCAACTTTCTGCAGAGTCAATAGCTACAGACCTGCAAACTTCGTGTGGCCTTCAAATTAGCTCAAGAACAGTGCATAGGTTTCCATGGCTGAGCAGCAGCATCCAAGCCTTACATCACCAAGTGCAATGCAAAGTGTTGAATGCAGCGGTGTAAAGCACACCGCCACTGGACTAGAGCAGTGGAGACATGTGTTTTCTGGAGTGACAATGACGCGTCGCGCTTCTCTGTCTGGCAAGACAATGGACGAGTCTGGGTTTGGCAGTTGCTAGGGCAACGGTACTTGCCTGACTACACTGTGCCATGTATAAAGTTTGGTGGTTGGGGGATTATGGTGTGAGGTTGTTTTTCAGGGGTTGGGCTTCTTCCAGTGAAAGGAACTCTTAATTCTTCAGCATACCAAGACATTTTGGACAATTTCATGCCCCCAACTTTGTTGGAACAGTTGAGGATGGCCCCTTCCTGTTCCAACATGACTGCGCACCAGTGCACAAAGCAAGGTCCATAAAGATGAGTTTGGTGTGGCGAGATGGATGAGCGAGTTTGGTGTGGAGGAACTTGACTGGCCTGCAAAGAGTCCTGACCTTAGCCCGACATAACACCTTTGGGATGAATTAGAGCTGAGACTGCGAGCCAGGCCTTCTCGTCCAACATCAGTGCCTGGCCACACAAATGCGCTTCTAGAAGAATGGTCAAATATTCCCTTAAAGGGCACCTATTATGCAAAATTCACTTTTATAAGGTGTTTGAACATAAATGTGTTTTGACAGTCTGTGTACACAACCACCCTATAATGGTAAAAATTAGTGGTGGGCCGTTATCTGCGTTAACGTGCTGCGTTAACGTGAGACTCTTATCGGGCGATAAACAAAATATCGCCGTTAATCTATTCTCAAAGTTGGGTTGGGAGCTTGGTCTATACTACGCAAGCTATGATGACTTTCACCGTGATATTTTAGCGTGGATGTATAGCTACCTAGCCGAATTGCACTGTAGGGAGCGAGAACGAGTCTTCGAACCTGCGTGTAAGCTGTGAAATTACCACATCAAGCGTTAACGCTGTCTTCCGAACTCGGTCGCGCACCTGCGAACCGCACTCGAGTCCTGACGAGCGTGACTGACATACTGCAAGCAGAGATCTGTACATCTTGTGAGCATTTGGCAGTTTAATCGCAATAACATATGCAAGAGAACTAGTTTAATGACTACTCACGGACTCGCCATCCAGCTCTCTGTTTAAGTTGATAGCGATAAGGCTTTAAAACGCATGCAGATGATAATATTTCATGATGATGAAGAACTGCTATGTCACATGAACATGTCTGCAATAGATATGATCATCAAAACACACAGATATCATGTTTCAGTTTTCATTTGCGTGTTTGGCTGTGAAGGCTCCGCCCTTTTGGGTGGGGAGCAGCAGCTCATTTGCATTTGGAAACACACTGAACAGCTCGTTTTTCTTTAACCCCAAAATTGCCATTTTCAACATGGTATATTAAATAACTTGTTAGGAATTTTGATCTAAAACTTCATAGGCACACTCTGGGAACACCTGAGACTTATATTACATATTGTAAAAAGGGGCATAATAGGTGCCCTCTAAGCACACTCCTAAACCTTGTGGAAAGCCTTCCCAGAAGAGTTGAAGCAGTTATAGCTGCAAAGGGTGGGCCAATGCCATATTAAACCCTACGGATTAAGAATGGGATGTCATTAAAGTTCATGTGCATGTAAAGGCAGGTGTCCCAAATTTTTGGGTAATGTGTATTCAATAGTAAAAGAAAGGCTGTAGGGTTCTCAGCAGGACAGCAAAAGTGTTCCATCATTCATTATTTATAACTTGACTTCAAAGCCAGTAACATTGCTAAAGAATCCACAAATTATTGCAGTAATCAAACGGAAAGAGGACAGCAGATCAAATGACATGTGAATAAGCAGTGTCTGTATATAATATACAATAGATCATAATGTTCACATCAGTACACACAGAATTCCACAAAAGTATTCAAAGATTACCGAAAATATGTCTACATCAAGTTCATATTACTTTTGACTAGCCAACACCATTGTGTGAGTTGTTGAGAGTTACATTTTTTTGCAGTCATTAAGATGTTTTCTTTGTTTTCCCAAAGGTTTTTACACACTGTTGCTGGTAGTTTGGCCCATTCCTCCATGCAGATCTCCTCTAGAGCAGTGATGTTTTGGGGCTGTCGCTGGGCAACACAGATTTTCAACTCCCTCCAAAGATTTTCTATGAGGTTGAGATCTGGAGACTGGCTAGGCCTCTCCAGGACCTTGAAATGCTTCTTACGAAGCCACTCCTTTGTTGCCCGGGCGGTGTGTTTGGAATCATTGTCATGCTGAAAGACCCAGCCACGTTTCATCTTCAGTGCCCTTGCTGATGGAAAGAGGTTTTTACTCAAAATATCACAATATATGGCCCCATTCATTCTTTCCTTTACACAGATCGGTCGTCCTGGTCCATTTGCAGAAAAACAGCTCCAAAGCATGATGTTTCCACCCCCATGCTTCACAGTAGATATGGTGGTCTTTGGATGCAACTCAGCATTCTTTCTCCTCCAAACACGACAAGTTGAGTTTTTACCAAAAAGTTATTTTTTGGTTTCATCTGACCATTTGACATTCTCCCAGTCCTCTTCTGGATCATCCAAATGCTTTCTAGCAAACTTCAGATAGGCCTGGACATGTACTGGTTTAAGCAGGGGGACACGTCTAGCACTGCAGGATTTGAGTCCCTGGTGGGGTAGTGTGTTACTGATGGTAGCCTTTGTTTCTTTGGTCCCAGCTCTCTGCAGGTCATTCACTAGGTCCCCCTGTGTGGTTCTGGGATTTTTGCTCACCGTTCTTGTGATCACTTTGACCCCACGGGGTGAGATCTTGTGTGGAGCCCAGATCTAGGGAGATTATCAGTGGTCTTGTATTTATTCCATTTTTTAATAATTGCTTCCACAGTTGATTTCACACCAAGCTGTCATCCCAACCTGGTGCAGGTCTACAATTTTGTTTCTGGTGTCCTTTAACAGCTTTTTGGTACTTTTTATACTGATAACGAGTTCAAACAGGTGCCATTAATACAGGTAACGAGTGGAGGGCAGAGGAGCCTCTTAAAGAAGAAGTTACAGGTCTGTGAGAGCCAGAAATCTTGCTTTTTTGTAGGTGACCACATACTTATTTTCCACCATAATTTGCAAATAAATTCTTTAAAAATCAGACAATGTGATTTTCAGGATTTTTTTTCTCATCCTGTCTCTCATAGTTGAAGTGTACCTATGATGAAAATTACAGGCCTCTCTCATCTTTTTAAGAGGGAGAACTTGCACAATTGGTGGCTGACTAAATACTTTTTTGCCCCACTGTATCACTGTCGGCCCATCATGCATTTCACTGCATGTTTTCATGCTTCTGTGGATTCTCATATGCATTCATTCAAAAGCAGCCACACTGAAGTAATGCACAAAATATCATGATTGACTCTTATAACAGACTCAAATATGAAAAAAATGTATTTACCGTTTGCAGTTTAATAAAATGCAACTGCAGTTGTGGTTTAGAGCCATGGATTGCCATAAACAAAAATAAAGGCTCTTAGTTCATATGAGTTCATTAAACTAAAATGTCATGGGGCTCAATTAGACATTCAGTTTCAGAGCAACGTAGCAAGCCTGAAGGGATACATTTGCATAATTCAAAACCTGTTAAATCAGCGGAGCGCACTGCAGCATAAACATTCTCACATGTGTACTGTATACTTTTGTACTGTACGACCTCTCATACAAAACTCATCTCTTTGTCCACTAGCTTCCCCATATGTAGAGTAGACAAAGACAAAACTAGGCCAATAACAGTCTATTTTTTCCCCTTGGCTTGTTTGAAGCTCTGTTAATTGTTGTGTTGTCCTTTTATTATTTAAGACTTGTTTTCTAAATATGAGTAACAAAGTCAGTTATTTTACACATTAAAAATTTCAGAATAATTTAAATGAGATATAATTAATTACAATATATATTCTGGCTTTTTTTTAGACATTTGAACATGTGAAATATATTTGTACATATTTTTTTTATTTTTTTTTACCAGAAAGTAAATTAATAATAACTGAAGCTGTTTTTTGTCCCCTTACGCTTGGGAAAATCACATTGGATCCAGGCTGTTGAAAGAGGGTGACCATCACTGTGAATTATTATTATACCCTGTAGACACTCCAGAACTGTCACACACATTATACAGCAGCAAAGTGCTTTGAGATAATTGTCCACTGAAGTCTCCACATTGGAGATTATTTAAATCAGTTTCAAGCCTTTAAATATGTATGTTACAGACAATAACATGGCAGACACAACACTGACATAAACAATAAACTTCAACATATTGAGTGAGCAATGAACATTTATTTTAGTCTCATTTTCCATCCCAGAAACTTTGAGAAACTCTTCCGCGACCCATCTTTAGTCCTAGAAAGTAACAAAAATGTAAATTTAATCTGTGGACCCGTTCCAAATAGAAAACGACAGTCAGGGCATCTCATTTCTCCAGCCAATTTCTCAATCATTACAATATTGAAGACATGGATGGATAGAGAGAAGGGAGAGCAAGAGATAATGAGCTGTTTACCTTGTTTCCTGGCTTCGTTTAACTTTTCAAAGTATCTCAGGTTCAGAGTATGATGCATAAAAATAGACAGATTTTGCAGTTGTGATTTATAGCTGGGGGAAAAACTGTAATCAGTCAAAGTAAAAAAAAAATTAAAAAAAAATATTATATATAATTGTATTAAAACAGAACAGAATACAAAAAAAACTGTCAGTGATAGGATGGCAAATTCAATTTCATTTTCCTTATCTTGATCAAATTCTTGTGAAAATGCATCTGTCCGATTGGATATAATATTTAGCCCAGTGTTTATGCCATGTGTTTATTACGCTATAGGAGTATATTTGCCTTATGACATTTTGGACCAGTACCATGTTCATGTTAAAAATATGTATCATTTATTTCTTGTATCAAGCTGCTCATGATACATGGACGGATGATTATGTGAATAACAATTAAAACACACAAACAGACACACTTTTTTTGTACGCAATGGCTTGAACTCTAAATTTGTTTACCACTTTTTAAGCCGGTCATTTTCTCAGAAACGTCCCACAAAGCAGCCAGCATAATCAATGACATGCAATAATGTAAATGGATTGTAATCTGATTGATAAAGACAGGATTTTGAGTAATTTTGTTGGAGAGAATTTACAGAAATCCCTTGGGGTTATGAGGATGAATAGCACATTTTATAATGTCTGCCATATTTTCTGGTCAATTGCCCATTTCACAAATGCTCCAATAATGAATCAGAACAAAGAACGCCATCATGACTTTCGTCAAACAAGCACCAGGAATAAACAGAATCACTTATTTATAATTTATTACAGATTTTCCAGATGGAAAATTTCAGTAATGCTTTGCAGACTGAGGGACATAAGATACGCAAAGTCAAAGATTTAATTATGGAAAATAAAGCTAAATCGATCTACGTGAGAAGAATGCAAGCACCAAGGGTACTGGGCAGCATACTGTACATATCCGAACAGGATCATAATTACTCTATCAAGCGACTTCAAAGAAAATCCAAACATAATGAGTGCGGAATAACACTAGAGTCTGAGCCGGACTTTAATTACTTCAGCTCCTCTGGAAAACTCTTACCAATAGCCTACATTCTTGCCATTCCTGGGATTGTACATGGCCACAAAATAGGATTATACATTTATTTAAATGGATGGTTTCCCGGTAGGGTTTGCTTAAGTTGGGCACTGCAGAGAAACTTGACAGTGAGCAGTTTTAGTCAAAGTAGACTAGTTCAGAGTTGCTCATTGTGAAGCAAAGCCATTGTGTGGCTAAATTAAGCACCCTTTCAATTCAAAGAACCAGTCTGTAACCCTCACCCAAGCCCCAACCGACCCACTGAGTAGCACCACAAAAGTCTCTTTGCTTACAGAGGAGCATTGTGCGTATAGTTAGAGAGTATCTGGCCCTTTTCATGGTATGGTGAACTACTTGATTATGCCATTGCAGACATCCAAAAAGGGACAAGTGGAGCCTCAGATCAGCAGTGAGAGATTTTCAGACACTAAGGCTCCATTTCCACTTTGTTTCACTACTTTGCAGAGTCGTAGAAGTGGAATGAGTGCAGTGTTAAGCAGCTGAATCCTGCATTGTTTAGCTGCCAAAGCTGTAAGCGCAGTGTTCCATTACTGTCAATGGTGTGCACAGCAGCATCCTGAATCTGTGTGTTTGTGCAAGTTAAACAGGATGTGGCACAGTGGATCTACATGGGCATTTTTTATGTGAGAAAACATTTGTGTGTGCACATGTGTGTGCTGTGTATGTGTCACTGTTACATAAGTGCTCACTGCTGTCCTGAGGGGGGTGGAAACCAAGAGCTGCAGCTTACTATATGAAACGTCTGTTCAACAGGCCCAGACAGATTCTTCTGATTTTTTCTGCACTGATTTTAAGGAGAAATCTGCAGGAACAGATTTAAAGATGGTAAAAATGTGCAAGGGGGAGAAAGGATGAGCCAGATATTTGAGCCAAGTGGATTTGTTGCATGTAAAAAACATCATAGCATCAATTCAAGACAAAAAGTACAACTTTGCAAATATTTTAAAACTGGAGAAAAAAATGCATTGCATAAGTATTCATTCCCATAGCGCAGTATGATGTGAGTGTGACAAGCTTTGCACTTCTGCATTTGGGAATATTCTGCCTTTCTTCTCAGCAGATCCTTTCAAGCTCTATCAGGTTAATTGAAACCGTCAGTGGACAGCCGTTTTCAGGTTTCTCTAGAGATGTTCCATTGGGTTCAAGTCCGGGCTCTGGCTGGCCCACTCAAGGACATTTTTCCTGTGCTGCTCGCACTAAATTAAAGCCACAGTGCATTGTGCTTGGTCAAAATGCACCAAATTTCACCATAAAATTATATAAGTGATGTGTTCCGTGTTTTTCAGTTACCATATGACATTCAACACTCTGAAAAAAATAAACAAAATAAACGAAAACACATCATTGGTAGAGTTGTTGCCCAAACTTCAAAGGCCAGTTTGAAGTAATCAAACTAGATATATATCTTAACTTTAAGATTACATTTATTATATAAACTACATAGGTATATATACATGTGTATGAGGGGAACATGCTCACATCCCAGCTGCCCATGATAAATCAAAGCACGTTACAGGCAGTGGTCATAGGAGAACACCTGAAAAAGGTGGCACAATAGACAATTGTCTGCATTTGCAGTACACAAGCCACGGTTCACCTGTGCGTGACAAACATTGCCAGTATATGAAAGCACAATATGTGTGTGCTGCTTCCATTCTATATACGCACAGATTCTGTGCTGCCTGCACTTTGCTTGCATACCCAGTGTAAAACAGTCGTGGCTGTGTGCTTATGGTCATTGTCCGGTTGGAAGGTGAACCTTCTGCCCAGTCCGAGGTTCTGAGTGCTCTGGTCTAGGTTGTTATTAAGGATATCTCTGTATTTTGCTGTATTGAGTTTTTCTTTCTGCCCTGACGAGTCCCCCAGTCCCTGTCCCTGAAAAACGCCCCCACAGCATGATGCTGCCACCCCATGCTTTACTGTTTGGATGGTATTGTGCAGGTGATGAGCAGTGATGTGCTTCCTCCAGACATGTTGCTTGAGGTTCATTAGACAAGAGAATCTAGTGAGTTATCCATGTGGCTTTGCATGTGTCTTCATTGAGTAGAGGCTTGAGTCTGGCCACTCTGCCATAAAGCCTAGATCAGTGGAGTGTTGCAGTGGTGTTTGTCCCTCTGTATGTTTCTCCCATCTCCATTTATGATCATGGCGTTCAACCACCATGAGCTTTTTGGTCAACCTCTCTAACAAAGGCCCTTCTATATCGATTGCTCAGTTTGGCAAGGAGACCAGCTCTAGGAAGAGCCCTGGTTGTTCCAAACTTCTTTCATTAAGGTTAGAGGCTTATTGTTTTGTATTCTTCCCCATATCTGTGTCTCGACACACAATCCTGTCTCTAAGCTCTACAGGCAGTTCCGTTGACCTCATGACTTGGTTTTTGCTCTGATATGCATTTTCAGCTGTTAGACATTTTATTGACATGTCTTTCCAAATCACCTAGTCAATTGAATTTCCCTCAGGTTAACTCTATCGAAGTGTAATTGTGAAATTGTAATGCTTCTAAACTAAATTTCAAGTGTCCCAGAAAAGGGTATGAATATATATGCAATGCAATTATTTGTTGTTGTTTTTCTTTTTCCATTTTTAATACATTTGCAGTTATCACAAATCAGTTTTTGCTATGTCATATGGTGTATGGAGTGTAGATTAAGATCGTGTGAAAAAAGTAATTTAAAGCAGTTTATCATAAGGCTGCAACATAAAATGTGAAAATAATTAAGGGGTATGAAGTTTACCTGTCACTGTTGCCCCCATCAGAAACAAGATGGATTTAAAACATAGGAACCGATATAAAATAACCACACAGAGAAAAACTGTGCACTCATTTTTCACTCAAGCTTCTGGTCAAGGACAGGTTGTCCCAGTACTATATAGAAATTTTCTCTGTGGGATTGGACCATAACAAATTCTCCATCATCAGCTTCTGTTATGTCAGATTATCTCAAAACAGAACGCTTAGCGACTGCAGACTGCAGCGAATGAAAGACCTAAATCTTCTTCAATTCTAAAAACACCTCAAAGCTGATGAGGAAATCCCTGAGAACTTCTGCTGTAAGTGAGACAGTAGCAAAACACCTTCATTGTCTGATAGATGCTGATAGAAATGATTCTCAGTGGAACCTGCAAAAAATTTAGGAGAACATTTAATGAAGAAGCATATAAAAGGGAGATAAAGATATGGCACAGTGGGAAGGTTAGTTTTCGTTCGTCTACAGTGAAGATGATATGATCTAAATTGAGGAAGTTGGGCACAAAGAGTCGTCTCTGATGTTATTGAAATTCATGGGGCAGACAGAGATAAAACTGAGCTTTATCAAAGAATGAGGCACAATCTATCTGCATCTCACATAACACTGCCACCACACACACACACACACACACACACGCACACACTTTTCCTGCTTGTGTTGTTCTTAGAGCAGGTGTCAGCTTTAGCCATGATAACATTGAGCCTAGCACCCTTCAAACAAATGCAAGGACATACAGGCACCGACAGCTGTTGACTGGGTGTAAACACACACTTTCAAATGTTTGCGTGACTGGTGACATTTTGAACTCACCACAGGGAAAACTCATGCCATTTCAAACTTTGTTAATGTCATTTCTTTTCTGTCGATGGACTTAGAACGGTATACAGTGCTGGAATGATGTGGGCTGTAGAGAAATAGGTGATGGGTGAGTGTTTGTTGTCATAATATTACACCTCTCTTACGATTATTATAGTACATAATAAGAGGTGTTAACCATTTATATTACTCTTATTGAGGCCCAGAGTAAATCTACAATATTTCTTTGCATGCTATACACTGATTTTAAGGTGTAATCTATTAAATTCTGCAGATTTAAACATGACAAAATATGCTGAAATATTGATTTAGAAATTTAAAAGAGAATGTGTAGGAAATCATTTGCAAATGACATCAAGTTTAGTGGTCATTGTGTAAGTTAGTCGTTGTTATGGCAAAGTATGTACTCACCAAATAAATAGTATATTATGCTCTTTATCAATAATAGTCTAAAATGTACAAAACAACCAGCCTAGCAACAAGATGAACATAACTACAGTAATATTAATATTTAAGTCTCACTAATTGCTGCTGCATTCCAATTTTCTCACCTTTTACTTAAAAATTATGACTGGAATGAGCTTGTGAAGTGTCATTTGACAATTTCAAATGAATTAAAATAAGTTATAATGTAATTTATGAATATAAAATATATTTTTTGTTTGTTTTCAATCAATTTTTTTAAAGCAAATGTGAGAATTCTGTGTTAATGACATTTGTTTGTTGCCATACTTAGCATAAGAAGACTTAACACGTTCTTGTTGAGTATACTCAGTAGGCAAAAGGTACCTACTTACCTACTTCTTTCGGCAAGATTCCGAAGTGTGCATATGATGGACACTTTACTATTTACTATTAGGATTTTTGAATGGCAGGGAAGCCTAATGCTGGTAGGTCACATGATAATGACAACCTGGCGAATGTAGTACATCCAGATTACATTCATACTACACAAATTCATACTATATAGAACATACTTTTTCAGCGGTCGTGACGTAATTACTTGTTCAAAATATTTACCTACGTGATTTCAGTCACAGCCACTGTATCCAAAACTGCCCCCTACACTCTCATTTACAATTCCCTACATCACTTCACTGAAATAGTCCACTGGAAAGAGTGAATAAAAATGAGTGAGCGAATTCGAAGTGCTGCAAACTAGCAAGACACAAGGATTAATTTGTCGCAACCCTCACTGTGCAGCTAGCATTGAGTGTACATTGGTTGTTGTACTACACACATTATCGGTTGTTGTCGCATTACTGAATGAGTGCACTCAATAATGTCCACTACAGTTTCAGGCACCACTAGGGGGTGATTCAGGCTAGGGGGTGATTTCAAGCACATGATTTCGGATACGAGACAAATGAAAGTAGTGCTGTTTCAGTTACCAGAATGAGCACTCTGATTAAAGCTTTGACTTGGAGTGAATGAAATCTCTCTCTCTTTCACAAACAAATAAAGATGATGCGAGGTACTGGAATCTACAGCTAGAACTTTCTGTCGCAGAAAAAAACATGACTGAAATTTACCAGCACATTAAACTGCTTTGTGGGGGGGACGAGTCCAGTGGATTTTTACTCTCTTGCTCATTTGGTATTACCGAAAGCTTTGCTTAAATTACATGGGTGAATCAATAAGTGATGTAACACTTGGACTAAAGTGAGTTAAGCACTTGGCTTCTGCCAGGCCTGTAGTGTGCCAGTGGCTGAACACGGCCTCCCTAAACTCAATGGGGGAAAGAATGATAGCTGGATCCTGAGCTGCCACAGCAGCTGTGGAAATGTTATGCTTGGCTGAGACAAGTACCAACAGCCAAAAGTTCCCATGGATGATGCATTGATGTCTGCTCAAACACTGGCTTTGTTCACTAAAAGGGGCTTTTCACTTCTTCAACGTGTTAACTTTAAGCTAGGAGTGATAGTATATTTGCACAAATGTATTCATCTTTTGGCTTATTTTTGTGTTGGCAATCGGGTACAGGAGGCTGTTTTTTTCCCTTCACACTAACATATTGAGACTTTTTCTCTCATGGTGTGAACATTAAATTGCTATGAACTGATTTTGTTTTTATACTGAGCAAATTATATTTTCCAAATTATATTAACCTTTTGTGTGACAGTGTGAGAGTTATATTTTTATCAAGCCATTTCCTTATGGGACTGATGGCTGGCTTCACAAATAGGTGATTTCAGGGTTTACTATCCTCTTGGGAACATTTGGTTTAGTATAATCTAGGTAAAACCTGACTACACACACACACACACACACACACACACACAGAGTGTAGTTAATGCTCAGTGGTGTTTTGGCGAGTGACCTGTAAAGCACTGTCATTATCTGTAGTGATAGAATCGAGCTAAATAGGGCAGTTTCTTTAGTGCCATCAATGTGGCCACTAAAGGGACAGTTGAACGATTTGAATGATTCAGTTAAATAAATTATTCAGTGTAATAAATGATTTTTAAAGTCCCTTTTTAATCCTGCATCCTCAATAAACAAGCTACAGTTAGTCCAAAACGCAGCTGCTAGAGTTCTTACTAGGTCAAGAAAATATGATCATATAACACCAATTTTATCATCTCTACACTGGTTACCTATTAAGTTCCGTATCAATTACAAAGTATTGCTACTGACCTATAAAGCCCTAAATGGTTTAGCTCCAGTGTATTTAACGGATCTTCTATCGCCCTACAATCCATCGCGCTCTTTAAGATCACTAAACTCGAGGCTTCTGGTCGTTCCTAGGATATCTAAGTCCACTAAAGGAGGGAGGGCATTTTCACATTTAGCTCCTAAACTCTGGAATAGTCTTCCTGATATTGTTCGAGGTTCAGACTCGCTGTCCCAGTTTAAAACTAGATTAAAGACGCATCTCTTTAGCCAAGCATTCACATTATAATTACCTTTTATACTACAGTTAAATCGGATCAAAAGAATTAATATTCTGAACAGAAGCTATGCTAATTATTTCCCATCTGCTTTTCTGTTATTATCTCGGGACACTAGTCCCGAGGTAAATAGTTGGTCAGCTCCAGTTTATATCCAGCCTCTCATGGAGACTTCAGATGCCCCAACACCTGTGAAGAGACGACTCGACGCCTGTGAAGAGAGACGACTCAACGCCAGCGCTGTTATAGCGGCCTAAAATAATACATGATTGATTAACTTTTCTAACATTTTTCAATGTACATTTATAAAATGCACTTTCTGTAAAGCTGCTTTGAAACAATGTGTATTGTGAAAAGCGCTATACAAATAAATTTGAATTGAATTGAATTGAATAATCCAGAATGAATCAGCATTTTTGAACAGTCAGTTGACTGTAGTGATAGTCAGGTGTTTAACTCCACTTTTAGACATACACTCACAAACTACCCTAAGCACTTCCCCTCAGGGGAATCCTCACCGCCATTTTGAAGTGCATTCAACTTCGTCAAGTCAATGAGGAAAGTTTATTTGGACAAACCCTCGATTTTGACAGAGGGAGTGAGTCTACTCAATATGTACACTTCAGGCAGATCCATAGACCACAATGCAACACGAATGTGACGTCACAGCAGATCGTGCTTAATTTATCCCCACCCCATACAACTCTGGTGTTTGATATTGGAATTATTTAGATATTTCCACATTTAGTACTTGCTACTACCTTAAGCTTACTGTTGTTTACAGTTATAGTTTATTGTCATATTATCATATTTGTTTATATTACATTTTTTAACAACCCAAGCATACAGAGGCCTATAGAATGGTGCGTAAACAAATTTATAAGGAAAAAACTATAAATAATAAATCTCCATATCGGATTCGAAGTGATCAAGGGCTTTGCAAGGTGTTCCATTTAAACACATCGCAAGGGTTCCGCCAGTAGTGGGCACTCATGCAACATAGGCAATGACAAACATCAAAGTAAACAAAACAGAGGAAAGTCAGCAAGGGAAGGGCATAAACAATTGGACATGAATCTGTTTTTGAACGAATTAGTGTGAATAATTCATTGACTCACTTATAAAAGCAGTCACTTGCCACAACATAGTGGCACAAGTTACGATGTAACCTGAAAAATGTCACTGTCACTGTCAACTGTTGTATATAATAAAAAAGGTTACTGTATTTTGTTAAAGTTACACAAAAATACATATTCTGAATAGTGTTTCTGTATCTAATCTGTATATTACCTGTATATAATCTGTAAATAACTTGTGTATTATGTATAATTAAATATAATGTTGCGACTGATAAAATGTAATGCTATCACTATTAGTGAATGAATTATAAAATGCATGAATACAGAAGCAATGGTGCGATTGAGAGTAAACTGTAAATTGAAGCCATTTAAGGATACTAGCAAGACTCAAGGGAGGTTGCCATTCATTCAAGGATATAAGCTTCAAATGATGGTGCAGTGCCTACAGCAGCACTGAAGTAAGTGCACTGATCGACCGTTCAATGCACTGATGAGAGGAGACGGGTTAGAGGCATGGGAGCATCTGTTTTTAGTGTTTCCTCCCTCTGTTTCACCTCCATGTCCTTCCGCCTTAGTACTTAGACCAATGAAGGTACATCCAAGCTGTCTCACAGTTTTAAAGTAAGTTTGTAAGTTGCTTCAGGACAGACAGTATCAACAACAGCAAGAGTTTTGTATTTTGTAGTGTGGTAAAGTACAGCTGTAAAGTACTTCATTACTTTGGGCAAATGTATCTAATCTATAGGGTAAATTCAGGCTGATTGGGAGACTTTTTCCAAGTCATTACAATCAATCACCAATCAATCACCAGTCCAATCACCCTGCATTCATCCTATATATAAATATCTAGAAAAAAATTAAGAGACCACTTAATCCTTAGCCTAAACCCTAACCCTATATATATATAAAATGTAATTTGTTATGATCATACATTCTCGACAGTCACCGTATACCACAATCTTTAAGATCAATCAAAACATTTTAATCATAAGAGACAGTAGGCATCACTGTTTATGAATGTGAACACAGTTAACTAGGGTGAATTCAGGGTGATTGGGACACTTTTTGCCAATGAGGTGACTTGGAAAAAGTGTCCCAATCACCTATATAAACAACTATATACAAATGAGAAATCAGCTGACAAATTTCAGATGTCAGAATGTAGGTCTCAGTTTGACGGCTGGCATGTTCTAGAGACAAAATATGTCTAATTCAACTCAAGTCACTTTAATGAGAAATTCTGTCTTTTGATTTCATCAGGCTATTCCCGAAGCAAAGCGAAAAGTTCATTTTTTTATGCAATTAAAATAAGAAACTTATTAAAAGTATGTTTTGGTCAGATACAGGTTAGATATGATCAGCCATGTAAGAAGAGGTGTTAATACTTCACATTACAATGTCTATGTTACTTCTGCATGAAGATTTATATTATATTATATAATTGTATTGTACATTATTTACACTCTCTTTCCACAACAAAACTGCATAATGCACAACTCGGTTATACGTGTATATTGTACTAGAAAACATTTACACTGCTTAATATAGCCTATTTACAGTTGATATTATTAAATATTTCAGATAAACATTTTACAAGAATTATATTGTAATTGGGAAAAAGATGCAGTATTGCTCAAATTCGCCTTCACAGCAAATACAGAAAAAGAGCAAAGCTATTCTTCTGTACCTAAATGGTGTATGTATGTATGTATGAATGAATGAATGAATAAAGAATAAGCTGGGACTTGCTTAGAAAGTTTGCAGAATGGCAAATGATCAAAAGACAGGAATAGAAAGGAAGGGCTGCTCTTAATGTGGAACGGCTGAAACTCCCATGGACAACATCCACGTGCGCTATATCCAGCAACAAAGACGGCAGACTATTTTAGGCACTATGCATTTAAAGAAACATTCCTTAACTGTAAAATTGCCACATTTGCTCATTAGACACAACAGACACATAAAGTACAACTTAAAACATACTAATGTGTTGTTGGTTTGCATGCTATTTAAAAATATCAGCAACAACAACAACAACAACAACAACAAAAAATAAAAATAAAATATATATATATATATATATATATATATATATATATATATATATATATATATATATATATTAAATATGCAAGACATGTTGATTAAATAATGGTTGTATTGTAGAAGTACAGCATCTTACTCTCTTTATGGAAGAAGCATGGATATTATGGAGCACATTTCAAGTCCAGCCATCAGCACAGCATATTGTACATAGTACATTCTACGGAATTAATTCAGCATGAAAATTACTAAGGATGAAAAAAGGACAGAATTGGTGTAAATGGAGTATGGAGAAACGGGAATCTAAGACTGAAGCTAACTCCCCAGCTTACTGACCCTTCCTTGAGCATTTCTTTGTGATGCAAAATGAATGAATGCCTTGAGAAAACTGATAGAATGTATAAAAGTTCATCTAGGAATTTCAATGAATGAAGAAGTTAGGAAAAGGAAAGACAAAATTAGTTAAATAGAATACAACTACCATATAAATATAATTCTTATATGGTAGCACTTTAAAATAAGTTTCCATTCGTTAACGTTAGTTAACTCCATTAGTTAACTTGAACTAACAATAAAAATACTTTTTCTTAATTTTAAAAATAGCATTTCTTAATCTTTAAGTTTAATTTAATTTAAACATGTAGCCAACTAATACATGATTAAAAGCAAAAGTTGAAGGCCTATTTGTTAAAATACAGTTGTATTTTTATTAACATTAAATATTGTAAGAAATGTATTGCTCATTGTTAATGTTAGTTAATGATAGTTAACGTTAAAGGTATGTAACATTTGACCCTCTAGCCCTTATACCCATTAATAGACACGATACTTCCTTGAAAATAAATTACAGCACAGCGCTACAACAACCATAATGAAACGACATGAGATGAAATTGATCTGTTCAATAAAATACCTCAAGCACCTGTCGAGCAATAAAAACACCCTCTTTTACAATGCTTTTACAACATTTCAAATCCCTCAGTTCTCCATCTCCGAAAAGCAGTGTCAACGTTGATTCTCGTTTTATTAGCTCTATTGCGTTCTCTTTTTGCCAGCAGAATCTCTTCTGTTCGCCATTTTTTTGAACAGGTGATTCCCTGGAGGTTTGAGATTTAGTGTGCTGTGCTCCATGTCAAACGTTCTCGCTTGTTTTGACAACTATGACACTCCCAAACCACGTGTCAGAGTCAAGTGTGCCACACAAGTCCTGAAAAGCCAAAACGTTTCGATCGGCCACAAGTTGTTGTCCCAGTATAGGTCATAAACCCCTCCCTCTCCATTTAATGTAATGGGACGTGACACAAACTAAACAATAATAGCATACACTTCAAATATTTTTTTCCAAAGATTCTGTCATTTTAAGTAGTTTTTATCATGTTGATGTAAGTTCAAGTTTTCGTTTTTTTAAATAAGTTTGGTTTTAGTTAGTTATTTGATGTTATAAAAACGGGGGTGTGACGTCAGCCAGCAGAATTTCTTTTCGGAATTTTCATGAGGAGATTGGACCTTTAACTTTCATTTCTAAATTTCCATAACTGTTTATTTCACACTGACATGAGTTGTTCTGCAGTAAACTGTACAAACAAACCGATTCTAAAGGAGTGGACGGGGCCTTGATACCGCGGCTCCACTTCACGCTCACTACTGCGCAGACTCGGGTCCCGAGATGTCAGCGCCATTATAGGACATTGGTGGTGTGGTGAGAAATCGAGTCCCCCCAGGAATCGAGGCTCCTTTAGGACCCAGAGTGATCCCATTCATCTGGGGAAGGGGGGGGGGATTGTGACAATTGATCATTACATATTGGCCTAATAAGTTACTTCCAAATAATTATTCCCATGCAAAAATATACATTTTACTAATCATAGCTTAAAGAGCACCTATTATGGCATTTAAAATGATTCAAATATTGTTTTAGAAGTCCCCAACAAAAGTTTTGCATACATGCAATGACAAAAAAGACTTTAGTTTTCTTATAATATGCATTTATTTTTACCTGTTTTGACAGCGATTCTCAAATGATTGGTTTAGTGATTCACTTTTCAAAACCCCGCCTTTACGTGACGCTAATCTGCGGTGATTGGTCCGATGACCCAGTCAGTTGTGATTGGTATAGTCTGTGCAGATATTTTCGGAAACGGAACACCCATCACCATAAATGGTTTTCGGTTTAACAAGTTTAAACGTGTATAAAGTGTATGAACAAACATGGCATCAATTTTACCATATCAATTCGAGCCTGAATATGAAGGGGAAACGTCTGGAGATGCGAATGATCAACAAACTCAATGGCAAACACCACGACTGGAGCAGGATATTTCTCAATGGTAAGCATCAATGTAACGTTAGTTGTCACTTCAGGCCAATGGAGCGTTAACTCGATGCATAAATATAAAGTTTTTACCAAAAAATAAATAAAAATGCAGTAACGTTACGTTACTACGAGGTATACGCACTGAAATGATTCTCCAGAGTGTTGCTTTATGAACCGGTATGAAGTTTAAAAGACATTTTGTAGAATCAGTTGCATGCATTCATTTGTTTCATGAGTGTGTTCTCCGTTACCACATAATTATCTAATGATAGCCAATAGTTTTATTTTCCTCATGTCTTATATGTCTATAATAATAGGTAATAAGTAAATTAAGTCATTTGTGTGATATGTGCGGCATGCGACAGTTGAACACGGTGGCGTTAGATTGGCGCCTCTCTCAGGGCTCAGTTCAGTCAGTTGCCTTTCAATATCAAACACGTTAAGCTTGTGATTTTCTTATTCGTCCATTCATTCGTCTCATCCTCATAATATAATGAAGTAACTTCTGTTCTGTCACTTGCCAGATGTGATGCAGGGGAATTTTATCATTAATGCTATTTTTATTTGCAGGCCTTTAGCCTATGCTGTGCTGCTTTTTCTTCACCACATCAATACATCCTGTTATGCAGAAGACTTCTTGTGAGTTTTTACTTATTGAAAATAATGCATTTTCACCAAATATCCTATGTTGGAATTGAATAAATTAATGTGATAAAATGTTGAACCTGTTGTCTGTGTTCATTTTGCTTACTATATTTATGTTTTTAGTCATGTTTGTATTTTGGGACAGTGAGAAATAGCTAAGCAATTGTTACTACAATTTAAAATATTTAATTGGCCAAATTTCTGTGAATTAAATTGTATCAATTTACAGAAATTCAATTTGGCCAACTGAAAAATTTAGATGTGACCAGTCACTAGACAGTTTTAAATTGGAGGAGCTGAAATTTTTTACAGTGTTGGTAAAATAAATGTTTCCATTGGGTCAACATATTATTTCTAATTGAGGCCATATTAACAGACTGTTGCCACAATTGATAAAATTAAATTCACATAAGTTCCGTTTGGCCAATTGAAAATTTTTGATGTGACCGGTCACTAGAAAATTTTCAATGGGAGAGGCCTGAAATTTTTTACAGTGTTGGTGGACTTTTAATGGGTAGTATTTTTAGTGCCTGATTACAATTCCTGCAAAATCACATTATGATTTATATATTTTAAAATGTTATAATGACCATTTATGTCTTTTAAATTACATGGTTCATATACGGTAACCTACTAGTATGTAGGCTAACTGAAGGTAGATTGTGAAATCAAGAGTGTCTTTCTTACTGTTTTTTAGTTAGCTTGTGTAATAGCATAACATAGCCTACATCTTTTTTTGCATGCTAGCGTAGCTTATATTATATATTTGTTTTTTTGCTTCCAATATAGTTCCCAATTGTTTGTGTGTATTTATTTTTTATAGTATTATTATTCATGCTACATTACTACTGTAAATATACCGTAAGTTACTTTTACAGAACACAGTACTGAATGTGGCAACAGTCCTTATCCTTATCAAAAAAATACATTGCATGGTTGTTTCCAGTTTGTTATACATAGGCATTCATTTTATATTTCAAGCATGTTGTTTGTGCACCTAATGTAATAACCATCATGCAATAGTTATATAGGTGATAATTAGTCAATACATTGCGAAGATGAATGTACCTTTAACTAATAGAAAGTTATTACATTTAATCATTTAGTTGACACTTTTATCCAAAGCGATTTACAAATGAGGAGAGCAATAGAAGCAATCAAACCAACAATAAGGCAATGATATCGAAGTACTGTGACTAGCCCCAATTATTCTCTAACAATACATGTAGCAAGTTTTTATATATATATATAGAACATTAAGTTTTTGTATATAGTATAACACTCATTTCTAGTGACTTTTTTCTCACTTGATCCTTATGTATTACCAGTATGGGATCTACAAAGGGAAATGCATTGTGTGTTAACCACATGTCAGAGTGGTTAACTCAAAATGTTCTTATGTTCCTGATTTAGGTCCTATCTCAGAGGAATAGTTGGAGACGGCTTTTAGCTCAGTTGCATTTGTTTCCTGTCTGTTGCTGAGGATGTAGAGAGGTGGGCTGTTCCTGAAGAGGAATGTGCAGTGAACCGAAAACAAAACCAGAGCTTATGTGTTAACTGTATGTGTTTTTGTGTTTACATATGCGTGACTGCGCTCACATTCATACATACAGGATGAGAACTGAGTTTAACCACCTCAGCGGCTGTGCGTTTGTCATCCCTGGCATTTGTACATCAACATGGGAAGAAAAGTCCAAGAACACTTCAGTACATACAGCTGTTCAGTCTGTCTTTTTCTTCTTCCTATCCACCCCCTTCATTTCTCTCCAGTGGGCTTTCATCAGGAAGACAAACAAACCCTTTCCTTCACTCGTTTAAAAGCTTTCATTTGCAATTCTGGAGGAGTATGGTTGATACGAGACGTGGAAATACAGAGATATAAACATAGTCAGGCTGGATCTTAACTGCTGCATAAAAATCTCTCCATCTCTGCACATTGCTGTTTTCACTTTCCCATAGGAAACAAAATCACAAAGTCAATCACTTTAATATATCTCAGTTGTCTCACCTGAATGAAAATGCTAAAAAAAACTCAAGATGGCACAGGCTGATAGGTCCTAAACTCAATATTTTTGTAATCACATCATTCTTTACAGGGCATACAGGGCACAGCATGGTTTCAGAAACCCTCCACCTTTCCCTGCTCCACCTGTGTAGATCTGCTACAGTTAATTCATGTATGGCATATTGTATAGCAGCAGCATATTATAGTAGTAGCAAGTCCCGTTCTTGCTCTGCAGCAGCAGCAATAACCCACCATATACACTATTAGATATATCCTAAACATATTAACATTATCATATCCATGACCATGCTAAACACTCAGAGTTGTCATGACAGAACTATTTTTGTTGTTGTTGTTTTTATTATTAAAGAACTTCACCAAAAAAACGTCTTCAAAAAAACAATCAAGGTGTAGCTTGATGACGCCTTGATTTCGCAGAATCATAGGAGTTGTTGTCTTCATCTCTACAGCCGGTGGAAAAGAATCTGACCAATCTGGCCAGACTTGAAAAGAAATCATATTCATGGATGAGCTAATGTATTAAATATTTATTAATGTTACTGTAGTATGAAGCAGGTTGGGGCTGAAAGCCACTGGAGTAGAACGAGGCCCCTGGAGTGATTGCTAATGTGAGACAAGTGTGACACACGGTTCGAGAGCAGTGGAGCTTTTATGATAGCGCAGACGGCCGATTCTGCTTCTTCCCCTCATGCGCATGTGGGGTATTACAGCGCTGTTTTATCATACATCTGAGTGTGTTGAAAGTTATGTTATAATGCTACTCAGTGCGTTCGCTCGGTTGCTACTATGGGACACTTGTTACACACCGCAGTGAGCTAGATCGATATTAGGCATGGTAAAACACGGTACTCACGGTAAATCAAGAAACGAGATTTAAACAATAAGACTAACTGTGTTGAGCTATATAACAATGATTTGTTTTCTGCCGATTAATGTGTCCAATCAGTTGCTCACATGCGGTGTTGCTTTTGAAAGTTGTCTTCACCACATCAAGACGTGCTGTTGTGCAGAAGACTTCTTGAATCTGTTCAGTGTTCTTCCTTATTTAAAATAAGGTATTATCGCTTAATATCCTGCATGTGTTGGAATTGATATTTGATATGGAATTGATGTTATTAAAGTAGTGTGATAAAATGTCAACCCTGTTGTCTTTGTAGGCTACTGTATTTTGCTTAAGAATGTTTTTTGTTTTTTTTGGGACGGAGAGAAATAAACAATTGCTACTACAATTTAAACTATTTCCATGGACCAACAACACGGTTTTTTAAACTAAATCTTTTCATAGGCTCAACATATTATTTCTGATTGAGCCCATGTTAACAGACTGTTGCCACAATCGATTCACAAAAATTTAATTATGCCAACTGAAAATTTTTGATGTGCCCAGTTTACAGGTTGTCTAATGAAAAACAGTTAAATACACATAAAGTGTATTTGCTGTTTACATGGTTTCTACTAAATAAAACCGGAAATCGAGGAGGGGTATGATGTAATTGATAGGCGATACACAGACATGGTCCATATCCTGGTTAAAATGGACTATATCTCTGGATTTAAACATTCTTGGTAATATTTGGGATAATGTAAGTCCACAAGTCAACAAAATACAGAACACTGTTCTAGTGGTTTTTGGCTATTTAACAATTTATCGTACAATTTAAAAGTTTTGTCATAATTCCAACATAAAAAAATTGACAGGTATAATAGAGGTGGCTTTGAATATTGTGTTGGACAATGTGGGTCTTTGAAAAAAGTTCTAGAGGAGACACCAAGATACCAAAGTCTGCAATTCTGACATTTCAAAATGCACTCATTTTCTTAAACATGATTCTAATTTGATTGTTTGTTCATGATGGACATTAGTGGAGTAAAACACAAAAGTATAAACAGACCTTTAAGAATGTAAAGTAAAACTGTCAGGTAGATGATGAGTATTCAAAGGTCCACCAGAGGACTGTGGAAAACTTCTGGGAAAAAACTCTTTATCAGAATTTCTCTTCTGTTATATGGATAAGAGCCAAAATCATAAGTAAGAAAATATTTTGTCATGCTGACAGTCCATGAGCAAACCCAAAACAAGCAGTCATTCTACATATGGTTCCCACAATGCCCCAGTCTTTTGCCTAAGCCTCCAGCAGATGTGGGGTTCAGATTCCTCACTGTCATTATTGAGGCCCTGCTTCAGTTCAGAATGACACACAAAGAAAAGAAAACCTCTCCGCTGGAGACAGAGATCATGTGTCTCAGATCATAAAACAAGTTTCTCAAATTTTGTAAGCATGTATAAGAAACTGATCAGACATTTGCATCAAAATAAAACACCCAGAGAGTCAACATGTCTTTGCCATTATGTTTTTACAAAGGTCAAATAGCTGCAATAATTACACCTTTAAATTAGTATGTTCAAAGCAGCGTTTCTCTGTTTACTGAAAAGTGCTGATGTATCCGATAACATGGTTCAGTGAGTGGACAGGAGGAAACAGAATAAAGTGCATAACAACAGCCAGTTTATCTGATCTGGGACTGGAGCACTGGAACAGTACCAAATGTAGCCCAGTGTATATTTAACTATTTGTATATTTAGTTGCATATGGGCGTTCAAAATTGGCATTCAAAAGTCTTGGTAACACTTTAATTCAATATAGAATGCATTATAAAAATATTCTTAATGCATTCATTATTTCTTGTAATGCATTACATTATCTCATGAATAATTGTAACCACACTTATAATACATTAAACTACAGTACTTCATTTGTACACTGTTAGAAAGTATAATGCATTAAAACACATGAACAACCAACATGGTTACACTGTAAAGATCTAAATAATTCATTGGTTTGAGTAGAGCCAACTCAGATTTAACAAATTAGTTCAATCAGATGAACTTTTATGAGTATTGCGAACTTTCTCCTGTTTTGAGTTCACAAAACTTTTAAGTAATCTGAATTGTTTCATTGTTTTGAGTTTTATGAACTTAATTGTTTCTTTTTATTCAGACAAACTTAAATTTAACTAAAAATGGGCTGGGATTTATATTTCACACAACCTGATCTCACAGAATTCCGTGAAATGAACACGGACCCTAAACTCAAAATCCGTGGTAGTTTCACGAAATCGACGAAAATTCTGTGATGGGTCCACGGAAGTAATGCCAATGTATGTCAATGAAAGGCAGCATCCGTGGTCCACACATGGATTCCCTGTTCAATCACCTTTAAGGTATGACTTTTTCGTCAGTTTGATTCAGTCAGAATGATTTTATTTACATATATTTTCTTTTTATTCAGACACGTTTTGAACGAGAAACTCAAACCCTACCCTAAACCTACCCATTTTTGTATTATAAAAAAAAACAGGATAAAACAGGAAGATACGACTGCAGGCACAATTTATTCAGAAAGTACAAATATTCCAAGTATCTTGAGGCCAAACGATTGATTTGTGTGAAGAAAATCCCCAAAAGCGATCAGCAGCGTCGAGTCCATCTGCCGAAGATTAATACATTAAAATATTGCCGCCGGTGTCATGAGAAATCCTGTCCCCCTGTGAAATAGTGTCCGCTTAGGACCCAACGTGGTAGCTGTTTTAAATGCCTGATCAAAAGCTGTTATACAGTACAGATAAACTTAACAGAAATCGATTCAGAATATAATACAGTAATTCATAATACATGGTTCTGGACAAGCAATTGTTTAAAAATAAACAATGAATTCATTGTCATACTAAGTAAGTACACACAAACAACATGTATTTGAAATATGTAATTGATTGCTATAATGGGAGCAATAACATGCCTAACATACTGTAAATTATTTCAATTAATAAACTAACTAATAAAACCAATACACAATCATAATGTACCTATAATGTAAATAATAAAGAATAAAAAAAAACAATAATATACAGAACAGGTGCATTGAACATGCTATGCTAGAACATACGCCAACAAAAAAAAAACATTAAGAACACAATATGCTATGAAACATATGATTTGCAGGACATTACAGACTAAACATGATTTTGTAAGAATTGTAAACAGGCTCTGAACAGAATACCCATTAAAAGTTCTTTCAGCCAATAGAATCACTCTGGGGTCCTAAGCGGACACTATTTCACAGGGGGACAGGATTTCTCATGACACGGAAGAAACGCCACATCAGCTTTGACAGCATTGGCTGTCGAATATCTCGTGACCAATTGCGTCATAACGTCAGCTTTGATTGTAAAATGCCATTGGCTCTCGTCTGTCTCGTGACCGATCGCGTCACGCTAAAGAGTCTTCTTGTGTATCATTTGAATGAGAAATATAAATGAGTGCGTGTGTGTTCCGTTCACAAAGAGGTGCGATTTTCATTTCAATGACTAAAACATTAAGATCACTAAGACATTAAGATCTGTTCTTCACATGAAGATATCGTATGACTTCAGAAGACTTGGAATGCAACATGAGTTAATACTTTTACACTGTTTGTGGTCAGTTTTTGCAATACATATTGCAATAAATGTACATTTATTTGCATGTTACGTGCTCTATTTTGTTGGGAGTGGGTAGGTTTAGGGTAGGAGTGGAGTTAGTTCCTCCAATATTAAAAAGTAAGCTATACTATGGAGTCAATATAATGCCACATAGTTTTGCAAAATAATAAAGTATTGCAAAAGAAAAATAAAGTATTGAGAGAGAAAAAAAGGAAAAGGAAAATAAAGTTGTTTCATTTGCAACAAAACTTTTATTCTGCGCAGCGTTTCAGTGTGCTTGCGATACCGTTTCCCCTCTGCGCTTCATTTTTCTGTGCGTGTCTTTGTGGCACTGTTTTGACATGGGGGGTGGAGTCAAGAAACTGGGGCGTGTTCAGCTGACATGGTCACGCCTCCCTCCGTGTGACATCATCTCCTCAAGACGCAGATCAGCACAGATGAAGGCACCATGGCTGAGCTCATGCGGGTGGAGCGTTTCCTTGTACTCACACTTTTACTAGCATTAAAACGGGCATGATTTTGTTTTGTTATGAATAAATGTGTATTAAAAGCGTTTGAAGGAGTGTTTATTATTAGCTTTGGACTACTGGCTAATGCAAACTGTGTGAAAATGGCCAGCACTGTTTATTTCTCTCAGTCTCAGTGTGCACACTTTTATAGCATTTAAATGTTTATAGTTTAATTTTGTTAACTAAATGTGTATTAGAAGCATTAACCTGTTGACGTCAAAGTTACTGCTAGTTTTAAGTTGTAAATAGAATGTATATATATATATATATATATATATATATATATATTTTTTTTTTTAGATTAATCTTATATGATTTTTTGTTGCAAGATTAATGTTAAAGGTGCACTGTGTAAATTTTAGTGGCATCTAGTGGTGAGCAAAAATGTTGTTGGCAAAATGTCGTCAGAACAAAAATGTAATTTTTTGAGACAGCAGAGAGTAGTTAGTGCTCTATGGAGCAGTTTATTTTTGAGCTACTGTAGAAACATGACACCGCAAAATGGTGCCAAGACCATTTTGACAAGCTTATAATGCATTATGCTAATTAGTCTGCATTTATTTGATCAAAAAATACATTACATTTATTTTAAATAATACACATAAAGCTGAATGTCACATGATCTTTCAGAAATCATTCTGATAGGCCGATTTGGTGCTCAAGAAACATTTCTTGTTATTATCAATGTTGAAAACAGTTGTGTTGCTTAATGTTTTTGTGGAAACTGTGATGTTTTTTTTTTTGTCAGGATTCTTTGATGCCTAGAAATCTTTTGTAACATTACTGTCTACTGTCACTTTTGATCAAATTAATTCATCCTTACATAAAAAAAAAATAAAAAAAATAGTATCCTACTGACCCCAAAACTTTAGAACGATGATGTACAATTTATATAAGTTTCACAGGTATAGCAGTCAAGCACCTAAATACAAGCACCACCCAGCCAGCAGGTGTCAGTATATTTCACTCTGAACTGGTCTCTAGACTCTCGTCCTGTGTGAACTTTATTTGAGGACAGGACAGCACTGTTGATACAGGTTGATACAGTTGAGTTTGCGACACAGTGCCATCTGCTTCCACTAGCACACTGAGTGCGCCTGCATTATTAACTGGGTTAATTCCCTCTGGAACATCCTCTGAGAGATAAACGCCCTGTGAGATAATCTCTAATCCAGGATTTTTTTGCAGCAGGATCATCTAACTCAATTAAAGTAAACTTCATTCGTGGTCAGAACTCAAAGAGTAAGCTTCAGCTGAGAGCTGTTGTGTTTGATCACTCTGAAGAGAATGACACCAAATAGATCACGGGAATGTAAAGGGAGGAGTG
Organism: Gobiocypris rarus; assembly: GCA_023029165.1. Classification (NCBI taxonomy): domain Eukaryota; kingdom Metazoa; phylum Chordata; class Actinopteri; order Cypriniformes; family Gobionidae; genus Gobiocypris; species Gobiocypris rarus. Next base: position 31,135,626 of record CM040927.1, on the reverse strand, counting down.
TGTTGCAGCTGCTTTCACACATCTGGATTAAATGGAATTTCAGTGTTTACCTCACAGACACTAAACATTCGAAGCACTGTGTCTGGTGTCAAAAAAGCTCACTGTCCACTTGAAATCTCTTGATAACTCGCTTTGTCAAGAAAATTGTTCATCTTTCCAGGTAAGGATTCAGCCTCAGGGTATTGAGTCCCACAAATGGATGGATATAACATTTGTCCATCTAATTTTAAATGAGCCCTGGGAGTTGAAACAAATCACTCATAAATCGCATCTTATAAATAGGACTACTTTAAGTATTTAAAGTTACCATTAAATAAAATTATTTAAAGTAATTTAAATAATTCTTAAATAATCGCCCTCATAAACTATAATCAAAATAACTACTCCATTTTGCAATGACATCTATTCTCTGATTATATGTTGTATCAGATTACTGATCAGTAAGATTATGTATCAGTACAGTTGTAGTCAAGACCAAGTCGAGACCAAGACCAGAAATTGTTGAGAGAGACCAAGACCAAGTCAGAGCGAGACCAATTCAAGACCAAGACCAAGTCTGAGAGAGACCCAGTAAAAACCAAGACCAGACCAGCACTCTTCAAAATCATCTAAAAGATCCTCCATCTCTCCATATAAATGTCTTATATTTAATCAATTAATACAATTAGAATAATAAGACAATATAGCGCTGTTACCAATCAAATCACTATCAATAAAATTCATCTTTGTGTTGCAGAGGTGGCACAGAAGTTGAGTCTGAAATGGTACAATTACACCTGCATAAAGTAAAGTTGAGATTAATGTTTTAAAAATAAAATTTTGAATGAAGAAATATGATGGAAAATAAAATGACAGGCTTACTTTTAAATATGAAACTGAAACCACCAGTAGAGCAATAAAACACTTAAAGAGTAATCATTTATTCAACTGATTTGTTGAAAGCAGCTAATTCAGCAATGAAACAACTTAAAAAAAAAATTAAACTATATATTTGTATATATTTGAGACAATCCTGCATTAATTTTGATTCCGGCTTAACAGTAACACAAAAAATTCACATTAAAAATAAATTGATTGTATAGCAATACAATTAGTGATATCCTCGCAGTTGGTCTTGAGATAAAATCCTAAATCCTTTTAGGACAAGACTATTGTCCTAATGATTATAAATGCGGTCGAGATCGAGACAAGACCAAGACTTTCAAAAAAATTGTCTTAAGACCGGTCTCGAGACGAACTAATGTTTACTGGCGAAAGGATGGGACAACCCCACCCTCAAGTTAATAAAACTTGTATGAGTTTCTTTCTTCTGCTGAACACAAAAGAAGATATTTTGAATAATGTTGGAAACCAAACAGTTGATGGACCCCCTTGACTTCCACTGTAGGAAGTCAATGGAAGCCAATGGGGTCCAGCAACTGTTTGGTTTCCAACATTATTCAAAATATCTTCTTTTGTGTTCAGCAGAAGAAAGAAACTCATACAAGTTTTAACAACTTGAGGGTGAGTAAATGATGACAATTTTCATTTTTGGATGGACTATCCCTTTAACAGTATTCAGAAGCATTCCTTAAAAATGAGAAAGGTATGCTTCTAAGTTAACTATAGGCCTATAATGGTTATAATATATCTAATCTGTTTGTTGTTGTCAATAAAATCAATGATGCATATACTCTGAGCTCGTGTTGAGCAGTGCTTAGGCCTGTTTTACATGGTTGATCACTAGGTGGCGCAACGCGACCATCAAACGATCAGCTATATAGCGAGAATAAACTGTAAAAGAAAGAGACGAAACATGTAGACTATTAAAGTTTTGGTGTTTTGAGATGTGAAAGCAAAAACACATTTCTGAAATCACAGACCTTCATACTTTTCCTTTATATTATCAGGTAGCCTATCACCAAAAAGCAAAGTGTAATGATCTTGCATGTTTATCATATTCTGAGGAGAAACAGATGCTTATCATGAACCATGCAGTTTCAAAACAAACTGAAAAGAAGAGCAAGTAATTAGGGCTAACTTACATGCCGTTAAAATATGGTAGAAAAGCATGTGCTGTGAAGCTTCTTCAGTGAGCCGGTTCCTCTGGTTCAGGGAGTTGCCTGCCAAAAACAAACACGTCTCGGAGACTTGAGACAAAATTAAAAAACAACAGGTTGTAATTAGGACATGTCTTGCAGTCCAATTTGTTATCGTCACTTTATAGCATGGTAACAGAAAATAAATACATTTACAATACACCGGACATAGCCTAAGCCATGAAAGTAATAGGTGAGTTAAATCCTAAAGTTATGGTAGGAAAAACTTGATAAGCTAAACTAGATTGTTTCTGCCCTATAGCTACCAGTTGGCATAAGTATTTTCCCGCAATTCTCCACTCGCAGTTCACAGCAGTAGCCTATAAATTTAAAAAACAATCTTTTGTTGCTTGGTAACTACTAGCGCTGCAGAAATACGCTGGGTTCCCCTCAGAGTGTGTTTGACTGTTAGTGAGGTTACCTGAAATTCTCCTACAGAGCACAGCTTAAACCTTCAAACAACTTATTATTAGTCAGTGATACTACCTGAAGTGCAGCTGAACGGGTAATTCTAGCGCGGGTGTGGTAAGTGCAGCGGGCTGATCGAATAAAGCTCCACCACGGATCACTGCACTTTAAACTTTAACACACACACACACACACACTCGCGGTTTACTCAAAGACAAGATTATGCACAGCAGATCACTAGTGAGTGAGTCATAATAAACAATTGACATAATAATAAAGCTAAAAAATGATCACGCAAAAGAAAGGTCTGAAAGGTTGACTCATTTTGCTTGCCTTATCATAATTAAATATGGACAGATTACGTGACTGGGCAGAAATAATGCAGGTTTGCCTATAGGCTATCGGGTGTTTTTTGTTTTTTTTTCAGAGTCTCCAGAGACTCACTCAGTTTTTTTTCAGAGATTAAGCCATTTTTTTAATTATAAATTGTTATTTATTAAAATATTGTAGATAATGAATGCGAGTAATTCGCCAAAATGTAATTCGCCTCACAGTTCAAACCTTGTATGTGTCTATCTAGATATAGGCCTAGCCTACTTTAGCTGGAACCGGTGTCGGGTGAGCTCACACACGTTTTAGTTTAGTTAGCTTGGTTTGTTTGGTCCGGACAAAAAAAACATACATTTTTATTTTTTAGTCCTGGCCCACTTGGCGTTCACTTTAGCATTTTTAACACTGTGCCTAAATATATCGAACCTAAAGGCATGTGGATGTAGGAACATGATTGGACGGTATGATTTTCGTTACTGAATTGAATTTACTGAACATCCAAAACTGGTCCTGCTGTGCTGGGGCCTGTACCATGATGGTAGATCAACAAACTCAGGGTTATAGGATTAGTTTTGAGTTGACAAAACCAAACCAATCAATTCAGGCTTTGTTGGTCCCATGATGCTGATCATCAACTTTATCTGTAAACTCAGGCTTTGATCTTGAGTTTGTGGAGCGCGTGCACGTGAAAGTGTGACATCAGCAGTGAGCAGCCAATCACATGCCTTTCAACACAAAGTGTGACTCATTTCTCGCGAGAGAGCCAATGTGATTCAAAACTCTTTTGCTGAAGATAAAGACAATATATATAAAGTATATATAAAGAATTTAAAAGCATTTACATAGAAGAAAACAATTTTCCATGTAAGAGGATAAATAAAGAAAATATTTGTGAAATATATATATATATATATATATATATATATATATATATATATATATATATATATATATATATATATATATATATATATATATATATATATATATTCTTTTTTTAAAGCAGCCTTTTGTGCTCACCAAGTCTGCATTCATGTTATATATATATATATATATATATATATATATATATATATATATATATATATATATATATATATATATATTTTTTTTTTTACATATTTTACTATGTAATTTATAATTGTACAATTATTATATTAAGTATTCATCATTAGACTATATATATATATATATATATATATATATATATATATATATATATATATATATATATATTAGTGACCTGTAATTTGGAGCAAAGAAACAGACTTTGCTCACATCTGATTGGCTAAGAAATTAAATACCAGCTAAGAAATCCTGAAGAGCTTATAAAATGTGTAAGGGAGTCAAAACACCAGAAGGAATTCCTTCATCTTACATAGGCTACACAAATGAAACATCTGCTGTGAAGAGACGGAAGGATGGGCAACATTGCGACTATGAAGGGGGGAAAACCCAGGCAGGTAGGCCTATAGGCACCTGTCCTTTTTAGGGTTGCATCTTGAGACATCATGTTAGGTTTTTAGGTGTGTTCACACTTGGTAGATTTGGGTTCAATAATTATAAACTCTGATGCGATTGCTCTGTTAGTGCAAACGGTTCATTTAATCAAGTGTGAACACTGCCATCCGAAAACTTGGTGCGCTTCAAACAAGTGGACCGAGACCCCTGAAAAGCTTTCAAGCGAACTCTGGTGCGGTTCGACTGAAATATGAACACAACACAGACATAAGACATCTAAATACAACAAGAACGGGACATGTCACAAGATACGACTCTAAAAAGGACAGAATGCTCAAGTGTAGCCTACCTGTTTTTTTCTTGTTGTTGAAGCCATTTTCTATGGACTTAATAATATTTTGAGTTTATTTTGTAAAATCTGAGAAATACCTGTGTTGCAAATGAAACGTAGAAATTGATATGTGAACAGTTAACCAGTGATCTAGTATAATGTGATTTGATTGGCTGTTAGATTTAGTATGGAAGAAATAGAACTCAGCAAACAGTCAGAAGCCACTGGACTTTGGAGCAACACAGTCTTTTGACCTACACAGAACCACACAGTTAATTTGTAAGAAAAGTAAAGATCCTAAGTTTTTATTTTAATTATTTATCTTTTATGTTTTGAGATTCATAATTAAACTGTAAAACGAAGAACTTTGGATTCAAGACTTTTATTCGCTGACGTTTTGTGTTGAGTACAAAAGAACTTTGAAGTCCTAAGCTAGTGAGTCAGCTTGTTGCACTCACATCTAAGTCAAAAGACTGCTCGACATAGTCAAAATATCGAGTAAATTCCGAAGAGTGCTCGACGAAGCCGAAAAACGAGCTGCGTGAGAAGATCGCAAAAGAAAAAAGACACTCGTGATTACGGCGAGTTAATCGACTGGGCGGATCTGAGGAAAAACCTGCCAGCGGCTGCTAACAAAGACAATAGACCAATACGGACGAAAACTACGTCGCGTCAAAAGAAAACAGAAAGAAAGCCAGAGGTAGCCTACCAAGAGAGTGAGTCGTCGGCTGAATGAAACTTTCCCTGGAACAGTTCTGATATTTTCTTCATGACTATTAGCCATCGTCTAAAAGTGACAATTTTAAAGTGACATGACATGGCAGATGAAAGCGCAGTTGCGGGTGTTGACCAAAAGAGGGCGCCAAAGCCCACAGAAAAGGCTGTAGAGGAGAAAATACACAGGCTGAAAGGAGAACGCAAGGGAAAGTTGGCACAAATAACCAAACAGAAGAATGATTTAGCCAAGTTGAAGGAAAATGAACACAATGTTAATTTCATTAAAGATGAAGAATTGCTACGGTTTGAAAGATGCTTAAGACAATATGAGCGGATTAATGAAGAGTTGTGTGAGTTAATAGATGAAGATGATAAGAAAGCGGATCAAGATGCTTATGAGAACAGATATTCGGAATTTCAGCGGTTTATAGAAGACACAAACAAATGGATTGCAGATGTCTTAAAGGATGAGGAAGATGATATTAGGCCACATGATAGTGTATCCAAAGCGAACTCCGTGGTAAGCCACATTTCCAGTACTACTTCTGCAAGGCTGAGAATTAAAGCTGAACGTGAAGCACTGTTGGCAAGAGCTGCAGCAATGAAAAAGAGAGAAGCAATAGAACAGGAAGAAATTCGCTTGAGAATCAGAAAAGAACAATTGGAGCTTGAAACTGAGCTTGCTGCTTCAGACGCCAAACTAAAGGTGTCTGAAGAATTTGAAGATGCTCATGAATCTAAATATGATTTATTAGAGCTACCTTCAGGACCCAGATTTGAACCCATGATGTGTAGAGAAGAAAAACACAATGTAGACGAATATGTGTGGAGCTGGTAAAACATCCCTTACATTCAATCCTAAGCCAGCCACTCAAGTTGGTGCTTCAGATAGAAGAAAGTCATCGTCAAGGTTTGATGCGGTCAGCAGCACGCCACATCTTAATCACCATGATCACACTGATTTTTCTACAGATAGCCTGCACGAAGTGTTACAGCGTCAAAACGAAGTCACCGAGATGCTCATTAAACAACAGAGTTTGTCTCAACTCCCTCAAAGAGACATATCCATGTTTTCAGGAGATCCTCTGACTTACAGATCTTTCATAAGGGCATTCGAGCATGCTATCGACAGTAAAACAGACAGTCATCAAGACCGGCTGTATTACCTCGAACAGTTCACGAGTGGAGAGCCACTTGATCTCATTCGGAGCTGTGAGCATATGAAACCCGAAAGAGCTTATAAAGAAGCCAGAGAACTGCTTGATCGTCACTATGGAGATGAAATGACCATCGCTACAGCTTATATCAAGAAGGCTATGGAATGGCCTCAGATAAGGCCAGAAGACAGAAAAGGATTGAATGCTTTTGCTTTGTTCTTGGTTGGATGTTGTAACACAGTGAATGATGTGGACTACATGGACGAAATGAACAATCCTACCAATATGAAGTCCATTTTATCCAAACTTCCATTCAAACTGAAAGAAAGATGGAGAAGTTATGCTTATGACATTCAAGAACGAACAAGAAAAAGAGCCAGATTTCCTGATTTAGTGGAATATGTGTACCGACAAGCAAGGTTGCCAATGACCCGCTGTTTGGAGATATCCTGGACTCCACTTCAAGTAATCAGAACAGCTCAAAAAGCAACCAAGCATTAGAAAAGTGAGTCTAAAAGAAGCAGCTTTGCTGTGAATGTGTCTGCTACTGAAAATAATGTCAGTAAAAGCCAACCTGAGAGAGAACTTTTGCAGCCAAGTCAGCAAGTGTTTTTCAAAGTCCCTGTCTTTACTGCCAGAAGAACCATGCACTGAATCGTGCAACAAGATTCGAGAACAGCCTCTGAAAGAAAGAATTCAGTTCTTGAAAACGAACGGCCTTTGTTTTGGGTGTCTGACGGCAGGTCATATGTCCAAGGACTGTAAAAAAAGGGCCTCTTGCCCAGATTGTTCATTCAAGCACCCAGCTATCTTGCACGTTGTTAAGGAAGATGCTTCATCAAAGAACAACAATGCAGACGACAGGTCACAAGTCACAAGTGAAGTCACAAGTGCTCTCGTGTCTGCAGGGTGCAGAAAAGGTGACCATACTGGGGCCGGAAACAGTGAGTGTATTCTTCCCATCGTACCTGTGCAGATAAAACACAAGAAAGACACAAAGATAATCAAGACCTATGCTTTCCTCGATCAAGGAAGTACAGCGACTTTCTGCACTGAAGAATTGGCAAAGAAGTTGAATATGCGAGGCAGAAAGACAGAGTTCCTGCTTCGTACTATAGCGCAAGAACAGAAAGTGAATAGCTATGAACTTACCGATCTGGAGGTGTGTGGCTTAGAGGAGCAAGATTACATTCAGCTTCCCAATGTGTATACTCAGCCAGATATACCTGCAAAAAAAGGCCAACATCCCACAGAAGAAAGATTTGGAGAAGTGGTCTTACCTGAGTCGAGTCCATCTCCCAAAACTTGAAGCAGAAGTCGGTCTGCTCATCGGTGTCAACGCGTACAAAGCCATGGAGCCATGGGAGATCATTAACAGCCAGAACGACGGACCATACGCTGTGAAGACAGCTCTTGGCTGGGTCGTCAATGGGCCAATCAGCAGATGCCAAGAGAAGGAATCAGATGATGGCAAAAGACAAAGTTTCCTTGTCAACCGTATTTCTGTGATAAGCGTTGAAGACATGCTGATAAAGCACTACAATGCAGATTTTCCAGAAAGAAGATGTGACGACAGAAGAGAACAGTCGCAACATGACAAACAGTTTATGCATACAGTGACAACATCAGCCCAGCTCGTGGATGGTCACTTCTGCATCAAGTTGCCTTTGAAGGATGACAAGGTGAAGATGCCATGCAACCGTGGTATTGCTGAACAGAGGCTTAACTCTTTGAAGAGGAAGTTCAGTAAGAATACTGACTTTTTTTCAAGAGTACAAGGCTTTTATGGACAACATACTGGAAAAAGGCTATGCAGTAAGGATTCCAGAAGAACAGTTGATTCGCAGTGATGGAAGAGTATGGTTCATTCCACACCATGGGGTTTACCATCCAAAAAAGAGGAAACTCAGAGTCGTTTTTGACTGTGCGGCAACTTACCAAGGTGTGTCGCTAAATGACCAGTTGTTGCAAGGGCCTGACTTAACTAACACCCTCGTCGGTATTGTTGAGATTCAGACAGGAGCCTGTCGCCATGATGGCAGATATAGAGTCCATGTTTTACCAGGTGTGGATTCCAGACATGGACACGGATATGCTACGTTTTCTCTGGTGGCCAGATGGTAATCTGAAGGTGGAAGCAAAAGAGTACAGAATGTGTGTGCATTTGTTCGGTGCTACATCATCTCCTAGTTGTGCGTCATATGCATTAAGAAGAACAGCGGAAGATGCAGCATCAAAGAGTACCCCAGAAGCCACACAGACAGTCCTCAATAACTTCTATGTGGACGACTGTTTGAAGTCAGTAGCCACAGAAGACAAAGCCGTTGCTCTTGTGAGGGAGCTGATGACATTGTGTGCCAGTGGTGGTTTCCATTTGACCAAGTGGGTCAGCAACAGCAGAGCACTGCTGGGCTCCATTCCTGACTATGAACGAGCGGCTGAGGTCAAAGATCTTGATTTGGAGCATGATGAGTTACCAGTGGAACGGGCATTAGGCATGCAGTGGTGCACAAGTACTGACAGCTTCAGGTTCAAAATACATCTGCCGGACAAGCCATGCACAAGGCGGGGCATTTTATCTGTAGTCAGTTCGGTATATGACCCAATGGGTTTTTTGGCACCACTCCTACTACCCATCAAGCTCATTTTGAGAGATCTCTGCCAAGAGAAGAAAGGTTGGGATGAAGAGATCCACGATAAGGCAAGCAGGACATGGATGAAGTGGCTGACAGACTTAGACAAGCTTTCAGAACTCCATCTGAACAGATGTTTCAAACCCCTTGCATTTGGGCCTGACGCTGCTCAAATCCACAATTTCTCAGGCGCTAGTCAAGACGGATATGGTGTTGTGTCTTATCTCTTGCTGACTAATGACCGGGGTGAGAAACATGTATCATTCTTGATGGGAAAGTCCAGAGTCGCTCCACTCAAACAGATCACGATCCCGAGAATGGAGTTGACAGCAGCAATGGTTGCAGTCAAGATCGATCGGATGTTGAAAGAAGAACTTGAAGTTCCCCTGATGGAGTCGGTCTTCTGGACGGATAGTACAACAGTACTAAAGTACATTGAAAATGATGCCCTTCGTTTCAAGACATTTGTAGCCAACCGTGTCTCTTTCATTAGAGAAGCGACTACATCTTCCCAGTGGAAGTATGTCAACACCTCACAAAACCCAGCAGATCAGGCTTCAAGAGGTTTGAAGATCCAGAGCTTCATGGAAAGTAATAGCTGGTTTCAGGGACCTAGTTTCCTGCAAAAGAAGTTGAATGGCCAGAACAACCTGAACAGTGTCCTTACCTGACTGAAGATGATGTTGAGGTGAAGACATCCGCTGCAGTGTCATGCACAAATTCAAATGAGTACACAGATCCACTGAATCAACTCATTGAATATTACTCCAGTTGGCATAAGTTGAAAAAGGCGGCAGCCTGGATTTTGCACTTGAGAAGGACGTTGCAGCACCTGAGTGAGAAGAGAAAAGAGCTTGAACTGAACATACAGCAGAATGAGAATGATCCAGAGAAATGCAGATTTATAGTTGAACAGCAAATGGTGATGTTCAAGAAGAATCTGGAAAAAAGAATGCTTACCGTGGAAGATTTGTCCAGAGCTGAAATTGAACTGGTTAAGTACAGTCAGAGACAAGCTTTCACGGAGGAGATACAAGCCTTGCAGCCGGCAGGCTCCAGAGTGAAAAAGAACAGTTCTATCTTTAAACTTGATCCATACTTGCAAGATAATGTATTGAGAGTAGGAGGACGTTTGAACAGATCGGCGATGCCTGAGGAGGCCAAGCATCCTGCCATTCTGCATAAACAGCATAGAATAGCTCACCTCATTCTCCACCACATCCATCAAGAGTGTGGACATGGAGGTAGGAACCACGTCTTAGCAATATTGCGACAACGGTATTGGATACCAAGAGCCAATGCAGCAGCAAGAAAAGTGATTTCAGAGTGCAACCTCTGCAGAAGACTGCATGCAAAGGCAGGAGAGCAGAAAATGGCAGATCTGCCACAAGACCGTCTGCTCCCTGACAAACCACCCTTCACCAACACGGGTGTAGATTATTTTGGACCTTTCGAGGTCAGAAGAGGACGTGCAAAGGTTAAGCGCTATGGAGTGCTCTTCACATGTTTAACTGTCAGGGCAGTGCATATAGAAGTAGCCCATTCTCTTGACACTGATTCATGTATTAATGCCATGCGACGGCGTTTTCAAGCAAGAAGAGGTCAAGTGTCAATTATTCGTTCCGACAATGGCACTAACTTTGTCGGCGCTGAAGCGAGCTGCGTGAGGCATTGGCAGAGCTGGATCAATCTCGTATCAATGAAGTCATGATGAGAAAGGGTGTGCAATGGATTTTTAACCCGCCTGCTGCGTCTCACCACGGCGGAATCTGGGAGCGTCAAATCCGTACAGTGAGGAAAGTGCTGAGCTCTGTTGTGAAGCAACAGCTCCTAGAAGATGAAGGACTACACACTCTCTTATGCGAAGTTGAGAGCATCATCAATGGGAGACCTTTAACTACCAACCCAGATCATCCCAATGACCTCGAGCCGCTGGCGCCGAATCATCTGCTCGCATTGAAAACACAGCCTAGTTTTCCACCTGGTGTGTTCGCTAAGGATGATGTTTACGCCACGCGCTGGAGACAAATACAGTATATGGCGGATCTCTTCTGGCGAAGGTGGACTCACGAATACCTACCGCTTCTGCAAGAACGGCAAAAATGGCTCGGCTTAAAGAGAAGTTTCAAGGTTGGAGATGTTGTCCTCGCCGCAGATTCGTTCCTGCCAAGAAATTCCTGGATGTTAGGCAGAATCATGAGGTGATGCCCGACTCCAAAGGCATTGTCCGAAGTGCTGAAGTTCGTCGAAGACCAGCATCATTCAAAGACCCATAACTAAACTTTGTTTGTTGCAGGAGAAGACTGAAGATAGAAGAGAAAGACTTGAATAGAATAGAAATTACCAGTTTTAATAGTCTGTGAGAAGTATTTAGTCGTTAATACTTACCAGTTAATGTTTACCTTTAAATACTTTCCTGGGAAGAGAAGAAGATTCTTGCTAAAAGGAATTGAGATAGTGTTAAATGTAAGAGTGTAAATGACTTCAGTTTAAATTTTAGTTGATAATTGATATGTTAAGGCCTAGTCAATTAGGGACCGGGATATGTTGAAGCCATTTTCTATGGACTTAATAATATTTTGAGTTTATTTTGTAAAATCTGAGAAATACCTGTGTTGCAAATGAAACGTAGAAATTGATATGTAAACAGTTAACCAGTGATCTAGTATAATGTGATTTGATTGGCTGTTAGATTTAGTATGGAAGAAATAGAACTCAGCGAAACAGTCAGAAGCCACTGGACTTTGGAGCAACACAGTCTTTTGACCTACACAGAACCACACAGTTAATTTGTAAGAAAAGTAAAGATCCTAAGTTTTTATTTTAATTATTTATCTTTTATGTTTTGAGATTCATAATTAAACTGTAAACGAAGAACTTTGGATTCAAGACTTTTATTCGCTGGACGTTTTGTGTTGAGTACAAAAGAACTTTGAAGTCCTAAGCTAGTGAGTCAGCTTGTTGCACTCACACTTGTCATAAGAGCTCCGTTACCCATTACAGTTCCGGTTCTGTGTCGGAAGCTCCGTGTCCTTGCAGCAGATCTTCGTTTGTGTGCAACTGAAGAATTCCTGACAGTTTTGACTCCTTTTACACATTGTTATAAGCTCTACAAAAATTCTCAGCTGGTCAAAATACTATAGCACATACAATGAGTGTATTTATTCCAGAACACAGCATTTATTTGGATGTTCTGTAAGGTCTGTTGCTAAATATATTTAGGGTTGGTCTTAAAAATGACAGAGTAAATGCTAAGCAAATCAGGACTAAATGTATTCGGCTACTTTCTTTTTTTGGTCCGGACCAAAAGAACCAAGAGAACTGAAGTAAGTGTAAACACACCCTTAATGAGACACTTTCCATAGAGACTCCAGCAACACAAAAGTAGGCTACACTCCTCACGTGCAAACACTGCTTATCTCCCTTTCTTTTCTCCTGTATCATTCCACCGGGCGATAACCAACATAATGACCAGCATAACCCCGCACCCTTCTGTTGTCATGTGACGCCATGGCTTACTATGATTCTGTAGGTGTTTGAATGTCTTTAGAGATTCATATGATTGCTCTTTCAGAGGTTACAGTGTGTCCCTATGGTAAATGTCATTTCACCAAGTACAACATGTTCAAACAATATTCCAAACAACAAAAACAGATTTTTGTGACAACTTTATGTTTAGACTTACAGCCAGTGTTTAGTGCTTCTACATCAGTGTTATTCACATATTATTTCCCTCAGATTTTTAGAGATAAAGTATGGGTAGGGTTAGGTTTAGGGGTAAGGATAGGTTTAAGACTAAATTGGGTTATAGCTACACGTTCACTGTGATTTTGCCACGTAAGACATGTTCCTGGATTGACATATTTAGAAAATTCCTTAAACCTATCCTTACCCCTAAACCTAACACTACCCATACTTTCTCTCTAAAATCTGAGGGAAATAATATGAATAATACTGATGTAAAGCACCAAACCCTGGCTGTAAGTCTAAACATAAAGTTGTCGCTTAAATCTGATCTGTTGTTTGAAATGTTGTTCCAGGATCAACAGAATATGTCTATCCAGGATGTTTTACGTGGCAAAATCACAGTGACCGTGTAGCTATAACCCTCCGTGGCTCTGGGCCCAGTTATTAACCAAGCGATAACATTTTGTATATATATATGTGATAGTGACAGATTAATAATACCCATTTATTCAGGATGTGTAGACCAAATTAGATTATAGCACACTAATCATTATTAAGAAGGCAATAAATAGCCTACTTTTGTGAATAGCAACTCTCAAACACTTCCAGACGGAGTGCTTTGTTTTACCTCGTTCTCTGCAGGGGATTTGAAGTAAAAAATATTCTGTCAAACTGAATACCACTTGACCACAGAACAACCTGTTCCAGCTGTAAGTGGTAATAACCCGTTGTGTTAAAGCACCTACATGTCAACACAGGTGAGGTATGCTAACCTCATTATGAATATGCTTGACTCATGACTCATGTGTCTGACTGAAATTTGCATTTATTTCATGTAACACCAATCCAGAAAGACACAAACAGAACCTTCAATACTGTTTATTAAAATAATTGACTAGGTAAAATGTAAACAAATCAAATGTCAGACTTACAAGTTTCCAAAGTTGAACATAATGGATTCACACTTCTCAGCCTCCTCTCCTGCAAGCATGTCCCTGTAGTATTACTGTTAATTAAACACAAAACATAACACTTTGCCCTTTGACAAAGGGAAAGATATACACATTAGATGTATACCTTGGGCTTTGACTGTCTGAACACACACGGGTCGAGAATGTTTCTTGCATTAAGAGAGCAGTAAAGAATTAAACATGAATTCATAATAATTCTACAGTGTTTTCACCATGGTGACAGGCATAGGTCTAACCAGCTTCATTAAATGCAGTTCCAGAGGCAGCCCACACAAACCTACCCACGACTGAAGAGGCATACAACTGTGTACTGAAGTGACTCTGAGACATGGTCTGCACTGAAGGAGATTTAACTATATTTTCTGAACACAAGAAATAGGAAGCATATAAGCTTAGTTGGAATGTTGTGGAACATTTTAGCACAACTGGAAACAATTTTAAAAACTTTGGAAAATACTTTAATAGAAACATGCTTTATTGGACTTATGAGGGTATTTAATTTCTATTATTATCATTATTATTATCGGCATCATCTATATTATATTGTTTTTTATTTCAAAAATTGTAAATAATGTTTGCAAAAATGCATAGCCATGCACCATTAACCAACCACAATTTAGAAAATCCCAGTTTGAAACACTAATTAAATAAATATACACAAAACTGTACAAAGCTATAAAATAAATATTTCCACTGACACATTTTTCAATTATACTGGAATAAAATATCCATGACTGAAGGGACCAATAAACTTGATATATGTATTTTCTGGTCATCTATACAGGGCATAAACCTCTTTAATTATGTATTAAGTATTTAGTTCATATTGAAAATGGCTTAATAGTACAGCAACAACAAAACACACTCGATCAATAACAATTCTCCTATATACTGTTCTGTTTTGTTTGAAGGTATTTAATGGGGCCTAATGGTTAGAGAGTCAGACTGGTAACCCGAGGGTTGCAGGTTCGATTCTCAGCACTGGCAGGTAAAAACTGATATGGCACCTAACCCCCAATCGCTCCCGATCGCCACAGCAAAATGTCTGCCCCCTGCTCCGGGTGTGTGTGGGTTTACTACTCACTACTCCTAATGTGTGCACTAACTTGGATGGGTTAAATGCAGAGAACAAATTCAGAGTAATGATAACCATGTAACAATATTTTACCCAAGAATTCATTTTTTATTTACTCTCCTTCGTGTCATTCTAAACATGTATGCTGCTATTATTTGCGAGAGAAAAATAAACCATTATGTGACATTAAAAAACAGTATAATGAAAAAAGTCACTCAAAAAAATCTCCATAAAAGTGGTTGATATGATTCTTTTTGTGCTATATCAACTCCTCTGAAGCCAATGAACAGATCGAAACTGCTCATGCCTAGAATTCAAAAGTAGCATGTCTTGTTCAGTTACTACACCCAGGAGAACCTATGGCATTTTAGCAACATTACCATGCTATGTTTGACTCAGATCCGGGCACTGCTGAGTGCCTTGTGTAGTTGCCCTAAATGAGGATAAAAGGCTTAATGACCATTTCCCAATCTATTCCTATGCAATCTCCAGACTCTCTTTTGATCTTTCTCTGTAAATCTCGTTCTCTCTCTAGTGCACTTCAAATTCACTTTGAATGCGGGCAGTGGTCGAGATATTTCTCATCCACAAACCTGTCCTGGCATGTTAGAAGATTCTGCAGGAGTGCCTCTTTCACAGGAATATAAGTCTCGAGGGATGTAAACATTGCAAGCACAGACCGTATGAGCTGCATGAAGACAAGCATCTAATCACAGCTTGTGACCCACTGGGAGAGTGGAGGTCAGACGTGGATGCAGATGTATTCTGCTCTCATTAGAGACTATGATGGAGGTGTATGCACGGACATGAATGCCATTTGTCAAATGGAAATTGTGGGGGATTATGAGAGGGAGAGATGATGGAGTAAAAAAATGAAAGATTAATGGCAGGAAACAATCCGTCAAGCTCAAAAAATGACAAAGCACCATAAAGGTATCATAAAAGTGGTCCACATCTTATGTGCTATATTCGCATTTAAAGTCACTAACTATTAATATTTGTGATACATTTTGAATCTGTCTTTAGAAGATTTGAAATATGTGTTATTTTATTGCATCCTTTTTGGTAACTATTGCTGAACTCAGAATGGCATTCTGGCATACTACTCCTACTATTTCTGCCATAGAAAGATATGGTAAAAGTTGTAACGTGGTTTCCGAATTCAGCATAATTTAGGGAACATACTAGACTGTTTAAACCCAACCCGATCTGCTGGCAATTTGATTTCTATCCTGCTTCTGTTACAAATTTACAGGGACCAATCACAAACCGGCTTATCCACAATGACGGATAGTGAAGCGATTGGTCTGATTGGTTTAAGGACTCTCCAAATGCCTACAGAGTCATTTGAACTATGCCCGTTGATCACGCCTCTTGTGGTCTGATTGGTTGAAGGACTATCCAATTTCGTACAGAGTCATTCATTTGAATTCTGCCTATTGATCACGCCTCTTGTCCAGAAGAAAATAGAGCAGACTCCCAGACCAATGTTCAATCTTAAAGGAACACACAACCGTTTTTAGAAATAGGGCTTATTCAACTTCTTTCCTACATTTAGATATGTGGGCAAATGGATTTTTGTCTCAGTGCATGCATTGTTTTAGTTTGGCAGGGTTGCCGCTAGCTCAGCTTAGCATAATGAATGGACTCCTATGTTCCTATGTATAGCATGTCCCGAGTAAAAGTGATAAAAAAAATTTAAAAATATCCCCACCTAATTACTTCCTGTGGTCTGCGTATTCACAACAAATAGCGATGCAGATTAAGACTAGGCGATTTCCTAGGCAGATATTAATTTGGGACTATATTAGGGTGAAGCACAGGCGAAGCACTGCTACTTGGGCACAGAGATATCACGCAACACATGAAATCCCACAACTTCCGTCAACATACCGGCGTGCAACGCGACAAAAACTGAGAAAAAAAGTATAACATACCGGCGTGACCTGCACCGAGTTTCTTATCTTTTAGATTGTTTATTTTGAGAAGTTACAGCTACAGTTACAGCAAACTTGGTAATTGCCTTCATAGTAAAAGGTTGTGAGGACAAGAAACGGACATACACTAATGTAATGTTTCACAGAATTCCATCGAATGTGGATCTGAGAAATAAATGGCTAGCTGCTCTGGATATCTGTACTTCAACGCCTCTCTACAAAATTAAACAGTATCGTGTTTGCGAAGAGCATTTTGCACACCACCAGTTCGTGTTGGCTCTCATCTTCACATCCTCCGGCTGTTGAGTGATCGCAACCTCCTCGTCCTGTCATTCTATTTCTAAAGCACGCAGACGTAGCTCCTCTTCTGAAAACTCTGGTTCATAGAGGTATGGCTCTGGATCTTGACTGTCTAAGAAGTAACCCTCTTCGTCTCTCACAAAATCAGCCACGTTCATCACCATTCATGTACTGTGTGAAAAATAGCCAGCTACTATTCATGCCGGTATGTTGACGGAAGTTGTGGGATTTCATGTGTTGCGTGATATCTCTGCGCCCAAGTAGCAGTGCTTAGCCTGTGCTTCCCCATAATACAGTCCCAAGTTAATATCTGCCAAGGAAATTGCCTAGTCTTAATCTGCATCGCTATTTGTACTCGTTCAAGAAGTAATTAGGTGGGTTTTTTTTTGATCACTTTTACTCGGGACATGCTAGCTGGCAACATAGGATTCCATTCATTATGCTAAGCTAAGCTAGCGGCGACCCTGCTAAAATAAAACAATGCATTTGACAAAAATGCATTTGCCCACATATCTAAATGTAGGAAAGAAGTTGAATATGCACTATTTATAAAAACGATGGAGTGTTCCTTTAAAAGATTGAGCTTGGTCTGGTGATAGCCAGACAAGGAACATACTTCAAAATGTCTTCTTTTGTGTCCCATGAATAAGTAACAACATACTTTTTGTAACAACATAAAGGTAAGTAAATAATTAAATAATTACATTATTTAAATTTTTACGTGCACTTTGCCTTAAACAAACCACTTTAGAAAAAAAAAGAAAGTGAAAAGAATAGGTCCAACTCTAAAAAAGACAAACAATCGTTCAACAAGACAAAAACATTGAGTCTGACCGCAAAGTGTAAAGGAAGAAAGAAAACTACACTATCAGCAGTGCTCATCTTAGCCCTGTTCTGAACATGTGGCCTTAATGTTCTCCACACGGCTGCAATCTGCATATTCTGATCTAAACAGACAGAACCAGGTGCTACGCTCTCCTTAAGTAGTGGGAGATACGCCAAAACCTCTCTTGCACGCAAGGGTGGGCAGTTGAAGCTGGACCAGTTCCAGGACGAACATTTACACAACAGTTTAATGGACTTATTGGAAGAGAAAGGATTATTAAACCCTGAATATAACCATGTTACAATACTCATTGTTCATCATGTCCCGACTAGAACTGAATTTAGTTTATTTACTGGCAGCAGAAGCCCAATTTCATGACGTCCCGCTAATTCGCTAATCTCTGTTAAGACGGTGAGACCTGACTGTAAGAGGTGCTAAAATAATTGGTCATGTCAAAAGGATAATCTAAAAAGGTCAGCATCAGCTTTACCTCCACTCTGTGGTTGCCATGGAAACCTAGCAGCTAATGACTCTGGAATTCTAATGAAGGAATCAAATGAGGAATCATGTCAGTTCTTGTGCATGTGAGACAAACAGATCCGAATCAGACAAATCCAGACTTGGCATGTTTAGTTGTCCATTTCTCAGGGTCATAACGGTACTCACTCTGTCCACAAACTGTAGTCTTCCCTTACGCAGCATTTCCATTTCAGAGTATAACACAGTTTTATCATATTGTCACTTTCACATCGTTCACAATCTTCCCGTCCTTGTACTCCATTCCATCCTCTCCAGATCTGTCAGAATAAGCAGCACCTCATGGAAAACAAATGCTACTGGTCCATAAAGTGCATCTCAGTGGTTAATACTGTCATCTTCCCGGGTTCCCACCCTTGTGAATCTATTAATAAAAGCCTTATTTACATAATTAGTACCATCAAGTGCATTTCTCATTGTATTCAAAAACTGTTATCCCTGCTCTTCTTAATAATGATTATTATTACAAGCTGTTACTGATATGGTCAGTGTTGGCATACATTTGAAGAATTTAAAATAAAGGACAAATGCAAAGACATTCAGTGCTTGACAGCACTAGAGTTTTCTCACGACTTGCTCCGTCCAGGCACAAAGCCTCCATCTGAGTTCATCTTGTAGCTTTTTTACAATGCTGCCTTGTAAACGTCTCTTCCAACCAGTATGTAACGGAATCATTTACTTGATTCCCCCAGATGGGATCTTTTGCTTTGAAGATTCCCTTGCTGCGTGTCCCTAACTATACATCCCAAATTCCAACCCCAATTTAAACACAAGCACTCTGAAATAAGCCGAAAGCTGTGTGATATAATTTGCTGAGGTAGAATTTCCATGTGTTCGTTCTTTGCTATTTTGTAACCAGTGGGCATTCCTTAGTCTGTTGAAAGTCAAAAGCTCTACATTTGAAATGTAAACGGAGAGGCAGTTTGGCCTTTTACAGGAACACCAATGTTTTGTTTATCTTCCAATAAAAGCTGCTGCTGCGGCTACTTATTAACATCCCGTTAAAGTAAAAAAGGGGTATTAGACAATGATACTGCCCTTGAGCACTTTAGAGGACACAAGCAGTTTGAAAACATCTCCACAGGGTAGGTAAGGTTCACACTGAGCTTTCATCAGGTTTACTACACAGTTGCGTGTGCTTCCTCTTCTCCAGGATCCTGTTGAGCTCCTCTGTGAAGGAGTAATAGAGCGGAGATGTCGTATCTCCATCGGTCTGTCTAAGTAACACATAGCTGTTGCCATTCATCTTGCGTAAGACGCTGGGTAAGGTGGCAGAGAATCCATTGACATACTCTGATTCTGAAGGCGGTGGGAGAGGTGGAGCGGGAGGAAGCTCTTTGTTGGGTGAAGTTGCTGCTTCTCCTGGAACAATCTGCAGCTGGCCGTCGTGAGCGTCGGCTTTCCCGTTGCAGTGGCTGGAGATGGTCTTGAGCTCCATGTGAGCCCCTCGCTTCCTTTCGGCCCTCAAAGAGTATTTACCTCTCCGCCCTTGCAAACAGAATCCCATGTACAACAGGACGACTGTTAGAACAAAACAAAGGCCTCCTAGGATTGTGATTAGGGATAGGTACATGGCCTCCATGTTCCTCACGGAAAGGAACTCGAAGCGAGGAGACATTGGGGTTGGATGGAAATCCTCCGGGGAGTCACTTTGGGAAGTCTGAAAGCTCCAGTAGATCGCTGTGGTCAAGCGAGGCTGCACTGGCTGCGTTGGGTCCACAGGAGGAGGAGCAGGAAGCTCCTGGCGAACTGTCAAGCTGTAGATCACCGCAGGAACATGGACACCATTTTCCAGGGCGAAACAGCAGTAGTTGCCGCTCTGGTAAGGCCGTGCCTCGATGACAAGGAGACCGTCAGTGCCAACACGGTAGCCAGAGTCCAACCCATAACCCTGCAGCTTATTTCCATTCAGCAACCACTCTGGGGTTGCCAGATTGGAGCTGAGTTCACACTGAAGCAGCACGTCATCGCCCCCCATCACAGAGCGAGAGCGGTGTAACACTTGGTCTATGACAGAGTGATGACACACACACGTCAGTTACAGGGACATTGGAGTCCACATTTAGGGTTAATTAGCTTGATTATATCACTGCAATAATGGTAAATCATTGGACACTTCTAATTAGGAATAATCTGTAACCTTAAACATTGGCTAATATCCACTTCATCCCACCCCGCCTTTTATGACATATACCATTTGCTATGACTAAATAATAAGGCAACAAACTGACAACACTGATGTAGAAAGCAACAATTACAGTACTGTTATTGTAAACTAAAACTACTAAAATAATTAGCACTAATTGAAATAAACCATAAAAAACACTAAATAAATATTTACTAAAACTGAATGACTAAAAGTACTTAAATTATTAAAAGTTAATAAAAATCAATTAAATCTAAACAGAAAAAACTATAAAAATGACAAAAGCAAAATTAAAATGAAACTAAAAAATATAAAAAATACATGCAAATTCAAAATATTAATAAATGCGATAATAGTATATAAATAATACTAAAATTATACTGAATTGTCACCTTAACACTGACTATTACAACAAATGTGTTTCATACCATCTGCTGTGGAATTATCACAACCCTGGTTTCCATTCAGAATATCCTGGGTCAGATTAGCTCTGTAGATAGAGAAAAGTTATTATTGGTGACGAACCGACATTAGAATTCTGACTGATTCAGAAAAAAACGATAATTATTTTCAGTTAATAGCCGATAACTGATATGTCTGATTTAAATGAAAAATAAAACATTAAAAACTAGAACTGCTACCAGTGAATCTAGGTATCACATCATTATAAATGTACAGTATGAAAAAACTGGATATTCATTTTAATTTACCAGTACTACAGGTAACATTTAAATGAGTGTTAGATGATGACAAAGGTAATTCGAAATTAGCATGAACAAATAAATATTCAAATATAATTAAATATTCTGATGCAGAAAAATGTAAACTAATATGGTACATATTGTGGGTTACTAATGTTTCAATGATCCATTAGTTCCATGACATGCATTAACAAAATCAAGCTATGTCCTTATTAACAGAGTACTTGCATTAATATATGATGTCAAATTAAAAAGTTAATAAGGACAGCAGAGGTACTAGTATCCATGACCATGCATTCGTACCTGTTGTTTTGTGTTGTAATGTCCACACACTCCAGTCCATCCCAGGCACAGAAGGGATCACGTGCCATCACGCAGTCAAAGCACGAGGAGTATCTGCTGCATGTGGACAAGGGCAACTGCACCACTGAGCTGGGCGAACCCACATACACGCTCATCTGACAAAGAAAGGTTCAAGTGGGTAGTAAGATTCACATTGAGGCCTGTGCATAAAATCAATTTACACTCGTATAAATTCAAACAGATTGTAATGGATTTATAATGGGAAAAACCTGTTGTAATTATGTATTTACATCTTCCAGAATGTAGACACGCTCATTTCTCACCTGTTTCTCGGAGATGACTATACTGTCCACTGGTTGAGGCTCTTCAAACAGCTGCAGCTCCTCAATGATGTGCAGCTGACCATTAACTTTCACAGCCCGCTGTAGCCAACCTTCATCTGGAGGAACATCGAATCCAGATGAAATACATTCCCAGTGTCATAGCACTTTTTATTTTATTTCAGATGATTGAATACTTTAATAGAAATTGTTATAAAAAGCAGCTAAGAGGAGGTCACTGCAGTACCTGTCCCAATGAAGAGTATGTGGTATATCTGACCGTCTAGACCAGTCACTCTGTGTACAGCAATTTTAGTGTAGTCCACATTCCTCCTAAACAGCAGGGGGCGTTGTCCTTGAGGAAGGATCTGCCTGTACATGAGTGGATGGCGCCGGACAAAATGAAGTACGTCATCTGGCAGGTGGGTGGATGAGTTGATGCCTCTTGCTCGAAGTTCATCTGTGATGCACTGAAAAGAAATGCAAACAAGCGAGGTGAAGTCACCCTCCAACAATACATAGACAGCAGTGTCCAAAAGTGATGTCCGTCCTAGGAAAAATTACACATTTACCCTTTATTCAAATGTGTTAATGATTTTGTAAGCATATTGCATAGTTGTGCTTGGAGTCGATTTTTTTTATTAGTGATAATGCAAACAAATTGTGTGGACAATTTTTGGCCAGGCTGTCATACAACGAGATTATGAACACATGCAAAAACAAGAGAAAAGAAAAATGTATGTATGGTTTTTCCTGCAAGCTTTATGTTTTTCTATGCTTGTTATTTTTTGCATAGTAAAATAAAACCTGTAGCTTGCCTTTTTGTTTTATTATTTCCTCAAATTAAAAAAATATATAATATTTTCCTTATTTTGATGATTTAATCGAAACAAATAACCCCTCCGGACATCACTTCTGGCCAGTGCAAATAGCCCAGTCTTGTTGGCAGAGGCTATTTACACTAACTCTGCCCACAATTGTCTGGTTGGACCAGACAAAAGTACAAACAATGCCAGTGACCTGTCAGCAAAAGTGGGGTAGGGAGTAAGGTGTTACAGATTCTTTTGATGCGATCGACACAGTTTGAATCCGCCTTTTGCTGAACTCTTTCTTCTCCCTTTTTCCATCGCATATCCGATTGGAAAGGCATTTATTTTCAATAAATATGAAGAAAATATGTAAAAAGTGGAATTAAAGGGCCTAATGGTTATTCAATAATAAAGTGTTTATTGGATAGGCGTAGTCCCAATAAGGCTGAATTTATTTAATAAATATAATTTACACTCAATATGTTATTATTGCATACTGTTTCATTATGTACTAAAATACTGAGGTGCAAATAGTATCTAACTACTATTTACACTTATTGCAAAGAAAATACTGCTATTTTTACATTGAGTAAATAGATTGTATTGCTGTGCACACTGTAAATAGCATATCACTATGAAAATACTGCTATTTTCACAGTGTAAATAGCACTAAATAGCACTTTGAGCAAATAGTCTTACTGTAGATGATGCCATATTTTCACAGCCTTGAAATGATTGCAAACAATGCAGGGTCTGAAATCCCTCCTTCTCGCACAGTGGGATTACCTGCTAATTTCCAAGAACCCATCGAGAATGTAGGACATTGAGCTATTCTCAGCCTCTTTACTGAAAACTGATCATTTAAAAGTCATTTTAATTATCTGACAGAAATTGTTCAAGCATTCAAGAAGAAAATCTTACAGGAAAGTTTTTGTTTTCAAAAACCTAAAATAGGTCAGGGAAAACCAGTTCTTTCCTTTACATTTCTGACAACTTCCAAACATCAATTAAAGGTATCAACCTTCACTCGCATACATGCTCACTCATTAGAAATATCACAGAATCAAAATTCATAATGCAGCCAATCAGCAAAGATTTTCTGCCTACTGCTAATCTCCATGGCAAAAGCTGTGATAAAATAAGCCCCTTTTTCTCCATGTGCTCTCTATAAAATTGCTCATCAGCGTCTGATTTCTGGATGAAACCAGATCATCGCTCTACCTGTACCTTGCACAGCGATTAGAGAGCTTTAGTAGCTCCACCTGTGAAGTGCTGACTTGTGCTTCCCCCATCAGAGTCAGCAGGCAGGCAGAGTTTCAGGGATGAGGATAATCAGGCCAGTGTAAGATGAAACAGGGGATCAGTATAGCTGTAATCGTCTATAGCTACTGTTAGCCTTACCGAGCCGGGTCGAGGTTCTGGCAACTTCCCTGTGTACTGTGCCCATTTGGAGCCGGAGTCTTCTTTGCTCTCCATGTAAGGCCCCTCAAAGGCCCACTGGATATCCGAAATGGAGTACTGGCAGATAGCAGATGCTTTTACGTTTTTCCTGAAAAAGAAGCTCTGGTGAGTATTCTTACAAAGCAGTACAAAGGAGAGAAATCCAACACTACATGATGTCAGGTAAAACCCAGAACCAACGCTGGGACTATGTACACCCACGCTCAGCCATTTCTTTAGGATATATTTCAAGGGAGCACAAAGAAAATTTGTGAATAGATGGTGCATTCATGAAAGTGGTGAATCAGGCTAGGTATGAACGCTTTGTAGCTGATCCAGCTTCCAGTTGGTACGCTTGGGTTTATTAACCGAAGAGCCTCTCAGCCTGTGCTGCGCTCATTGTTTCTCAAGGTCTTGGCATGTCAGCATAGAACCTTCATAAGCCCACTGTGTAACCATGGAAACACAAAAAATAGATTACAAATTTATTAAAAAGTGTGTGAGAGAGGTGAGGGATGACAGTGAGTGGGTGAAGGGGGCAAGAAAGGAACATAGACAAAGCTCCTCAAGTGATCAGTACAACCTAGTGAAAAAAAAGAGGAAGGAGCACTTATTAGAAATGATTGTCTGTAAAAAAAAAAAAAAGTGTTTTCAATAGTAGTGTAAAGCTACAACATGTATGACTTTTAGATTAAAATAAAACTAGCTAACGATAGAAAAGCTGCTGGTAATGCATTACATTTGCGGATAAATAACTTTAGAGCAATACCTTATTTTAATAAACAATTTGGTTTTTAATGCATGACATCCGTAGGGGCCGCCGTTGTTGTCTCACGGGCTATGTGATGTCAGAATCGATCTAGTACGAGTTCACGGGTGGGAAGTCAGGGGTTTGACGGCTGTTCTAGTGGACTTTCACGGATAGAAGGTTGGAAAAAAATAGGTTATGGGTTGCCTGGAATGCCGCATAAGTGTCTCATCACACCCCTAACGTTTACACATGGGTATTACGTGTTCGCCGGGTTGTTTCTTAACAAAGTGACATCGCAACTACTGACCTGGCATACGTAACACAGCCTTTTTAGTCACTGTCGCAGATCTGTGTGAATGGGGATTGTTATGACAATTCTGTTTTTAGTACATCATTGTCGTGTAAACATACCCTCAGATCCCACCCTGATCAAACGCAATTGAAGCAGATAATTGAGATCTTCAGGAGCACTTGATAATCACAGACAGGTGTGTTTGATCAGGGTTGGCTCTTAACTCTACAGGTAAATACATCTCCAGGAACAGGATTGGACAGCCCTGATGCAAATGATGACACAATGTTCATTTTCGGGGGAACTATCCCTTTAAGAGAAAAGGTCTTTTACTGAAGATTCCAAGTCTGATTTACACTTGCCAAATAGGAAAACAAACACCCACGTCAATGTAAACTTTACACCCAAACTGATGACATGGTGAGTGGTGACACAAGAGTCATTCAACCTTACCCTGCTAGAGAGGTCAGTGTGATCAGGTCATCAGAGCTCAGCTGACGCACTCATTCTCATTTTATATGTCTCTCCCTGTTTCACTCGCTCTCTTCTGCCTAATTATTTTCTAGCGTAGCAGACATTATGGTCCTGCCTGTCCTGTCATTCATCACTGTTACTCATATGTTTGCGGTTTGCACCTCAGGCAGCCGCAACCCACAGATTGATTGCCTGGCAGCTCATCAGAACCTCCCCTCTGGTTTCAGCAGGGCGTCAAGACTGTCATGTCTGTCAAAGCGGCAGACGTAAAGCGTGTGTGACCTATGTGCTATAACCAGTTTAGCTCTGAAGATATGTGTGAAAGGAAACAATTTAATAAAAATAAAGTTCTTCACTGTCACGTTGACAAAAATAGAAATGTGGCCCTCAAGCTTCAAAGTACAACATTTTGGATTTGATCAATGATGAGTCAAAGCCTGGCTATACGTGTCCAGAGCAAATTCTCTGATCTCCTGAGAGATTGTGACCTGCTTATGAATAAAACATGCTTCGTGCTACAGAGAGCCTGAGGACGTGTCAGCGATTTTCATTCTGATGATCCTGGTGGACTGTAAATGCTGTTGCCTCATTTGATGTATAGGGCCAGAATGAGAATATATTAAAGCAAAGAGTGTGTCCAGGCTGAAAGATTAACTTACTAATAGACGAAATCTATTTCACCAAACACGCCAGTCACAGAAAAATTACATGATGCTACCTCGCAGAATCCTTTAATTACTATCGACTGAGGTGTCATTTGCATGCCACCCTGCATGTACGGCAGCACAACACTTAAAGCTTCCATACACAGCTGCCAGGATCATTTAAGAAAGATTGTTTGCCTTCATTTAAGAGTTTAAGAGTTCAAACAAATCACTAAGATCCACTCTTTCTGAGAAGGAGAATCAGTAGAGGTGACGTTCATCATGACAGACACCTATGGAAGCTTGCTCCCGCCACAGAATAAAAATCTTTTTATCTCACAATTCTGACTTTTTTTCTCATAATTATGAGATATAAACGCACAATTGCGAGTTATAAAGTCAGAATTGTGTGATATAAAGTCGCAATTGTGAGTTTATATCTCACAATTCTGACTTTATAACACAATTGCTAGATATGAATTCAGAATTGTGAGATATAAACTCACAATTCTGAGAAAAAAAAAACTTTATTAAGGACTCAGAACTGGACTTTATAACAAAAGAATTCTTCTTTATAAAGAAAAGAAGTCAGAATGGCAAGTTATAAAGTCAGAATTATGTGATATAAAGTCAGAATTGCGAGAAAAAAAGCAATTCTGACTTTATATCAAGCAATTCTGACTTTATAACTCACAATTAAGCATTTATATCTCAACACTCTGAGAAAAAAAGAGTCAGAATTGCGAGATATAAACTCACAATTGTGAGATAAAAAGTCGCAATTATCTTTTAAAACAGTTTTATTCTGTGGAAACCAGCTTCCATAGATAACAAATGTAATGTACATCAAAGCACAATTGCAAGTAAATAAATAGATCATTATTCAAAAACTGATATTGAAGGATTGTACAAAAGTGATCTTACCATTCCAGGCCAAAGATGCCGTAGAAAACAGAGTCTTGAGAGCTGGAGCCCTCCAGAAAAAACACACTCCGCAACACGTTGAAGTGAAATTCATAGTCCGGTAAAGAACATGCCAGACGTGCCTTCAGGAAGGAGGTCCACTTCTTCTGTAGTGTGAGAAGACCTCCTCTGTCTTTCTACAAAATGAAGGACAGAAAACAGCTGAAAGAAAATCATAAGATGCAACAGCAGATTCTAGAAATTGTACTAACACCACTGTTCAAAAATGTGAATGAATACTAATGAAAATTCAGCTGTGTGTGTGCTACATATGAAAAGATCAGATATGAAACTGCTGTTAAACCAAAGAGATTCTTACAGATTTGGAAGTCCTTTTTTTAATGTCTGGAAGGTGATCACTGATCATTGAATATCCTCATGGACACGTGCTCTAAAATGTGTGGTACTGGATTGTGTCTTGCAGGGTGCATGCAATAACTCATTGTTTATATCTATAAATGGGTAATCACTGGTTTTGACATTATATTTTAAGTATTTTATTTTTAATGTATGTGTATGTAAATGTTTGTATGTGTATCTGTATGCATATGTATGTATGGATATTATATGTTTATGTGTGTATGTGTATTTGTTCATATGGGCATTTATCATTAGTTTTTTTTTTTTACTATTATTTTTTTATTTTATTTACTCTATTTATGTGTTACTCATTAGCTGGCATGGGGTGGGGGGTTGTTCTGTAAAATGTGAAAAGCTTTAAATAAAAATAAATAAATAAATAAATAAATAAAATCTTACCAACCCTAAAATGTTGAAGGGTAGTCTACATTTGTATTCATTAAGCATATGAAGCCTTACAAATAAACGTAAACAGTAAAAAAAAACGTAAACACAATGAAATAATTATCATTAGGCGCACCTAGTGCCATAGAAACCTTATATTAATTTAACACTATTAGAAAAACTCAAGAGAAACAGCAGAAAAAAAGCTTATAACTTATTTTTACCATGGATCACTGGTTATTGGCCTAGCTGTTGGCAGCACACATTTTGTCATTGAGACTGTGGGAAAGGGAAATGCACTAAATTGGATGGGGGTTTTTTTGCATGTAAAGGAATCCCCAATCATGTCAGTGGGATAAAATGAATTTTCCATGCTGCCTCCAAAGAGGAAAATAAATCTTCATGGGGGAATTACTTTGATGGGACCCAAAGCTTCTAAGTAATTCTTGGTTTCCTCAGTACTTAGTTTCCAGTAATAACACTGACACTATAATGTAACAACCTTTAATTCACTATGGGAAAAAAGGTTTTTGAATGTTGATTTATGATGTCATCATCTCAGTTGGTGATATTCAGAAGCAGATGTATGGTGATATGAAACCAGAGCACAAAACATGGGCACTTATACAATAATCCACTGCAGATCTTTTTGGAGATTTAAAAATTGAGATGATTTCTAGTGATTTCTGGCCTACGCGGAACCTGATTTCGCCAAGTACATGTTCCTGGATCAACATCTTTGTTGATCCTGGAACAACATTCCATTTAACCAATCAGATTTTAGGGAAAGTTTATGGGTTTTATCAAGTTTAGGCTTACAGTCCGAGATGGAGCTTACTGCATCAGTTAATCCCTTCCCTCTGATTTTAGGGATAAGTTATGGGAAGGGTTAAGTTTAGGGATAGGGTTAGGACTATATGTTCAAACAGGAATGTTGTTCCAGGACCAACAACAAATGTTGACCCAGGAACACGCTGAAAAATAAGGATGTGACTAGCCATCAGTATGTAGAAACTGAAAGCTTTTATTGAGACTTTATACAGACAGTTACTGACAACAACTGAGTTACTATCCTTAATTATGGCTTTCCCCCCAGCTCAATGTCAGTTAATGTGTATGAACAGCATTCAGCCCCACTAGCATGTGGATAATGAACAATAATCTACTCATTAATGTGACCCTGCTGTGTGAACTGCCACAGAGAAGCTGATGTTACCCTCAGTCCTCACATCCTGCTTAACACACTTCACCAGCCCCGGCCTCAGTCCTCTTGAATGTTGTGTAATTCAGTCCATTTTATACTATTATGTACAATATTTGTTCAAAAGTCAATATGATTTAATTAATTTAGTTTTATTCAGCAAGGACATTTAATTGGTCAAAGGTGACAGTATGTGACATTTATGATGCTATTTTTTCTTTTGCACTTTCTATCAAAGAATCCTGAAAACACATTTCCCACAAAAAATTCCCATTTTTAACCTTGATAATTGATTCAATTTCAAATATTACTGTTTTTTGCATCAAATAAATGTAGGTTTGATGAGCATATGGGACTTTTTTCAAAAACAGTCACCAAACATCTGAACTGTCCCCCATATCCCCCATATCAACTTATACCAATAACCCAAGGTTATTGGGTATAAGTTGATATGAATGACAGATGCTAGCAGTTTGCTGCTGGCTACTTTACAAAAGTGTATGACAGCTGGGAGGTCAGGGGCAATTTTGAAACAGAAACAGTATAGCTGATTAAAAACAAATTAAATGGATTATTTAATCAAAATATAGATTTTTGTTAGTATATATTAATGTTATATTTAGTACTTTATATAATATGGGGTAGCCTATATTGAACTCATTTTAAAGAAAAGTTGAATTCACATGCATCCCCCCATAAAGAAAAATGCAACGTAACGATAATGTCGATAATGCAACGATAATGTCGAATTTCACAATAATGTCAGCTGAACCCAAATACACTCAATTTAAATCTCATATGGTAACAGCTAGACGTGAGACAGCTAGATCAGATAGTAAATAAACACTGTAGAGTAGCAGTTTAGAAAAGATGTGAAATGGCAGACATGTTCAATTGGCACTTTGATCAGAGTGTGTAGAGCTAGACTGATGGGTTGAGAAGCGAGACAGAGTTGCGAGTCTCGTGGGAAAGGAGCTGTCGGAGAGAGAGAAAGGCCTGGCAACCACGTTGCTGTAAAATCCTATTAGAAAACCTGTAGAAAACCACACTTCAAATAAAGGAGCATTTTAGGGCAGAGCCCTTACAATGCTGTGAATGAAACAGTTAAAAACACATTTGTGAAGAACTTGTGCATGAGTGTTATTTTCCAGGGCAGGGCAATGGATGTCGCTGAACAAATCAAATGTGAGGACCATGGCTTGCCATCTGTATCGTTATTTTGTGGAGAAAATAAAATATTTGTTCCATCCCCTGTGGAAGAGATTAAATTCTCAACCATTTTTGTTCCACTTTGCTATGCAAAGCATATTTACCACACTTTGGATTTATACCCACTAAATTTAACACTTTAATTAAACGACTTAAGATGCACATAAAAAAAAAAGGTACAGTGACGGGTGGAGTGAGGAGATCATCTGTAGCCTCGTACCTTGCACACACGTGCGACCCGTGCTACTCTGCTGTGACTGAAGTATGGACTGAGCTCTTGGCTCTTCTCGGTGAAGAAGAAGTAAATCTTATCGTCATCTCCCACTGAGCTGCTCACTGTCTCCTTCACCAGTGCTGAGCCAACAAAATCAGCTTCTGTGTGGGACAAGACAGATTGCTGTTAGTAAATCACTTCACAATAATAACAAGTAAGATAAAAAAAAATATAATAAAATGCAATGCTGTACATTAAAATGCTTAGTTAAAAGTAAATATCTTTTTTATTATACTAAATTAACTACACTGTATCATTCAATTTCTTTTTAATGTTTTCAAAGAAGTATCTTCTGCTCACCAAGGCTGCATTTATATGATCAAAAATACAATACAAATAATTGTGAAACTGTGAAACATTATTAAAAGTTTTAAATAGCTGTTTTCTGTTCTGATGTGCTTTAAAATGTCATTTATTCATGTAATGCAAAGCTGGATTTACAGCATCATTACTCCAGTCTTCAGTGTCACATGATCCTTCAGAAATCATTCTAATATGCTGACTTGGTGCTCAAGAAACATTTCTTATTATTATCAATGTTGAATACAGTTGTGCTGCTTAGAACATTATAAATGTCTTTACTGTCACTTTTGATCAACTGAATGCATCCTTGCTGAATAAAATTATTAATTTATTTAAAATAAAAATGTTTAAAGGTATGATTATATTATATTTACATTTATCGACTTGAATTTTATATATTTTGTTTTTGACTTGTAAACATACAGTGGAGAACCATTTGCTTACTTTTGATTACTGATCTAAAATAATCCAGAATTTTAAATATTTTTGCAGTTTTCTTTGATTTTAAAGTGCAGCAATTCCGGGTTCGAATTAAATAAATTCTTCCGTTGTTTCATCATCGGACTCACGCTCTGATTGATATGGTAAAATTGATGCCATCGTTACTGTCTTTACGGTGTGTGCAATCGCTGAGGACTGAAGAAAGCCTCTGATTCAGTTGTTGTAATGGCGGTTTGCTTCCAACATGCACTGTAAGCGGTGGACCAATCGTAGCAGACTGGGCCATCTGGCCAATCAAAACAGAGCAAGCTCACGAATAGGAAGGATTTAGAGATCATTGAACAATGTGGTGATGTGCAATGTATATTATGAGAAAATGAAAGTGTTTTCCTTCAGCTTTGATGCATGTAAACCTGTTGTAGGAGACCACCAAAACAAAATCAGGAGCCTTTAAAATAGCATAATTAAATACATTTTTTTATTTCATTTTTAAAATCAACCTACAACTTTGTTTATTTCCAAGTTTAAATGGTGGTCTCAGACTTGTGGACGCCACTGTAGTGTTAAATGTCCAAATATTATTAACTATGACGTGAGAGAACCATACATATGGTAATGTTGATGGTGAGGAATTAAATATTTTACTAATAAAATGTGCTGCAGTAGACTCACCCTGTAGCCATTGAGTTGGAGCCTCTTCTGTCTTCAATGTGGGATTCGGAGAGTTGTGTCGGATATCTGGAAAGCTCCGGAACTCATACTGAGATGCTGTGTACATATGCTGATCTAAGGGAAACAGAAGGCCAAAATAAGATTTTAATATTGTTATCATCATATGATTGTTTTTAATAAAAGGAACCAAGGGTGAAATGTACATTTCTAATTGATTTATTGATGCCATACCGATTATCATGCCAGTGTAGCCTTTGGTGGGGTCATATGGACATTTCTCTCGACCCTCCTCGAAGGCTGATGAGATTTTAAATTCCTTCGCATCCTGAAAAACACAACAAAATTGTTCAAGTATGAAGGTTTTCTTCTTAAGCCCTGGGTGTTAAGAGGCTTAAAAAGTAGCCATTACAGTTACTTACAATGTATGCACATAGAGGGCTGAAAGCATGTGTTCCACAAGTGTACAAGTGCGTACTGTTGAACTTCTGCAGGAATCGTATGTGGTTGTAACACTCCGTCTGTTAAGATGAGTAAGTCTACGTCAGTATGTGTTCTAGAGATGATAACACTATAGATGAAGATCTTGACAAACCTTGTTATCTTTCCCTTTGTTCAAACATTGTTGCTTCTGATCGTCTGATGCCTCCCAGTCAATCTGTCCAAGTATAAGATTAACAAGAATTCTTGAACTGTCAAGACTTGTAAAAATGTTTCCCTGACAAAACAACTTCCTGCTCTAGGTTTCAGTGCCAAATTGTACCAACTGGTGTTTGTAAACAACTCACACATTAACCTACTGTGCAGTTGGAACACAGTGAAACAAAATCTGAATTCTCAGGAGGAAATCATTCACAAATTATAAAAAAGTGGTCTTAGGTGATCTTTAAAACAAAATATGCTAGATTTGTACTTCTTCAAAAAAATAGTTGTAAGTTTTAAAGAGATAGTCCACTCACAAGTAAAAATGTTCGTAACTGAACATTTTCGGTTCCCATTGACTTCCATTGTACGGACAAAAAAATGCAATGGAGTCAATGGACACCAAAACTGTTTGGCCATCAACATTCTTCAAAATATCATCTTTTGTGCTCCAAAAAAGAAAGAATGTCATGCAGGTTACGAACAACATGAGGCTAAGTAACTATCCCATATCCAGTTTTAGGATACTGCAAAACATCTGTTCTCCTTTGCTGTGTTCATGCACCAACATTATGTAAGTAAAAAAAAAACACAATATGTTATGCAAATAAAAAATAAAAAAGACCAATCACAATTCAGCTTGCAAATTTCACAGTTATGTCATAGTGGCTGTTCATTGTGGTGGCTGAAAAATAGTGTTAACAATTGGGGGAAAATGGTATAATACACAGATTAAGAGAAAACACGTCTTGTTGTGCCGGAATGTAAAAAAAAGATTGTCTTCATTTTTATAGAATACCCTTTGAAGCTAAACGCAGACGTTTATGGTTGCAAGCCATTTAACGGACAGTCTAGACTGGGACAATTATTTAAGCATGAATTTGATGCATAGTACACAATATTCTGTGCAGTTGTGGCTTAATGGTTTGACAATCAGACTTGGTTGGTCTTGGGTTCGATTCTCAATAGCGGCACGGCATTATATTCACATATGCAGTTCATAGGGGACACATTAGCCGTACATAGATTACATTTAAGCCTATAACATTTTTATTTCACAATTCTGACTTTTTTCTCGCAATTGCAAATTTATATATCCCTATTCAGACTTTGTAAGCAAAATTGAGTTTATTTAAATTCTGAGAAGAACAAAAAAAATCAGAAATACAGGATAGAAACGATAAAAAAGATTATTATTGTGTACATAAAGATAAAAAGGCCTACATGTCATAATGGATAGTCATTGCATGTATCAGAGTAACCTATTTGCAGTAACGTCAAATGAAAGGGGGTACTTATTTAACCAATCGTGGCAATACACACATGTATTTAAACTTACTAGTCAGGTTGATGGTGTCTATATTCCGCCATGTAAATAGCGAATCCGCCATGGTACAAGCGCAACTTAAAGGGAATGAGAGATGAGTTTTGTCTTGTATTTGTGTAAATCATCTAAGTCATGTTGAAAGTTTGGTGGAAGTTTGCTGAGGACCCCTGGTTGAGAACCACTGCTCTAGACGTGGTCATAAAATACTTTTAAAATACAGCTCAAGATGTGCAGTGTGAACAGCCTCTAACAATGTACATTCCCCTACATTTCTCAAAGCGTATAAAGTTCACATAAACCAAAAATAGATGGCACCTAACTGAAATTATTAGCATAATGTTTGAATTAAGCAGTTTAAATTAATTGCAGAACATTTTAGAGAGAAAGAGAAATTAAAATAGGATATTTCAAGAACATCAATACAGTTCGGCCTGGCAAGCTCTGTAATGAAGTGCTGATGTGTTTGTGGGTACGTACGGTCTGTGGAGAGCTGCTGGAGATGTCACTAGCCTGCAGGGCATATAAAGCCCCTCTAGCTCCCACGTACAACACGCCTGCCTCCTCCTCCAGTAGCAATAAACTGTAGTTCAGTGTCAAGCCTCTGAAGCGCCTGCAACCCAACAGCCCTGAAACACACAGGACATACCAGTTAAAGAAATATTTTATCCATAAAAGGGATCCGTGAACACATCAGTAGGATCTGTGGGTGCTTGGTGTTGAGAAGATGTGCTGTTTCCTGTGTCAGTGAGTCCATGTTTAAACTTATTGATATTCAACTCTAGCTTTCCTTTCCCGTGTGTCCCCATCATTCACATATCAACTTGAATAACATCAGTAAAGACACCAATATTTGCTCCAAGATAAATTAATGTTTCCAATTTTATTCATATTTTAATTGAGGCACTAATCTTTTTCATTGACTGTTATAAGTGATAGCCTTGATTATTAATTAAGTACTTGGCATGTTTTTACGTTTCAATACAGCAGACTGGCATAGTTGTGACCCTGGACCACAAAACCAGTCAAGTCGCACGGGTATATTTGAGGCAACAGCCAACAATACACTGTATTGGTCAATTAGCGATTTTTCTTTTTTTGCCAAAAATCATTAGGATATTAGGTAAAGATCATATTCTATGAAGATATTTTGTTAATTTCCTACCAGAAATATATAAAAAATATATTATTATTAGTAATATGCATTGCTTTTTTTTGGTACCCTCAGATTCCAGATTTTCAAATAGTTGCATCTCGGCCAAATATTGTCCTTTCCAAACAAACCATACATACATGGAAAGCTTATTTATTCAGCTTTCCGATAATATAATAATGTATAAATCTCAATTAAAAATGACCCTTACGACTGGTTTTGTGATCCAGGCAGGGTCACATTTATTAATTCTTGAGGTAACTGACTTAATCACATGCTTCTCTCTTTATGTTTGACAGCATTATAACTAGTAGGGAAGCTTGTCAAGCCTAGCAACAGACAGTAACCAAGGGGACAGGGCTTATTGTTGTTTTTTATGTTTCCATGTCCTTGTCTAGGCACCCTGCAGAGGCGGCAAGACAACACACCTCATGCTGACATAACTCCTTTATGGATAATAACCTTAATGAATCATTCGTGGCCTCATATTTATTATTGAATAGTTTCAGAACAGACCTTTTTTCATCCAAAATATTGAAGGTTTTGGTCACATGAAACCAAACGAAACAAAACACATTTTTATGATTATGTGGTGTTCTATCAAGCACAATAAACCTTTTGATGTCCACTACCGTTCAGCTTTTTGGGGTTAGTAAGATTTTTTTTTCTTTTCAAGAAATTAATACTTTTATTCAGCAAGGATGCATTAAATTGACTGTAAAATACATTTGAATGTGACAAAAGTTTTTTTTAATTTTAATACTACTCTTTCTATTCACCAAAGAATCCTGGAAAAATGTATCATGGTTTCCACAAAAATATTAAGCAGCACAACTGTTTTCAAAATTAATAATAATAATAATAATATATATTTCTTGAGCAGCAAATCAGCATATTAGAATGATTTCTGAAAGATTACGTGACACTGAAGACTGGAGTAATGAAAATTCAGCTTTGCCATCACAGGAATAAATGCCTTTTAAAATATATTAAAAAAGATAATTTTAGTTAATTTAAATGGTAACAATATTCCACAATATTACTTTTTTTTACTGTAGTACTGATCAAATAAATACAGCCTTGGTGAGCATAGGAGACTGCTTTAAAAAATATATTATATTATATTATATTATATTATATTATATTATATTATATTATATTATATTATATTATATTATATTATATTATATTATATTATATTACCAACCCCAAGCTTTTGAAATGTAGTTTAAATGATTTGCGAACAACAGTAACTTAAGTGGAAACATACAAATAGTAAAAAAAAAACTAAAACCAGTAGTAGTAAAAGACAATCACTCATTCCATACGTGTAGAAGGTAGAACGCCCTTTTAAAACAAAGGTGAGCTGATACACACACTCACATATATATATACGCACACACATTCCTGGTTCCTTGTTTGCACAACTGCTTGTTGTGTATCGCACTACTGTGATGATGTGTTCACATGGTGTTCAGTATGTGCACTGCAAAAATAACACCACGCGCTCTACAGCATCACGCAGCCCACAGGACACATGTCGTCACATTCTTGTGTAGGCAGCAGCGTGCGGCAGCACTTCATGCAGGGACAGGACAGGTTATGCAGCGCAGCCAGATTTGGATGACAACCCAGAGCATTACGATGACAGCAGAGCTGACAAATACAGCTATGGAGAGAATGAGGGGAGCCGGCCACAGGCACAGCGCAAGAGAGGCAGACGGATGTAGAGATGCACAGAAAAAGAGAGGATAATTAAGGTGCCCTGTGACTCCCTGCTGACACAGCACTGCTGTATTTCGCAAACATGCAGAATCTTCTGCATTTCCTTAATGCTTCCTGCTCACACACACATGCTCAATAGACTTGATTAAACCTCTAATGCTTAAGCAGTCCCATTCATTCACTCGTATGTTTTTGTGACTGTGTTTTGCTGAGGTTGATTGCGGTAGAAATAATGACCTTACTCATGATTTTACATGTCTCACCAAACGAACAAATTATATTATTAACGACCATCATTCAAAAATACATTCAAACCATCAGCAACTTAATTCTTGATAAATGTCTTTATCACCAAGGAGGATGGTATCTATAGGCTACTTTAAGGTCCATCCATCCATCCATTATCTTCCGCTTATCCGGGCCCGGGTCGCGGGGGCAACAGTCTAAGCAGAGACGCCCAGACTTCCCTCTCCCTAGCCACTTCCTCCAGCTCTTCCGGGGAACCCCGAGGCGCCCCAGACCAGCCGGGAGACATAATCCCTCCAGCGTGTCCTAGGTCTTCCCCGGGGCCTCCTCCCGGTGGGACGTGCCTGGAACACCTCCCTGGGAAGGGGTCCAGGGGGCATTCGAAATAGATGCCCTAGCCACCTCATCTGGCTCCTCTCGATGTGGAGGAGCAACGGCTCTACTCTGAGCTCCTCCCGAGTGACCGAGCTTCTCACCCTATCTACATTTACATTTACATTTACATTTAGGCATTTAGCAGACGCTTTTATCCAAAGCGACTTACAACATAGGAGTACAGGAAGCGATCGGTCATGAATAGGCGAAAAATGCAAAAGTGCCTTAAATACCAAGCTTTGGATATTACATAGAATAAGCTTAAGCTAGAATAAGGAAGGAATAAAAGAGAAGAGGTTTTTTTTTTTTTTTTTTTTTTTTTTTTTTTTTTTTTTTATGATAAGTGTTCACGGAAGAGATGAGTTTTTAGCTGTCTTTTGAATGATGACAGTGATTCTGCCATCCGGATGGAGGTAGGAAGATTGTTCCACCAGCCAGGAACGGTGAATGAAAAAGTTCTGGAGAGGGATTTCATGCCTCTCTGTGATGGTACCATAAGCCTCACGCTCCTTACCTGAGCGAAGGCTTCTGGTAGGGGTGTAGACTCGTAGGAGCGAGTCGAAATATGCTGGTGCCGAGCCTGTGGTGGATCCATAAGCGAGTGTCAAGGCCTTGAACTTGATGCGGGCAACAAGTGGCAGCCAGTGCAGAGAGATGAAGAGAGGTGTGACATGGGCCCTTTTGGGCTCATTGAATACAAGACGTGCTGCAGCATTCTGAATCAATTGAAGAGTTTTGATTGCACACGATGGAAGACCAGCCAGAAGCGCATTGCAGTAGTCAAGCCTAGAAATGACAAGGGCCTGGACGAGAAGTTGTGTTGCATGCTCTGTAAGGAACGGTCTGATCTTCCTGATGTTGTGCAGAGCAAACCTGCATGATCGAGTGGTCTTTGAAGGACAGCTGGTCGTCAAAGATTACTCCAAGATTTCTGACCGACCCTGAGGGGGTAATCAGAGATGAACCTTGCTGGATGGTGAAGTTGTGTTGTAGAGTCGGATTGGCAGGGAAGACGAAACTCAGTCTTTGCCAGGTTGAGCTGAAGGTGGTGTTCTTTCATCCATGCCGAGATGTCTGCCAGACAGCTTGAGATGCGTCCATTTACTGTGGGGTCATCT
The DNA here is from genome assembly GCA_023029165.1 of Gobiocypris rarus. NCBI lineage: Eukaryota > Metazoa > Chordata > Actinopteri > Cypriniformes > Gobionidae > Gobiocypris > Gobiocypris rarus. The sequence continues at coordinate 31,096,911 of CM040927.1, read as the reverse complement.
GGTTTAAATGAAAGATAGAGTTGAGTGTCATCAGCATAGCAATGGTATGAGAAGCCATGTGCCTGTATGATGGGTCCCAGTGACGTAGTGTAAATGGAGAAGAGTAGAGGTCCCAGCACTGAGCCCTGAGGAACCCCCGTGGTCAGTTGATGTGCTTTGGATACCTCACCTCTCCAGGCAACCTTGAAAGACCTACCTGTGAGGTAAGACTCAAACCAGTGGAGTGGAGTCCCTGTGATGCCCAGTGATGAGAGGGTGGACAGAAGAATCTGGTGATTCACTGTGTCAAATGCAGCAGATAGATCGAGGAGGATTAGGACTGATGATCTGGGCGCTCCCTATCTCTAAGGGAGCGCCCAGCCACCCTACGGAGAAAGCTCATTTCGGCCGCCTGTATCCGGGATCTTGTCCTTTCGGTCATGACCCACAGCTCATGACCATAGTGCTCACTACTTTAAGGTATATAACGTAATTCTGTAACAATAGGGAAGTCCACACCACAAGGATAACGACATGGAAGATAATATAGGAATCACTTTCGGAACGATTTTCCCCTGCTGATGAACGATAAAAACATTGACAGACAATCAGAATCCACCTGACAACATAACTGCAGAATTCCCTTATAATAAACAGAATGCCATTATCCGTAAATGTGGATGCTAACATTGTTTATTTATATTATTTTTGGCTGTCAACGGGCCCTGTTTACACAAGTGTATTTTCTTTTTAACATAGCGTTTTAAAATGAAAACGATCTGTTTCCAATGCATTTCAGCAATCTCCGTCCACACTACATGACCGAAAACACGTCACATGACCATTCATGCACGCTGGGCACTCGCGTACAAGTGTAAACAATGACCGATTTCTTTAATTATAGCTTGCCTCTTGCTCATGTATGCAGCTGCAGTATTATAAAATGCAGTTTAACTGCACAATGGCTGCTAAAAAGGACAACGTCAGTAAAGCTTCCAGTTGCGTCTCCATGTTATTGTTTTACACTGTCATCGAGGCTGGTCTGTTACAGTCGTTGATAGAGAGGCTCTGGGGGGTATTCCAGAAAGCAGGTTGTTTGACATACCTGGGTATGTTTACGAGTGAGCAAGCGTAAACCTCAACAAAGGTAACTTTCAGGGTATGTAAGTAGCCATAGCAACTCACTCTCTGATAAACTGCTCCGGATCAGGTTGTTCCAGGGTTAGCTTGCTTAAGAGGTATTCAGATGCGTGTTATATAATTTATATACTTATATTAATATAACTAAATTTGTTATATAGTTACAGTTATATACACAATACAATATTATATATTAATTCTAAAGCACTACTATAAAAAGGTAATGTTTAAAATGTTAGTTAAATTCAAAATCAAACATATTTAATAGAAGAGGAAGTACAATGGATTTTTTCTTAGTGTGTTTCCATGGTGATACATCTATTCGTTGATCGTTGCTTTTGGAACCATCAGCATACCTTGAGTAAGCAAGGTTTGGGTTAATCAACCAAGAGTTCAAGGTATGTGACGGTAAGTTAACCTTGCTTTCTGATATACACCCCTGGTCTGCTATTGTTGTTTTCTAAAGTCTCCATTTTGGTCCATTTACACTGAAACACAACCCAGAGGTTTTTAAACTAAAACGGGGTCTGCATAGTTTCCAAAAGTCAAAATTTTCGAGGGGCGAAAATAAAAAAGTAATTGGTTTAATTTTGAATGCGCATTAGCATTAGCTGAAACAGGCAAAAAAAAAACAGATTTTGTGTGTTTGTTTGCATGGGTTGAGAAGTTATCAGAGTAACGTATGCTGTTTCATTGTGTTTTACTTATCCCTGCTTTCCTGTGTGACCTAGTTTCCAAGCCTGTGTCAGCTCTCTGTTCACCTGGTGTTCGGTAATTATCTCATTATTTCCCTCGTTTAGTCTCATATATACATATATATGCTCCCTGTTTTGTTCACTCATTTGTCCTATCTCGTCAGTGTTTCAAATGTTAAATGTTAAATGATTCTGTTTATTGAGTTTTCCGTGCCTTTGGATTTATTGGATTTTTTTTATTCCCTTCATCTTTGTGCACTTTATACAGCCACACGTGACAATCAGATTGTATTCCTGATTAGAAATTACGATTAGAATTTCAGGATTTCCTCCTAATTCAAGGCCTGTACTTTGATTCACAAATAGCATTATATATAGCCACCAAATGACTTGCCTTGCAGGGATTTTGACAATGCAAACAAACAAAAAATTGTCCTCTTGGGGTGAATGACATAATTTAAAAATCAACAATTGAAAACTCAACCATTACTCTGAATATTGTTCCCTTTGGTGCTTATGATCTTGCTTCAAAACTCTGCTTGTGCCGAACAGTCATATAATAATCAAATAATAATTAGCGGGCATGAGGTCATGAGACTGGAAGATTTAATTTATCAAACCAATTTCTTGAACCTTAAGAAAAGCTATGAGTCTAATCCGCTGGCTTAAAGTTAAATAGCAGAATGATCCACTCTGTGCTCTTTTCCAATTGCTGTCATCCCTCAATATCTTCACCCTCCACCCCCCAGAACAGAGCCAACAATGTTAACAGAACAGATTGATTCAGTCAGACATATCACATCACAAAATGTGTTTCCCACAGTCCTCCAGATATCATGTTATCACTCTTCAGTGGGCAGTGTTAGCCTGGAGAAGCATAAGGGCAATCTCAAACCCACAGAGCCCAACTGCGCTGAGACTTGCACAAATTATTAGTGCAGCAATGTAAAAGATGTCTGGTCACAAAAGACATTACACTTTAAAGTTGTCATACTGACACATCACATGTAAGTTGTACTTTGCCACTAGGCAGCAGATTCAACACAAACAGCTGTTCAAAATAGTAAACGAATTACGAGCCAAGGTTAGTCAAACATAACCAAGGTTTATGTGAGCACAGCACAGAGACCTCCACAATATTGCCGCGTCGGGCTGAGCAGAGCAGCTTTGAACTACAAACAAATGTCAAAAGATGTGTAAAAATGGCACTGGCCCAGCATGAAGCAACGCCCATCCTAACCAGACCAGCAGCCTGACTGAGGACAGTCTACAGGCCTGCTATTATGCAGACACAAACCAACCGACCTAGAAGTGCCTGTCATTCTTAGGCAAATGGTATTGCAGAGTGAAGGATAGCTATTGTTTCCCAAAACCGGAATTACTTGCTCAAATAGAGCTCCTCAAGAGTTTAAAGCTGTATAAATTGTTGTCTGTTCAACATGGTCATGGGATCTTATACAAGAAACTGATGGAGATCATTGAAACATTGGCAAACTAAACAGACAGACAATGAGTTTATTCTGTGGGAATTGTGGCTTCAACCTCCATAATGTTCAACCAGCATAAAGTTTGGCTCCACTTATAAACAGTGTTGGGTGTAATGTATTACCAACTGTAATTGAATTAAATACTGTATAGAAACAATTCTATATAAAACAATAGTGGATTTAATGTAACCTTCTCCCTTTAAATACTTTGGTCAGTTCAATAATAATTTCATATTATTTGGGATTCATGTCTATCCTTGTATTATTCAACTGGTAGTTAAAAAATAATAATTAGAAATAATGCAATACTTTTAGAGAGAGTAATTAGTAATCTATTTACACTATTGAAGATGTAATAAGTAGCTAGTAATTAATTTACTTTTTAGAAGTAACGTACCCAACACTGCCTAGATATCTGTTTTTTTAACCATATATTTTTGGACAGGATACCATGCTAATACTATTGTTTAAATACAGTGGTAATTAGTTGGGTCTTAAACTTTGATGTAATATTCCCAAATTGTTCTACAACTCAGTTCAGAGTTACAAACAATTTATCACTAAATTTGTTAATTGAATGCCAAGTACAAAGAGTGCTGCTGTTCCAGCCTATCCCATTAACGCTAATAGAAAATGCTAGCTGTAACAATGTTAGCTTCAGACTAAAAACTCTAAAAACATAAAAGAGTCTGTTTGATGTGGTGAAGTACAACTCTTCTACAATCATATACAGTACATTGGTTTAATCATTCGATACCATGGCATAGCCTAACCCTCTGGCATTATTGTTTAATGCAACCTAGTAATGCTTTTAAAGAATGTTCTATCTAAATATTCTGGGAATAAAAAGTGGTGTAGATAGGAATTTAATTGTTATTTAAACATCCAATGAACCTAAAAATAAATATCTCAGAACAAAGACAATTGACACTGCTTTTACCACAGACTCATGTATTTCAGTCTGATATAATATCCACTGTGGTGTAACAATGAAGCAACAGAGAACAATACTAGCTTTTCCTGTTCTCTGGATGAAGTGTAATCCAGCCATTGAGACAGGTAAGGTGAGGCAGCAGCCCACCAAAATGACTCACCCGCCATCTGACTGTAGCATATTTTATTTGTCATCCACTGCAGTATGCAACACAAGAAGAATCACAATATATACTAGTGTTCAAAAGTTTTTAAAGAAATTAATTATTTTATTCAGCAAGAAATTGTTATTGCTGTATATTTGAACTTTCTGTTCATCAAAGAATCCTGAAAAATGTATTACAGTTTCCACCAACATAAGCAGCACAACTGTTTTCAACATTGATAATAATAAATGTTTCTTGAGCACAAGATTTCTGAAGGATCATGTGACACTGAAGACTGGAGCGAGGGCTGGGAAATTCTGCTTTACATCACATTAATAAATTACATTTTAAAATATATTACGCTAAAAAACATCTATTTTAAAAAGTAATAATATTTCACAATATTACTATTTTTACTGTATTTTTGATTACATAAAATACAGCCTTAGTGAGCATAAAAGAAAAAAGACAGAAACATATTTAAAAAAAATAATTCTGACCCAAAAGTTTTGAACAATATTTACTTTAAGCATGCAATATTGTCAACTTTTTTTAAAAGTAATTAACAATTTTTTAGAAGACTCAACTGTTTTTAAGTCAGTTTAAAGCAATTTAAGTTGCAATGACTTAAACATCTAAGTTGATTGTAGCATACTTAAAAATTGAAGGCAGCAACTTTTTTTTTTACAGAGTAAAATCACATAACATGGATGCAGAGATAGGATCCCTTTCAAACTGAAACAGAAACGGGCCTTCACCGAACTCAAGCCACAAAGTTTGAAAGGTCGAAATTCTGTAGAATATCACTTTAAGCTGTAACATTAAACTCTGTCCACTGGAATTAAAGGGCCTAACCGAACCTTTCAGTTAGAAGGGGATGTCAACATGCAGTTATCCATGTAGTGAATATACAATTGAGCGCTAAAAGCAGAATGACTAACATCAGACCTTAATAACTGACATTACAGTATTTACTCAAGACACTCCCATCCAGTCTGCACACACACACACACACACACACACACACACACACACACACACACACACACACACACACACACACACACACACACACACACACACACACACACACACACACACACACACACATCTCTGTCTTCTGATCTGAAAAGGTTAACTAATTAACAAATCAATATGACTTCCAGAACATGATTCAAACTGACGTCCCAGAAGCCTTGTACATGTGTTGTGAGAGAGAGACGTGTGTATTTGCTTAATAAACAAGTGAAGGTCTCCAGAGAACCAGCGGAGAACTCTGCGTCCATTGTCATGTTTCAACCAGTCACTTCATGCAGTTTCACAGCAGTGTGAGCTTTGATATTTGACAGAAGCATAATGAGTGTGTTCAGTGTGTCTTTGAGGAGTACAATACATACAGTGCAAATATAATTTACACTGTCCTCCCTCAGGTAGCCTGTCACTATCTCGACTCGGTCTCATGTCTCTGAGGGTTTCTAGGGTATAAAGTACAGAGCTCTCTGAACTCGTTAATGATTAAGCATCCCAAGAGAGAGGAAATCATTGGTTTGAGAGGTGCAGGATACTGACTCTGTATCTGCTTTGGGGTTCCTGAGACAAATACAGTCCAAATTAAAAGTGGCTCTTAAAAATGTCTTTATGTTAAATTGAATGATCTTGCATCTACATGAAGGCTTTAATAATGACAGACTAGCTGTACAAAATAAATAGCTATGAAATATTTATTTATTTACACCATATTAGCATTTAAAGGATATTTATTGAAAGCTCAAAAGTAATCAAATTTAAAATAATCATAAAAATAATAATAATTAAAAGAATAGTATACAATAATTTAAAGGGGGTTATACACTCAGTTTCAGTCAATCTCATGTCAATCTTGAGTACCTATAGTAGTATTGCATCCTTCATATCTCCGAAAAGTCTTTAGTTTTATTTATAAAAGAAAGATACGCTGTTCCGAGTCTTTCCGAAAAAAAACCCAGAGAGGATGTAGGCGTATCGTGTGGCCGGAGCTAAAGAATCACGAGATTGCGCGTCTGAAAGCTGTGACATCCTTAAACGTGGAAAAATTATCCTAAATAAACCACGGCTATCAATCAGATTCAACCATACATTTATGGTACCAGAATCTGATCCGGAGACTGAAATTGAACAGGAGCAGCAGCAACAGCGACTACAGCAGGACATCTCTATGTGGTATGTACTGTAACATTAACTGTATTTGCTTAACGGCTTGTCGCGAGTTTTACAACATTTGTGTGTGTTTGCCCATGGTTTATGAGGACATGATTTGGTTTATGGACTATTGTATGCAGCTAAACGTTAGCAGTGGAAAACGGTATGTTTGCATGTCAGACTAGTGTTTTCATAGAAAAACAATGGCATAGTAGCGCATTTGAGAAGAAGTGCGCTTTGTGTGAACTAGGTTTAATATGTTTTTTAATATGTGGTTTTACAATAAACAAACAGACACCTATAGTGGTCAGCTAAACATATTACATGCTCCATTGATAAATTAACTATACGTGATCATGATGCTTACTTGATGTGCACTTACACGCCGATAGCCAACAACACACAGACAGACATTTGAAGCAGTTTTACCCATCGCCTGCAGTTACAACAAACGACCCTGAACCTTTATCGTTGGGACCGCTTTATCTTTCAGCATTAGACAAGCTACAAATCCGGTGTCAAACTGGGCCTTGTTTATAAAAACAAATCGTCGCCGAAATGCAGGGAACAAACAAAAACACTCACACAATTCCGTAGCTGCTCCAGAAAAACAAACTCCATCCACTGTCACATTAATGCTAGGTTCTTTGGGAAGCTGTACAGGGTTATCCTGCCCTGACAACCAAAAACACACTTCTTTGGTGACATTGTTGATTTGGTGAAGTTCTGTGACTGCAGTGCAGCCGGCTTCCCTAGAGCTGAGCAAAGCGCATTTATGGGCGTGCATTTGCTCTCTCGCTCTGGTCGCCCGCGCGCCCTTCCGGGAGAAGTGCCCGTACAAGGAAATTCCACCCCATTTGACGTCACACAGAAGCATTTTTGAAAAAAATGTTCCGAAACTTTTTTTTTTTTTAAACATAGCCTACTGGGTCAATTTGATCCACTTTATGCATTCTAGGGTTTAAAAGGTTCCTTTTTTGGTAATGTCTTCTCACTTAGGGCATCAAGTGAGCCAAGAACACTAACGTTTAATGTATTCCTTTTTACACACTTTCATCTCTCGCCTGATGTCGCTGAGCAGGGGTTTGATATTAACTCAGATTAATTGATATCTTATTTTCCACTCACAGTGATAATCTGAGCTCATGCCTACACAGGGATGCTAAATGAAATGATAAGGAGAGATGAGCTCATTGGTTTTTGTAAATGCAGTAGAAGCTGCTAAGTAACTTGATGAAAAGATCTGTTAAACTGATATATGCAGGGATGGATCATGGGCCTGCAAGGCTCCAGCCACATGTTTTTTCTTAGCTATACTTCCCTCTCTGCTGTTTCTAAGCTTGAGCACTATAAGTTAATGGGTCATGTTTATACGTAGCAGGTACTATAAAAATGTATTTCAATAAAAAATATAATAAATATACACACAATGAAGTTGCACACCGCTTGATGCAACACAACTGGAATCAATCAGAAGATCCAGTTGTTTTTATACAGTTATACGGAGTAGGATTTTGGACCAATTAAATTTCACTGCCGACAAAGCACAGCATTATTGTACTGGACGAAAGTTTCAATCATCTGGAGTTGAGAAAAAAGTAATTCCACATACTTAACATAATTAGTTACTTAATGCAGTTATAATCCTGTTTGTGATTGTCTTCTGCAATGAAAATCTGCTGCAAAGCTCCTTTTCCAGGTCATTGATCTGGCAGGGAAAGGTAGGACTAGTCTTGGAGAGTGAACCTGCTGCTCTCTCAATGTTTTTACACTCAACACAGGCCTCAAGACTCTTAGCCCTCTGACCTCTCTGCGATTGTGTAACTAAACACTGGCGATAAAGGAAACCTTGGGTTGACTTAATGTGCCTTCTCTCCAGCATTTCTGCTTCACAGATGTGAGAGAAAGCGGTTTTATTGTTCAACAGCGAAGAGAGATACAAAATTCAAGCTGGCAAGCAGCGAGTCATCTAAACGGCTGTGATGGAGCTCTTGCTTACATCTGAATGATTAAGTACATAGTTATAAACAGTCCCTGAACCACTCCCCCTCATGTAACCACACAGCCGATTCTCAGTCTGCATCTGCTTGAGCAGCCATTTTTATTTACTTGAAAATTAACCATACTGAAAAGTACTGTAGTGGCACAGTAGTACCATATTACAGTGATGCTAATGGACACATAATGATTACACTTTGATATTACTGAATGATTATCATATTTAAAGGGGTCTTATTATGCCCCTTTTTACAAGATGTAAAATAAGTCTCTTATGTCTCCAGAGTGTGTATATGAAGTTTTAGTTCAAAATACCCGACAGATAATTTTTTACAGCATGTTAAAATAGGATGAAAATAGGGTGAGCAAAAACGCACAGTTTTTGTGCGTGTCCCTTTAAATGCAAATAAGATGCTGCACCCAGCAACCTTTCTAGAAGAGGGCGGAGCTTCAAGAGCTTGCTTTAGCAGCTCTGATCACCTCACACAGACACTCACTGAAAATGTCAGAAAAAACTGTTCAGCCTTGTCAAACTGGAGTCAGACAATGATGGAGAGACTCAAGAAGAAGTGACAACATGTAGAATGCCATAGGACACTATGTAGCTGATGTGGAGATAACTATCTTCAAGTCATTGATTAGCATATTCTGTCATGATAATCTATAAATTGCTCATGTGGGAACTGTTGTAAGAGGCCTTCGGAGCCAGAGAATAGATGTTGCATGAAGATAGAACTTAGATAGTTTAGTTTAATTACAGTTATAACTTATGTTTTCATCTTGCTTTTATGATATGCTTTTGCATTTGTGTTAAGCACTGTTTTGCAATAAAGGTGAAAAGATGGATGCGACAGCCTGAGCAGACTCCCAAATGTGCTCTACTACAACAATTCTCAACATAGTCTTTGTTGTGTGTTCCCGGGGTAGGGTATATGTAAATTTTAGGGATAGCGATGTCTCGAACCCGTGAATAAGCTCATTGTAGTCCATGCCAGCCATTTGTTGTAGCCCTTAAAAAGCGATTTCTTTAAATAAAATATCTCCCTTTGCTTTGAACTTTAAGCCTCGTAAGTTTGCAGATGTTTATGCTCCAACAGCAACATTACACACTGACTAAAGTTAAAAAATGAAATCATAATCAACCACCCCTTTGATTCATAGTTTTCAAGTGACATCACACCCTCATAGGAACGCCCACATGGAGGGCAAAACAAGGCTTTCCTCCATTGCCTGCCAGTCAATTTTACTAATATAAAAGTACTTGTAAGACAGCAATATTAAGACCAAATTCAATACACACATTATTGATAATGCATACTATGGCAAGCAGATAAACTATTTATTTAAAGTATTTTTTTCATAAAAACATTATTTGTAACATACCGTTGGAGAAGACCGTAGTTCTGGGGGTCACATCCAGGTCTAAAGGGGGTCTGAAGGGGTAACCCCACAGAGTGGACACAATACACAGCAACAGCAGGAACAGCAGCCATGCACTATGGGTCATCATCTTCAGTCTGACCATGAGGGGTGAGTACCACGAGACCGCCGCTCATCCCCCCTCTCAAGGGAGGAGAAAGTCACTCACGCCGTCTCTTAAAACCCTTTCCTCTGGTGTGCACGAATGCTGTTGTTTTCCTCTTCTTCACTAAAAAGTAAAACAGCTGCCCTTCCCTCAAGTGGTTCACTCTGCAAAACAAGAAAAAACAAGACGGTTAAAACAGGTACAGAAATGACTAGTCAGTGCTGATGTCACAGTTAAGCTGACAGGTGATCAGGTGAAGCATGTGCACTGACGCTGTAGTAAAATCTGGTTTCTCAAATAACACAATTTAACTGTGCTTCTCTGTCCATATCGCCTAAGGACAACTTACAATCAAGATTCTCAAGTTTGCACGGAACAAAGGAACGGGGGCATGTTAAAAGGAAACCAGTAAAGCCTGCGGCACTAAAAGGTTGCCTTAATAGAAAAGAAGTCTTCTTTTTTAAATATAAAAAAGTCTGAGTGACACATGCACAAAGCACATGGACACCCAGAGGTACGTCAGACAAAGATCAAAGGCTTTATTGGATGCAGCGCTGTGTCTAATGACACCGACCTTTCAAGCCTTTAATCCTGAGCTCTGTCTGAGGTGACTACATTGAATAATAAGCCAGTGATTAATGTATGACAACTGAATAGTAAGTCCTGATCCAAAAGAGCCAGGACCTTCCCAAATATCACAAACTCAGCCAGAGCTCATCTCTGACTTCTCTCACCTTGCATCAAAGGCAGGGTGGCTTAGTCTGGAAATGCTCTAGAGTTTTCATGTTCAGAGTTCATGAGAGTACTGCACTAAATAATGTTAAAGCTGCAATCAGTAAGTTTTGCCTCTTTGTCGCCATCTCTGTTTGAAACCTGCAATTGCAGTTATTTCATCTTTAAGTGGGTTGTGCATCGGCACGGCTGAGAAGTTTGTGTGCCTGGCTCTCAGTCAACACTCTGGTGTGGATACTGCACTTCGGAATCACAGATTCAACGTCTTGGAAGAAAAATAAAAATTTGTACCAGAAAATTTCATCTGAGCAAGTAAGTAACATGTCTGCCACTTTTTTTTTTGATCAACGAGGGAAAAAAAGCATTACAATAAATCGCACTACCAACGGTGATTAAATCTAACGATCGCTTAGCTCATATCACATCAAACCATGCAAATCATTATTATTGTTATACTTCAGCATTGCGTGACTCTGTATTTAGTGTGTATTAGCATTACCTGTAGATTTCAATTTCTGTAGAGTCTAATCTTTTGCTTTTGACTACAGGTGAATCTCCAGTTTTCACTGATGATTGCTGTTTGGACCTTTTTGGATTACAATCCACCATCAAAATGATAAATTTAATTATTCCAGCTGCTGTGAGAAAAGGCTATAAGGATCTGCCACCTGCCGCATCCTCACATGATAGCCTACTAGCTGGAACTCCTTGTGTGTATACAGACAAGACGTAATGCATCTAAAGCAACAACATGTTCATTAGATCCAATAACCAATAAACTACTGAAAGAGTTGTTACCTGTAGCAGAAGAGCCTCTTCTCAATATTATTAACTCGTCTTTATCTGTAGGTCATGTCCCAAGAGCCTTCACACTGGCAGTTCTTAAGCCTCTCATTACAAAAACACAACTACATCCAAATGACTAGATTCAAATTACAGACCCATTTTAAATCTTCCATCTATGTCTAAAACATTAGAAAAAGTCTGCTCAATTGTGCTCCTTCTTGCAAAAAGAAAGAAAGAAAGACAGAACTCAGGCCCCATCACAGGACAGACGGCTTACTTCTAGCTTCCGACCGAGGCTGCATCTCAATACTAGTTTTACTTGATCTTAGTACTGTGTTTAACAATAAATAGATCATAAAATACTGGGTTAGTTGACCCAAAAAATGTAATCGGTTATTAATTACTCATGTCGTTCCAAAGGCAACTTTCAAGGTCCAGAAATGTAGTAAAGACATTGTTAAAATCGTACTTGTGACTACAGTGGTTCAACCTTAATGTTATGAAGTGACGAGAATACTTTTTGTGCACAAACCCCTGTGTGTTTGACATGCGTGTGATGCTGACACAGGAGCTGGCCAATAATGAGGCGACGTTGTGACGTAGACGTAGGAGACTGACGTTGAAGAGAAGAGATTGTTGAATAAAGTCATTAAGATTGAACCACTGTAGTCACAAGGGCGATTTTATCGATGTCTTTACTGAGTAGTATTAAATGTTGCTCAACTTAGAATAAAACAGCTTTTTGAAAGTCACTGGAGTTTTCATCTAATGTGCGAACATCAATTTAATAAACATATTTATCAAAACTACCATTTACCTCTTCAGTTCTAAAACATTTTTCTCCATATTGACACTGTTAACTATCCTTACTACTGTTGGTTGTTCCTGAACTGTAAGAGTATGGTTGTTACTTAAAAGTGAAGAGTCATTGTGTCACAGACTCACACACACCAGCACACAATCTGATGTGATTTAGGAGGACAGTGGCCTGAACATCCAACGGTTCTCCTCCCTTCGTCCACTACTCTAGCACACTCAATCCCTCTCTTCTGTAAACACTCCAGGCTTCTCCCCCTCTCTCAGATAAACACACTCTCTCTCCCTCATTCCATTAAACAAGCTTACGCACCAGATGAGCACTGTTTTCTTTTGCCTCTATCTCCACTTTTGAGAGAGCATTCCCAGTGGATTCTAGGCCTCTGTATTCTTGTTCATTCAAAACTATTCACTCCTTTTCTCTCTGTTTAAATGAAACACACGAAACAAACTCTCTCAAACATAACTGCAGATGTGCTTGAATTCACACCTGCTATAGCACAGGGATCAGCAGAACTGTGCCAGAGAAGTTCAACAGATCAGCATCTCCCGTTCTGCTCTCAATACATTCTCTACCAACAACAGAAACAACGTCAAAGAGCTGAAAAGACATGAACAACAGGATTTTGATGTCATTAAAAGAAGTCTCTTTGGCTCAATGAAGCTGCATTTATTTGATCAAAAATTGCTCCGGAGCTCATTTACCCTCCTCCACCCCCAGCTCCTCCTCTCGTCAATCAGGATTTGGTATTCTAATTCCCCTTGAATCAGACTAAATTCCTGAATTGTTTTGTATGTTAAATATCAACATTAGTGATATCTGCAATACATTAAGCTGGTTCTGTTCTGTTACCCTAAGGTGGGTTATTGCTGCTCTCCCTGCTCTTATCCATGCTAGGCTGCATGGATGCGCAGGGAGTTCTTGCCCAGAACAGAACCATACCGCCAATCCAAACTATATGCTAAATAGTGAATCAATCATCTTTGACGATAGTGGTCCTGACAGAAATGCATTTGCCCACATATCTAAATGTAGGAAAGAAGTTGAATAAGCCCTATTTCTAAAAACGGTGGAGTGTTCCTGAGGCAACTGTGATACTTTAATATTCAATTAAACTGTGATACTCAATTTAAAAGTCTTTACTGATCAATTTAAGTCTTTGCTGATTAAAAGCGATCTTTTCTTTTTTTTTTTTATCTTACTGACCCCAAACTTTTGTATTATATTATAAAAATCATATTATTGTCACGGGCGTGTGTAGGAAGGAAGACGACGGAAGATGAATCTAGTGAAAAATGGAAGTTAATCAAAGTGAACAGGAAGACAGGTACACACCTCTTTACACAATGGCGATCGGACAAGGACTGAGAGAAAGGGAAGAACTAAATAGCAAACGGCATTGCGGTAATAAACAAGACACAGCTGGAAGGAACTTAACTAATGAGGGTTACCATGGGGACAGACGAATGGCAGGAAAACTGAACAAGGACACATGTGACAGGAGGAAAACACTGAAAGTCCATGAGAAAGAACATTACGGTGAAATATTATATATTATAAAACATACTATATTAAATAGTTTAAATATTGTAATAAAATGTATACATTCATTAAAATGGCATAACTGCTACAGTTATTAATCCATATTTCGATAAAATAATTAAAAATAAAAATAAATCCCAAATGAAAAACCCTTCAGGGGCTGATTTATGCCAAAAAAGCATTAGCAGTTATGACAGTATGTGGTATTAAATATCACTGAAAGTTTCAGGAATCAAATAACTTTTCTGCTGAACCGCTCAGAGAACAGTGTGGATTGAATAATAGTTTGGTCCAAAACTAGAATCCAGTTGAAGTGTAAGAGGTTTATGAATGAAATCCATTACAGGATTATAACTACACAACCATCAGCAGTATTATTATTCTGCCAATTCAGAAGCCCAAGAGAGAATGAGAATTATAAAGAAAGAAAGAAAGAATAGGTCAGACACATGAGGAACGAAATCTTCCCAGTGGAAAATCTCTTATAGCAATAACGGCATAAGAAAGCAAATGAAAGCATATCAGTTGGCGCCCACTGTAGCCCACAGCTCAGCAGTGGTGTTATGCTGTGGTCACATCAGACAGAAAGAGATCAGTCAAACACATACTGCAATTTCTTATTCTGCTACAGAGCAGTAGCGATGGGCCAAAGCCAATGCCAGACAATAGAAGATCAGCTGCAAGTTCATTTAAAAATAAAGTGTCGAGTTGTACAACAGGGTACATGGTATCAGCCCGTAGGATGGACTGAATCAAGTGACAAGAATTGAGCAGCTGCAGAGAGAAAACGATAGCTCTGTTTCTGCAAGCAGCTCAGCTCAACAGTGACTGCATGAGACCCTTCATGCATCTTTAACCGGCTGTCAATCACTTTGAGCACATTTGCATTCGAGTCCCCTCTAAAAAGAGAGCAGCACCGACAAGCACAATAAATTCATATCATGATTTCATGAATGTAACCGAACGACGGCGACATGCTATATTCAATGCATTAATGACCTGCAGAGTCTTTGTGAATGAAGGAGCACAACCAAAATGTAGACATTTAAGCATTGCATTTGCTTAATTTACAGACTCTTGAAATAAATAGCAGATCAGTTGAAGGCCTTTTGAGTGTCTAGACAAATCTGCCTAATAATCTTCCACAGAAATTCAACAGCACATCCGCCATCTAGTTTATCATCACTGAAACATGATCCATCGATATTCTACCACAAGGCAATAAACAAAGAAAGTAAATAAATAAATAAACTTTTCATAGAGGACGGCAGAGCATTAAAGCTAGCTTAAGATATTGGTATAACAACTAAATCAATGTGTGGCTTATGAATGAGAATTGCATAATTATGAAAGCCGTCTTTTACCAAAATGTTATTCTTGCATGCATTAGACCTTGAGAATAAGCAATGATAGTGTCCGATTGTACACTGGGTCATTGACCGGATGCTGAATCCCATGAGGGACTGTCTCTTTTTCAGTTGAGAATAAAAATGAGATTCTGATGAACTATAAAAGCAGTTCATAGAGAAGAAAAATCATATGGCAGTATGCAACAAATCCCTTTCTAAAGGCTTCTTTACACAGCTGAGTTATAGCTGATCTGAGCAGCTCTGTATCTGCTCCAAATTCTGTTTAAAGAAACAATACCACATAAATGTCATAGTAAAAATGCTCTGATGCTGCGTTGCATCTGTGCAAAATGATGCAACATTAGAGCAGCTTTAAACTTTGTGGATGCCATGAAAGAGCATATATTTTGTCATTTAAAATCGTAATATGTAAGACAGCATATAAACAGCAATGCTTCAGCATAAGAATCAGCATTAAAGGCTAAAAACTTTCAGTATTATGTGTCAAATGTGTGTTCACATATTGAAGAAAATATTAGATATTTAAATTTGCTTATATTCCAGTAGTATATTCTGCCACTGGTGTGAAACTAAACATAATTCTTAGATGCTATCTTACTTGGACAGTTAAATGTGTTTGTGCCAGGAAAAAAAAAAAGCCCAGAAATTTCTCATTGTCAGGTGACTATTACTTTGTGCATTAATCTGAATAAACGCAGACATGTCCGCAGTCTTTCGGACACTCTTTCACATCATGTACCAATAGCCTGAAGTAGCCCATCTCTCAGTCATATGCCCTTTAACACAGTTTAATGGTTAACTTTTAATGAACTGCTCTTTGACAGAAATATTTAACGCTGTATGGCAAGCCATTCTCACATGTATTCGCTGAAATAAACTAGCATCTATTTTTGTTACTAGTTTAAATATTCACTTTCTACTAGTATGTTTTTAAAATGTTCCTATTCTGCTTTCTCCTATAGCACATATTTTCAGATACTTGCAACTATTTGCTAGCTCTTAATACTTTGCCACTAGCCACTATACCAATACTTACAAGTGAGTATACAATTTTTACTGGTAACAAATAGCTAATTCTGTGGGGATTTGTGGTTCAGATATTGACTATTCTAATTGCTGTTGGTACATATTTAAATTTTTATAAGTAGTAAATATTTATTATGTGCCATTACTAGTTTCGTAGAGTTACCAATATCTATCCCAATAGTTTCTAGTAGCTATATTAGAAATGTATACATGTATTTATGAAAAAATTGTATATATCCTGATTGTTACCATTAACATTTTTATCTCACTAGTTAATTGTATTACTTGTTATATTAAATGACTAGTCAGAATGGTAGTTCAATCAAACATCGGTAACACTTTACATTTGTTGACATTAATGTATTAACTGACTAACAATGAGTAATACATTTGTGACAGTATTAATTATTCTTTGTTAATGTTAATAAAAATGCATTGTTTGTTCATGTTAGTTCACAGTGCATTAATTAATGTTAACAAATACAACGTTTGATTTTAATATTGTGTTAATATTTGAGTAGAAAATTTGCTATCAGTAAACACGGAATAGATACTTGTCACTAGTGACTGGCTTAATAAAATAAGCATTATAGTGACTAATTTAATAGATACTATAAACATAAAATGATGTTATTGGATTTCTTTCTAGTAGTTAAGCACTAGTAAAACGGTTATTTTTAAGGAATATATGTTAATGCGGCTTGCCATATACCTTGATGTTTAGTCTCAGCGAAATTATAATTTCCAGCTTTTTCGTGTCGTCTATATGTTGTCTTCACTCAACATGTAAGGGACTTGTTCATACTGCTCTGTCAGAAAGAACTTCACTTTCGTGCGATGCTCACTATTAACGTACAGAATTACCGACAATAAATATCACAAAAAGAAAACGTGTGCAGTATAAAGTGTTCTACTTACTGAAGTGCCTTTCGTCAGAAACAGTCCAAAAAGGCAGGAAAGTCGGCTAGTAGTTACTGTTAAACCAAGTAACGTGAGAAAGAGCAGAGGCGCGGAGTGAACTCAGCTGTGATATTCGCTGTGCCCGCGCGCGCGCCTCGTCAGTCGTCACAGGTAACTACTGTACGCCCTCCTGCGCCACCGTCTCACAATGCGCTCGGACAACAAACACGCTTCTGACGGACGGCTTTTGGGGGGAAACCATTTGATTTGGGCTACCACATTCCTCCGCTATCTATTGTAAAAAGCACACTTACAGTTATTAGCTATAATAAACAAAGAGCACTGTTAAAAAACGCAATCTATTCACTCAGTTGAATATGCTGTTGCAAAACAGATCAAAGAACAGACATGCTCACCACAAAACACGTAATTGTAAATATCCATGAAACAAGCATGCCTTTTTTTTTTTTCAATCATACGTGTTGCTCCGTTCTACCACCATTTGGAAGAGATGAGCAATGCAAGACTAGACTATGAACAAGACTATGATGTAAACACATGTAAGACCAGCCTGGAGTGTGAGTGGAAACACAGACCGTTTTATAAGAACAAGCATTTATTTTCATAAAAAATAACCAAAGGGCTTTATATCTTTTTAAGAAATACAGCATTTTTAAATAATTAATCCTTATGATAAACATCACTATTACTTTTTCTTTTTTGAGGAAGACTGGATTGCCAACAATAATAATAAAAATACACTATATCCACTATGTTCCTATTAGGATGCTTAAACATCCAGAAACTTGCAGAAAAAAAGTTGACAATGACTTAAGCCCTTGCTTTTGCTGTTATATTGTCTGGATAAAGATACCCCAGGTTTTTGGAAAACTAAAAAAATCAACGGAATAGATTACAAAGCAGCATAGAGAAGATCCTGAAAACTACCAGTGTGCACATTAACCAAATAGATGTTAAGTTTTAACAAATGAAATATATCTACATAAAAAAATGTTTAAGGTCTTGTTTTCAGAGAAACAGAGGCCAAACATTTAATAATATATCTTATATCTTAAAAGAGAGGAACCTTGTAAAAAAACAACTGGTAAATGCAGAACATATACACAAAATATATATTATAAACAAGATGTAAACATTGCATGTCACTTGAAGACTCTATAACTATTAATTAATTCAAAAGTCCTCACATAATGTGCATATTAATGGAGGGCAACAAAGGTGTGGTGTAAAATTCTAACATGACCTGAGAAATGTTTCAACTATTCTTTCTCAGACTCCTTTGAATCCAAAAACATCCCCACTCAAATCCCTTACTCTTTCATCTCTAATAGCTCCTTATCTTTCTCTAACAAGTCCTCAAGCTCCTCTAATGCATCAGTGTTTTCTTCTACAGGTATGTGCTTTCTGTCTTCTTCATGAGGCTCTTCATCTTTAAGAAGCTCCTCCTCTCTGTTCATGAGATCGTCATCATCATCCTCATTCTCTAAGTCTTCATGACTTTCAAACAGCTCTTCATCAGATATGTCTTCCAACTTTACATCATCACCTATCTCCATCAGCTGTTGCTTTGGCTCGTCACTTTTCTCCTCTACATCGCTGATGTCCTCCACACCATTGTCATTGCCTCGTTCCATCTTCTCCTCACACTCTTTTGGCCAGTCCACCTCTTCCTCTTTGCTCTCAGCATCTTCGTCTGACTCTGTACTGCTCCAGTCCGCGGTCTGAGTTTCTTCTGCACTCTCTGAAGTGTCTTGTGCTTTGATGCAGGACTGGCCTTGAGGACTGCTGGGCACCTCATCTTCTGGTGGGGGCTTCCAGTAATCATACAGCTTTCCCTGTGAATTACACAAGAGCCCAACTGAAGGGATAATTCACACAAAAAATGTACTCACCCTCAACTGTCGTGCCAAACCTGTATGACTTACTTTCTTCCATGCAACACGAAAGGAAAAATTTGGTAGAACATGCTGGGCTGCTTTTTTTCCACGCAATTAACAGTATGATAAAGTAGTGCGATTTTTTACATATTTTTTTTGTTTAAAAAGCGAGATGCAAGGTTTTAGAGACACATTTTTTAAGTTAAACTTCTTTTAACTTGAATGCAGCATTTTTTTGCATTGTAATGAACGAGATGCTGCAAAAGATACCAACACAACAGTCAAATATATCTGTCTAGCATGTTTGTATAGAAAATAAAAAGCAAAGCAGTGGAATTCAAAAACATGTTGTGTGTGAACGGCTTTCGGGTCTTTCAATGTCATACAAAAGCTTTGTATGACTTTCACTGAATATCTTGACATTAGCTCCAGCATTAACCAGATGCAATGAATAAATAGCTTATACCGGGTTTGCGATCAACTTATTTATTGAACAAGCAGATTTTCAGAAGCTATCATACTGTAAGAAAATCATATGCACCACTTTTATGATATTTTTATGGTGCTTTTGCTACTTTTTTTCCCCAAGCTTGAAGAGCAACCAGTATATTCTTCAAGATTATCTCATCATATAGTGATCAGGTTTAGGGAAAACGCTTGAACTTCAGTCTCTGGTGAACGCGGGTTCGACAGTAAGTGGAAGTTAGAGATTACAGTTTATAAAGTTTTAAATATTCGTACATAAACGCATCACTTCGCTTCAGAAGGCCTTTATTAACCCCCTGGAGCCGTGTGGAGCACTTTAATGATGGATAGATGCACTTTTATGGACTTCAAAACAGAAAGAAGAATGTCATATACAACTAGGATGACTTGAGGCTGAGTAAATCTAAATTTCGTTTTTTGTGTGAACTGTCCCTTTAAGTGAATTATTCTTGGTAATGCATGACAGTTAAAAAAGGACACCACTGAAACAACAAATTCTTCTATCTTCAAACAATGTCACTAATCCTTTAAGACTGACGTTTTAGCTAAAGATACACTGTATATTATGAATGTGAAAGACTCCTCCTGCTTGAATTATGAAAACACATGCAAGCAAAATGTTACGTAACAACAGCTTTCATCTGCATCAGTGGACTGTATTCTTTCAGATTTTACCTCTTGAGGCCTTGTTCGTGTGAGAAGCACCTGCCACTTGGTGTATATTCTTGCCACAAAGTCTTTCACCTACAGAAGAAAAGACAAAAACACTGCCAATAAAAATCTGAATCCCTTTGATATCAGCAGAATGAGGGATTCTCAGAGAAGGGAATGAAACTGCTCTTCACCTTGCTTCTGTACAGCATTTTTTCGCTCTCCCTTATGTCACACTTAATGTGCTTCTCCAGCTGAGAAGATAGACTCTGCAGATCATTCTGGCAGTGAAAGAGGGCTCAAGTTAGTCCAGTTAAGTAATAAATGTGATATAAAACAAAACAGACAAGATAAAGTGCTTCACTTTATTTAGACAATATTGAGAGAATAAATTATATCCCTGATGTAGTAAGCTTTTGCACTTGGATTCAAACTTAAGAAGCTTAAAAAACGCCACTAGGAATTGGTAGGTTTGAGTCATATCTATCTATCTATCTATCTATCTATCTATCTATCTATCTATCTATCTATCTATCTATCTATCTATCTATCTATCTATCTATCTATCTATCTATCTATCTATTTATCTATCTATCTATCTATCTATCTATCTATCTATCTATCTATCTATCTATCTATCTATCTATCTATCTATCTATCTATCTATCTATCTATCTATCTATCTATCTGTAAGCAGTTGTGTAAAAAGTAAGATAATGGACAGTCATTCCCTTAAGGATGATGCAAGATCTGACAAATTCTGCTCACCCTGTCGGGTTTATTTTACCATAATGACCATCTGACTATACATTGTCTCTCATTTAATAATATTAGTGCATTTATAAATGAAAATTATTATACATCATTATTCCTTGTGTTTATGTAGTGAAATACAACCTTGCTATTTAAATTTTTTTACTGTTTTACTGTATTTTAAACATTTATCAGAAGCACTTTGTTTTACAGTCTTGATCTGCTTGTACATATTCTGTACTTATTATAGCAATTACAATAACTGGGTAATAACTAGGTAGGTACCAACCCTGAACCCGTTTATCTCTAATTAGCAACAATGACTTATGAAATGTTGGTTCCTCTGATTAAAAAAACTAAACAAAAAAAACATTTGATAGAAAACACAAATATTGACATTTACTGTATTGAATTTTTGTCAAAAGTCTGAAATTATTGAATGACACTGATATTATTTAAGATGAAATGATAAATCCTAAAAAAAAAGAGAGACCTGGAAGAAAGGCAGTTAATAGATTCATGCATACTGAACCAAATCTCTCCAAAAATCACTATTCTAGTCAGTAAAGTCATCCCTCACTTCAATTCACACAACTGCTTTCTCTTTAGGGAGTAAAATAAGTTATATTCATAATTGGTCCCTGAGGGTGAGAGTGGTACCAGAAGACAGAGTGGAGCTGTGTCCACTGACAGGGTCTTTCTGTGACTGATTCATTAACACTGCTCCTTTATGACTGCACTGTAAAATAAGGCTGGGGGGGATCTATTCACAGATGCATTACGATTCTTCTGGATTGATCCACAAAAAAATAATAATCAGATTTCTAAACCCATTATTAATAAATCTGTTGGATGGAAAAGTATATTTAGAACCAAACACAAAAGTAAGATCCATAGAGAACTGTTTTGGAATTGGATTGTATCTCCCTGAAATTGAATCAAATTGTGCAGATTGCCTCCCTTAATATAAAATGGTATAAAAACAGAAATTGGACACTTACTCTCTGGGTTGAGGGTAAAAACTCGAAATTGGAGGCTTCATTTGTCAAAGACAAAAGGCTGTAGCAGAGGTAATATGCCTGTATGAAAGAAGATCATTTATCAGCTTATTAAAACTAAGTGGTTTCACTACATCACTCTTGGATATTAAAAAATTATCCAATGGCTCTCAGCCTTTAGATGACTTTCAGCTCACTTGTTGGTCTAGAGTGGCATCACAATCCTCTGCTCTCCTTGCAGACTTGAGGACTTTCAGCAGGGACGATGGACGCATTTGAGGTAGGAAAGTTTTCAGCTCAGATAGCTGAAAAAAATACATTGCCAGAAACAAAGATGAACTCCTATCTACATCTCATTACTTTAAAAAAAAACTAAGTGGTTTGACAAAAGCATGGCCTGACAAGTGTAGTCGGTGAATGATACATCAGCATAATTCCACCCATCACAAATGATAAAGCATCTATAGACCATTTGGGTGTTTGTAAATAGCAATGATCTATTTTGTGAGCAGAGCCTACCTTATGGCAGAAAATTACACTTCTGCAGTAGCAGTCAACGGAAGCCACGGAATAAAAGGGGGAAAAGATAATGGTAATTTGGAGCTTCTCACAATTCTTTTTTTTTCTCTCTCACAATTGCAAGTTTATTTCACAATTCTGAGAAGAAAATTCTGAATTGGGAGACAAAAACTTTTGTCTTTTTTAATCTGAATTGTGAGATTATATCCCAGAATTCTGGCTTTTCCCCCCTCAGAATCGTGATATAAACCCACAATTGTGAGTTATGAAGACTAATTTGGGAGATATAAACTTGCAATTGTGAGATAAAAATGTTATAGGTTTAAATGTTATCTATGTAAAATGTTGCACGTTTAAATATTATTTCATGCTGTGACTGTAGGGCTAAAACATTATGTCCCCTATGAAATGCATATGTGATTATTATGTAGATATATTGTTTACATCAAATGCATGCTTTAATAATAGACAAATCAACTTTTTATCAGTCCAGTCTGTGGCTTATAACCATGTACATCTGCTTTTATCTTCAAAATGCATCTTCAACAACGGCATTCTATAAAAATTAAGATATAAAAATATCTTTTTTTTGTATTACGATTCTGACATCCGAAGACTTTTTTTCCATTTTCCTCCACCTTTTACCACAGTTTTTCTGCCACCACAATGCGTGTACAGCAGCAAGTGACGAAACTGTGACGTCTGCTCACAAATGGTCTATAGAACTAAATGGTCTGAACATTGAAAAGCTAATATTCTATAGATTATTCTCACCTTAAAGTCTGTGCCTGACAGTTTGTAAGTGCAGGTGTGATTCAAAAGCTTTGAGATGATAGACACACTTAGGTGTCGTTTTAATTGCCTGTTGATGAAACAGTAGATGAATAATCATAGAAAGCTCTCACAGTAAATGTTGATTCACCTACTTATCTCTACGGCCTACATTAAAACGTCTACAAGTAGAATATTTCACATTACAGGTTTTCACTCACTTTCCACGACTGCTATCTGGCAGAAGATAAACGAGCCTCCTGAGGTTGTGATGATCCTCTGACAAATCAGTCAGGATCTGGCAAGCTTTAGATATCTACACATATTTAAAAAAAGGAGAGAAAGCGGGTTAAATGTGAGAAAATTATGAACTGACAATTTTAAATCTCTGTCAACGTTCTCTGTATTATTAGTATCTATATTTCACGAGTTTGTATGCCCCTATAATCTTAGTGAAAATGGTAAACAGATTTGGCATGCTGTCTGCTATAGAGGGGCTCGGAGAGGATATTCTATCCGAGCTCCGATTGCCCCCCTATAACAGACAAATTGTTCAAAAGGGAGGAGCCGGGGAGGAGGAGGGATGCTGCAAGAACTAACAACGGGAAGAGGTAGGCTGCTGGTTTTATACCTTGGTATTAATTGGAAGATTAGTTGGGCATACTTCCTCCCGAAATTACATTTAGTAACTTCACTTAGGACACAAAAGAAGAATGTACTGACTTTTTATTCATTATATAATGACATTGAATTTCAGGCTCCAAAATGACAATTGTTTGGAAAGGCATTAGGGTGAGTAAATTATGACAGAATGTTTATTTTTGGGAGAACTATGGTGAACATTGAAAACACTGTTTCTGACCTGCACATCCCAGTTTGTGATGTTTTTGAGCAGATTCTGGAGCAGGAGGCTGAAGTTTCCAGTTGGCAGCAGCTGAAAATGAGTCTCCAGTCCAATTCTACACACCACCGCCAGAAGCAACAGCAGCTCCTCGTCAGTGTACGCTCTCGGACACAGCGCAGTACACAGAGAGAGGTACTAAATGAACAAAATAAAAAAACAGGCACAAATTATGGTGACAATGACTTATTACATTTAAAGCTAATTTAGCATTCAACAAACTGCTTACACATGATAAAACATTTCTTTGAATATTCAGCTTACCCTGAGAACACTCTCTAAATTATGCATTGGTAAAATGGCATTGTCTTTCACGTCAGATATCACTCTGTCTTGGCTGGTTTCTTCCGGCTGGAAGGCCTCTCTGCCAAAACATACAATGCATTAAAAATGCAGACTAAGCATTATTATGAAACTTTTGCTATAATCATGGCTTATGTCGACTATTTGAAAAACCAAAACATAACAGCACTAAAAATGTTTTAATACTGCAGATAAAAGGGTATATAAAAAACTCACAAAAGGTCTCCCTCAGTAAACGGGGGTTGCAGGGCCTCCAGAGGGAAGAGACTGATGAACGACGCCCCCATGTTCAGGAAAACCAGAGCGATGTCCCATATAGATGGTTTCCACACTTTAAAACGATGGTTCTGGTGTTCAACTACAACACAACAGTCAATTTAAGTACTTTATCACTTTTTCAGGTACAGCACAGTTGGCCATTATGAGGTATTTTGAGCATACCAATGTGTTGAGCAGCAGACAGAGCGATGGTTTGCAGGGACTGCATGATCAGTGAGGAAATGATCGGGTTTGGGTGAACTGACATCATCTGAAAAAACATTATTGTTATTAGCTGTAAATCTGTGTAGACATTTCCGGCAGATAACTGCCTCTTAAACAGCCTGTTGTTTATAATTATAAAAATTATACTGAATAAACTGAATTGATTTCGGCTTTTGTAAGATATGAGTTGAGTGCGCAAATTTGTATGCATGCTGGAGTGCCACAAGCATAAGCTCTCAGGAAAGTAACCTGACTGTAATGTATCAGTTTTGACAGGTTTAAACGTAAATGTCCTAAGGTTATGCAGGTTTCCCATGAGAGAAGCAGGCATGAACAAAACAAAATGAAACAAGGCACATTTTATAACTGACGTCAGATGTATATCATGGGAACAGCGTGTCCTATAACCGCAATTCATATAACAATACAAAATGAAAGCTAAAAATAAATATATTACCTAATACATCTCATTGAAAATTGATCAACAGATCAAAAACAGGTGAAAAAAAAACACAATATGCATAAGACAAAACTTGCATTAGATTACAGAATACGGAGTAGCATTCATGTATTTTTAAGTGAAGTTTAGGTTTATTGACCCACTATACATAATTCCAGAGGTTACTGACTAAGCATACAGTGTTTTGTAGGACAGAAAATATGAGGAAAGAGGGTGATTTTACCTGGAAAAGCCAGCGTGTAACCTCAGGCTGACAAGGGGAAGAAAAATAGGCTTTCCTCAACAAGCCAGCACTGATCAGAGACAACACATGTTCAGTACGGGCCCTATAGAAAAAGAATCAAAACATTCATATAGCAAACAGCACATAAGCCTCTTTTATTTTATTTATTTCTCACATGAATTATAATAATATTAAATACTCATTCTTTGAAAAGTGAACACATTGACATACTTTGATATTGAGTTTACGGTGTCTGATTAGTAATAATAATTAATGTCTGCATTTCAAAAATGTTTTATACTTTTGATACACATTTTGAACACCTTTTTAAATGGTATCATTAGGGGTGTGCGATATATATATATTCTGCGATAATATCCTAATTGTTTTTTTAACGATGTGCGATATGACATTATCGAGTATATCCCTCACACACACCTAGAGAGTGCATGCATACACTAAGTGATGTAGTGTTGTGCGGTGCACATTTAGAGTGCAATCTTTTCACTTTTTTATTATATAATTTAATAAAGTTAATAAACATCACGAGAAGATTGCAGTTTTTCTCCAGGTATCAGCATGATAACAAATGTGATATTGATTTTATACAAGTTTACTCAAGTGACTAACATTTTAGACACCAGCTTCTGTGTTACCTCTGCATTGCAAAAATTAATTTAGTTGATAATTAATTTGATTGGTAACAGGTTCATTTGTATTGGTAACTTATTGTAATTAAATTTGATTAACAATTTATGAAATTGACACAAAAGATGCACGCATATAATTAAGTTTTAAAAAATCATTTTTGAAGGTAAAAATGCTCATAAAAGGTACAAATCAATTCACAAGTACTGGAAAAAATTATTTCTGTCACTGCTGTGAACTGACCACCACACAGACTATGAAAAATATCAAAAACTTTAGGAGTCAGCCGTCCACGGCAGTTCTGAACCTGCCATGGCACCAGCACAATAACACACTCAGCAAAATATTGTTTAATTATCGATGAAATCCTAGCAAATATAGAGGTATAGTTTTTTGTCAATATCACACACCCCTAGGTATCATACAAGCAAGAGAAAACTGGATTTGACAGGGAACAGAGTGTCACATTATTGCCAGTCGTACTTTAGGAGGATTTGTTGTGATCTGTTGTGCGGAGTCACACTAATCTTCCTCAGGTCTAGCGTGTGGTGGTTGAAGAGTCGACCAAACTTAGCAGGTATGAATACTTCCTCTCCTGGGTGGATGTCCCTGATGGCACATGAGGCGACCGAGAACTTTTGCAAAAATTCCCTAAAATTAAAAAATATTGACAGATTAATGATAAATATCCAAGAGGCTGACAATATTCTACATATCACTAAGCACAGCATACATATTCAAACTTTATCATTACTAAACACTGGATTTAAAAAACAGATGGTGTAAATGAAGCCAGCCATTAACAAAATACCTTTGCTCAAGTGAGATGTCTTCCTCTTTACTTCCACTGTTCTCATCCTCATCTAAATTTAGCAAATCCTCTTCACATGATTCAAGTAACTGTCTCTCCAACTCCTTTGACCTGTGTATTAAAATCAAGTAATTAGACATTTATTAGGGTGAGACTGTAGGCTAAATGCAGCGTGCTTCGTCTTGACAAATTCTGTCATGGCATAATCATAGGGCTGCGAGAGGGTATGAATGAACAACATCTGTCGATTTTACACACCCAAAGTATTACTGTCAGCTAGAATACCTGACATCAATACAGCAAGAGTACTTAGAAGAATAAGTGAATTAGGACTATACTTTTACTTTCTCAGAAAAAAAAATTTGTGATTGGTATTTTGGGTAGTTTTCAGCACATTACTGGTGGTTCTAGTATTGGTTCTACTAATATTGTCAAAGGAGAACCTGAAAGCTGGGCCCACACTGCACGATTTAGAATAGTTCTTTACAAATGTGCTTGTCAAACTGTATGAACATAATCTCAGTTTTACATCATCAGCCCATTCACGTTGGTGACTGTGAGCTGCATTACACACAGGACTGAAATGGTGGCTAACAAAGAAATCTCTAGCATTCATTTTGATCTTAGCTCGTCTTGAAAAACAAGTCAATTTGACGGTCGTCGTAGGATTAGTCATACTGCAAAACTGTGTGCCAAATCCTCTGACAGAATTTCAGAGGTAAAATCGACTGTCAAACTAATGGCCAAAGACTACAGATTTTAGTCTAGGACTAGAGGAACCTTTCGTCTCAAACGACCAAATCGTGGCCAAAATCGTATAGTGTGATTCTGGCTTAGAGGCCCTGATATACTTCTAGCGAAATTGAAGAACTAACGGATGTCATGTCATTTCCAACAAAATCAGGCCGAAACAAAGTTTGTTTTGGAGTTTGTTTTGATAGTTAGAAATAGCTTGCCAACGCGAACTTTCCAGAAAAGTTTGCACCGGCTGCTAAACACCTTCGTACTACCATTGGTTTGTGGCGATTACATAATAGGCAAGTGTGTGCGACTGCCGGAGACTTCGCCCTCTTTCACATAAAAATCTTTTCTGGTTAATTTGGCCTGTTGAGGTCAGACGCGAGTGAAAACCTGAACATACTGGAGAACTGCTTTATAGTAGAACATGAAGTTGTACTTCTGATAAAACGAGACACTGACAGTTTTTCTTGTTTAATACGGTAAAGCTGCTTGATTTTAAGCTATCTACTGTATAAAGTGAGATATAAATAAACATGCGGTAGAGTTCTTGCAAACATCCACATTGCTATGATCTGATGCTTTCCTTATGCTTTATTTAAATGCTTGCCGTTTTTTTTTTCTCAATTTTGTTGTGTTTATTTTGTTGTTGAGAGGAAAACGTGCAGTATATATTTACATATTCATCTAAGCACTGCTCTCAGGATTGTGGGTGGTGTCAGATGTAAAATAAAACTTTGTTTTACCCCTAAGCAAAGAACACAAAAGAACTTTGTTGTGAGTATTTCGGGGCTCTATGGTAGTATGATAGTATGACTTAAGTATCTCCTTTAATGTAATGAGATTTTTCAGAGGTTTTATTGTCTACCAGCAATAATCATAAGTTTGATGACTGATTATTGATTTGAGGAATAATTCATGTCCGTAGTTAATCAAGTTTAACACTTAGACTTATGAGTTGTCCCCAATTCTAAATACAAGTCATGTAAGACATGACAGTTCAGTCAAAAATGAAAATTCATTCTTCATTTACTCACCCTCATGTCTTTGAAAACCCATGACTTTCATCCATCTTTAGAACACAATTGAAGATATTTTTAACAAAACCTGCGATTTCTGTCCCTCCATTAAAAATCGACTCCACCAAAACTTAAGACTCTTCAAAATGTGTAGTTTGTAAAAGAAATCCACAGAGTTGTTTAAACTGACACACATGCATAAACACATCAAATATGGTAAACATTCTTACTTTATGAGGTTTGTTCTTGTATATCATGCAAGTAGGGTTGAGCTTCCATTAATCACATTTGATGAGCTCTATGTAAGTGATCTCTACAAAGTGTTTATGTGTAAATAAATTAAATTAAATCTGTTCTGTTCATGTCTCGTCAGAAGATTTTTCTTAAACCGCTCGATTCAGATGGATTTCTTTTATGATGTCTTGATGAACTTTTTGAATTATCAAATTTTTGGTGGAATGGACTTTCAATAGAGACATAAGGTTTCACAAAAAATATCCATTTGTGTTTTGAAGATAAATGAAAGTCTTTGTGTTCGCTTGTCTTGGTAAACACTACTAATAAAAGCTGTAAACATTGAAAGTTTGACCTCTCAATCATTGATATCCAAAGCACTACAGCAATCCAAGCACAAAATGAGACACACTAGGAATCAAGTTGGGGGGAAAACAAAAAACAAATCAGGTTTTCAAACCAACCTCTGATATTGTTCCTTCTCTTGCAGCATCTGCTCCAGTGTATTTCTATAACTAACGGCTTTGGTTTTCACTGCCTCAGGCTAATATAGATGGAGGGGAAAAAAGAGAATTTGGCGTTGGTGCTTGCAAAAAGAAGATCAGACATGTCAACGATTGATTAATGATACATGAGGTCATGATGTGTTTTTCTGAACATTCACGTACTGCTGCTTTTGGAACCGGTGTGTTGGGCTCTGAGAAAGCATCTTTCTCTGGAGTTACCGGCACACGGGCACTCCAATCCAGGATGTCCCTCAGGGATGGCAGCTGCTCATCTTCATGACTACTGCTATTGCTGCTCAGGCTGATAGCGCAGCGTTCTCTCAGCTCATCACCCGAGTCGTCTTCCAGCTCAATATCTAAGGGATCTTTCCACTGGAGGCAGCACTTCTGTTGTCTTGATCCTTCTACATTCACTGATGCAGCTGGGCCAGGCATGATAGCCTTGGGGCTGCGTGACTGCTCCACTTTCAACGGTGTTCTTTCATCCGGTTCCATTTTACATGAACTGGCTTGCTCCACAAAGCTGGTTGATCTTAGATCAGTCTGATGGGGGGATGAGCGAATTTTAACACCCTCCTTATGGCTGGATGAGGAGCTTGTGTGTGTGGAAACATTACAAATTTCTCTCTCACCATTTGTTTTTTTGTTATGGGTTTTAGTTGATGAGAAGCAATAGTCTGGAGTAAAGAGGGTCTTGATATTATCGAATGTTGTGCTTGACTTCGGAGAGACTTTGCGCAAATGCGGTTGGCTGGGTGGAGTTATGGGATTTTTGTTGGCACATGCCACCATAGCGTCTTTAGGCTCTGCAGTTGTGGGTGATTTGGTGAGTTGAAATGAGTGAGGCTTGCCACTACCCGTGTTTGAGTCCTTACATGGTTTAAACAGCTCCCTGGGGAGGGAGGATGAAGGTCTTGGTTTGTTGTTGATGTTTGATGCGGAAGGAAGCTTTGCAGGAGACTTTTTCTCATTTATAGTTATCACAGACTCATTGCTGGACTTCACAAAAGCACGTTTGACATACTTTAAAGGCGAGTTCATAATGGAAGAGCTGGGGGTGTGTTGGACTTCAACACATGGCCGTTTAATTTCCTTCTCACTGTCTGTACTACCCTCTCTTTTTCTCTTTGCAGATAAGGACAGCCTGCCCTCTGCTGGCAAAGAGAGTAATTTACACAGAAAGTACTTTTAAACCACTTTACTTTGAAAAGTTATAAAATAATAGTTATAAAATAAGCTGGGCAGTATCAGTAATACAACAAAGGATAATAATCCTTACCTGGACTAGTCTTCCGGTGAGGGGTGTTTAATTCCTGTAACACAACCAATGAAAACAAGGGGAAACATGCACTAACCATTTCCACAAAGGTGACATCATTATATAAAAACGTTCAATGCAAATGAAGGGCTTGAACTGTACCTTCTGTAAGGACATGTTGCTACAATGGGTGGTTTTGTGGTCTATTGTCTCCGATCTATGGATGAATCGCTCTAATGTATTAACTGGGGTTTTGGGTCTTTGCTGGAATGAGCAGGAATTATGGCACTCAGGATTACGCCTACAGTGAGATGGCTGAGAAAGTGTAAGTCTCTGATCGTTCACAGCTGACTGAAACAAACCTCCTCCAACCTGAACACAAAACATCAGAGCATTAATGGTCATGAAGTTAGAATCCAGTAAGGAGACACCAACCACAAGCCATAACAATTATGAGTATAATAACCAAATCCATTGTTTTAGACAAATTCATTTGCAGTGAATTGGCCTTTCCAATCAATTGTTAACGACTAGAAAAAAACATTTAAAAACAAAAAGAATGATTCTGATTCATGACAGATGATTGATTTGAGAACCATTTTGACTGATTCACTAAAAAATAATCGTCTTAAAAGAACAATTTGCTCACAAATCGGACATCACAAAAACAAGTTTTATTCTACACAATAGCAAGATAAATAGCCATTGAAATATTTTACTAATATATATATATATATATAAGGCCAAAAGTGTTCAGCTGAAAAAAGTTTTGAAATCCCTGCATTAGAACATTGTTACAAATGTTGATAACTTAATTAAGATTAAATGAATAGTTGCATTTACCCTTAAGTTTTCATTCAGCTCCTTACTGAGAGCAAAAGAAATTTCTCTTTCTCTGTTCCTTCGCAGATTGTCCTTTTTAACCGTGGGATTAAGAGAGCCAGTCTTACTGATGGTAATGTTGCCATGGTTTGGTTGTAGTTTTTTCATAATAACTTTGCAATTCAGAATACTATCCTGTTCTGTTCGCTTGTTTGAGGCTTTGAGTGCAGCTGAAGTGGACTTGTCCTTCTGCTCTAGCTCAGGGTTTTTAGTGAGTGGGATGCATTTAGACGGTGCGCTCAAGTGTTTTGGAGTCTTCTCAGAAGATTCAAGACATGGACTGACTGACACAGGACGAGACGTGGCATCTAAACTGTTCCGTCGTGGAATACCAAGTGGAATTATTTCTTTCACTATAAAATAAAAAACACACCGTGAGACATTTAGGCAAAAAGTGCAAAAGCAACCCCTTATAATAACCATGGAAGCTCAATCACCTCACAAACCTGTATTAAATATAAGAGCATGTTTATTAAGATTTTTAGCTGGCATAAATCAGACTGACAGGCAAATATTAAAGAGCAATTATATCATGAGAGTTGGCTGGAATACAATACACAACTTTTTCTACAAATTGTTGTTCTGATTTGCAGCCTGGACAAGTCGGCGCTAGTTGCCGAAGTTTAGTCAGAATTAGATTCCATCCAGAGGAAGGATATCATTTTGAGCCAATTTAAGAACATATTTTGTTTTCATTTGTCACACATTTCTGTGTGAGTTGTGTTCGGAACGACTTCAAAGTCTAGTAGTGCATTCAGTGTATGTTGCCTAGTTTCCATTACAAAGTTTAAAAGTGTATGATGCCTGGTATTTTTAAGTGCCCCTATTATGCCTTTTCGACATTACCTTGCACGCATGTAATATAACTGTTTGTGAATGTAAAAGAAGAAGATCGAAGTGCATGATAGATATTGGGAGATATTGTCTCCCAAAAGAAAGAAATGAGTCGTCAGTAATTTCAGCCTTACTTCATATACTAACCGTGCATAATGCCAGCATTTGATCTTATGAGATGCCCGCAAATAACATCTACCACTTAAAAACATCCTGCTCAATCGTGCTTGCGATTGTGGTTCAGGACGATCAGCTACTTCTTTCTGTTTCATTATCAGACTTGGGCTCAAATTGATATGGTAAAGGCCATGGTTACTGTTCATATCACTGTGTGGACAAGTGCTGAGGAAGCCTCCGGAGCCAATATGGTAAGGGACGTTTAGTTTCCGGCACGCACTGTAAGCAATAGACCGATCACAACAGACTGGTCCATCTGACCAATCAGAGCAGAGTAGGCTCTCAAAATTTAGGGGTTTAGGGGTAGTCTTTGCCTCTGACTTCACGCCCACGGACCGTTAGCTGAACGCCTGCTGCATAAGGCACGCAAGATTTACTTCGGGAGTTTCAAAGTTATCATTTGATTGGTTAAATTCGACAGGATTTCCTGAAGACGTGTGTGTTGCGTTCTGTAACAGTCCGCCTGGAAACAAAGCAGTCGTGACAGCAAACCCCATCATGAAAGAAGAAAGCCATCGTATTTACAGCAATTATCGCTTGTTAGGATCAACTAAATGCTGGACTTTCAAAAGTATGTGAAGTTTGAGGCGCCATTGTTGCAATAAACTCGCGCAACGTTCTTGAATTAATAATTTATGAGATGCATGCCGGTTGTAGGGACATCGACTTTACATTTTCACACCACTAAACATGATGCAGGTTGCTTTACATGTCGGTAAGACGTACCCTTGGCCTATGAAAGCTGCGATGGAGTCCGACCTTCTGCTATCAGTCTGAAGGACTGGCTAAACGACACTGGGTTTAGAGAGACCGGATCCTTGACTGAACCATTTCAGACACTGTGAGAAAAGAGGTGATTCTGCAATGTATATCATCAGAAAATTGACCTTGTATGCACATAAAACTATTGTATGAGACCTCCTAAACAAAATTCAGAAGCTTTTTAAAATAGCATATAGGGGCACTTTAAAATCATTTCCAATAATCGTGTAGTGTATTCCAGGGTTATGTCTACAAAACAGTGGAAGAAATCTGCAAGCCATTCCATTCAACATTACCATTGTAGCCACAGCAGTAAGCCCACAAGCAGACCAACAGCGCAGATCAACAGCAGCCCAACACACCAAGCATCCCTGTACAATATATACGTCACACTCGTAATCTATATCTCACCCATAGAGGTGATGTGCTTCTTGAGGAAACTTGACATTGTATACTGATGAAAAATAGACAGGTGTCTTTAAAAGTCTTCTGAGTGATCTGTACAAAATAGTGATACGCATGCATTAAGTGTTAAAACAATTCAATTCACATTTATTTATATAGCTCTTTTCATCGTTTCAAAGCAGCTTTAAAAAAATATGCATGCGTCTACAGTACAATTTAGAGTGATCTGTTATCAGAGGTGTCCAAGTTAATGTATATACACATAACACAGTGTATTAGTTTAAACAATGTATTCATTTAAGGCAGAAACAATGAGTCCATAAAAAACACACACAAAAAAACACAGAATAACATTACATGTTGTTAACAAATGATTAGGATATAGAAATTGTTTGCATTGGTCCATGTTGATTCAGTTTGCTTTATCTGAAGGCCTCGCAGGAGTAGTAAACAAGTGAACTTCCATGTGCGCATGCAAAACTAGCATTTGTTTAAACAACCAAATCCTGTTTGGTGAAGTCTGTGCCATTTCACCACAGTGCATAGAGCAGCATTTCTACACTACAGTAAAAGATGAAGAAGACCCACCTGTTCTACATGCTTCCCGTTTTCTATCAGGTGGGCGTGTGTCTGCAAAAAGAAAGACAAAGGAGAAAACTTTTAGTCGCTGGTCCTGGGGGAAAAGGAAACACTTTCAGCGCATCCCTGTCATGAGTGTCGACTTTCACTATTTGTACTTTGTAACCGAAACGTATATGGGCGGGAACAGAACAGCTAACCTAGTATGCTAGTCTTGGGAATCGAAATTACAGGTACAATCAGTTGAACGTCAGTTCAGAGTTTTCGACCTAGGCTAGATTAACCAAAGTGTTTGATGTTTTATGACAAAACCATAAACAAACAATTTCACAGAAAGGCAACCGTTAACTAGTTGGAAGAGGCTAAGTTAACTTACGCAACGTACCATAAGATGTACCATAAGATGCTCCAGAACGAAGCTTTACCGCAGCTTTAACACAGCCAAACGAAAACAACTGTCCGATAAAACACTAATGTGCAATTCTAACAGAATATTATGCATTCAATGTCAATTTTGCAAGTACACTAGTAAACCAATCCGTACTAGCTGTCAAACACAGTGAGTGGCGCTGACTTTGCCGTACACGGCACTTCTGACAAAGACTAAAATGTATGTTTAAAAAAAACGTCCAAAATAAATTGTATGCTATGCGTACCAGCCATTGTGGAAGTTTATTTGAAACACTCCATGACCATGATGCAAGTGCTGTTGTGTATGTCGGACTCGGGAGCCGCCATCTGTAGGTAGGAGGAGCGATGGATGATGTAGTTAGTTCGCGGAAACGGCCACTAGAGAGCGTCAAGCTCGAGCGCAGTGCAGTAGACGGTAGAGTTACCTCTATTTCAGTAGCAAAAAAAAAGAAAAAGTAAATAAGGTTTTTCTGGGGGTAGATTCAATGAAGTTAGATCATATTTTCTTGAAGATATTATTTCTGTATTGTCACTAAGTTTTAACCATGTTAAATATTTTATGATTATATAATATTAATATTGACACAATATGCTCATTTTCCCAACACAGAAACTGTTTATCATTTATTTTGGTCATGTTTCTATACAGAACAACTATGGACAAATATTGAAACATTTATTAAAGATAATATACAGCAAAATATATATCTGTAACCTTTAAAGACATTACTTTTTGGATACTAAATCGGACCCCACTAAAAACAAAGCTTGCTTTGTTATAAATTTAATTTATTTTCTTGGCAAATGTTATATCCATAATGGTAAAAGTTTTATTATTATTATTATTATTTATGTATTTATTTATTTAAAATGTACAGTATTTCATCCTCATAAGAAAGCAAGTAAAACAACCTAAATCATTGTTAACATATTTTATAAAACATATTTTTGACATAAATATATATATATAATATATATATATATATATATATATATATATATATATATATATATATATATATATATATATATATATATATATTAAATATTTTATGTTTTTAAAAAAATTCCTGACACAATAAAATAAATAAATCTAAATAAGACTGTGTTTTTATTGATTTTTGCATAGATAGGGTCTTATACAGACTGCGTTAAATTCTTAGAATGTCCCAAAATATCACTGGGAATTATTTAATATAGCCTTTAGATAGTTTATTAGGCTACTTCTTCTTTCTTTCTTTTTTTTTTTTTTTGCAACTTCGCTGTTTTACTGATAATATACACTTTCAAGAGAAGTGGTGGTTAAGCAAAAACCTGATACCAATAACTGCAAAACCAGCTGTTCCCAAAAAGTGTTTATATCTAGTGTTTAACATGCTCAGAGATGAATATAGCAGGAATCATGTGACCCGTTGCTTCATGCAGTCACAAACATGAAAATAAAGAGCCTTCTCTGTCAACCCTGTAAAGCCTGACATAAGTAGTCAGGGGAAACATGCAATGGAACAGTTAGACAAATAGGCCTATTATAAAAATAGCATGTTTTGTAGCATCACATTTGATACATCAGGCTTTTATGGCCCATATGTTACAGTGAGAATATGGACACTTATTATTAAATTATGACATTATTATACTTATTAACACTTATTATGAAAATTATGAAATTCTGATAGCTTGTAGTGTAAATCAGTGAGAAATTTATAAGAGTTTTTTGCCTAATTAGTAGTCTACTTATATAGTCTATGTCGACCAGAAGGCATGTAGAAGATTGTGTGCAACAAATTTTTGATCATGTTGATAATTTAAAAGCCTTAGGAATTCATTTATCAAATATGACAGGCTTTATAGGGTTAAAACTTCGCTTGTCAACACATTCACGGTTCGCGTGCCGTGCGGCATCTATTCTACAATATACGGTAGTGGCGGCAGTCTGGTATTATGTTACGAAGCGTTCGCCCAATATCTGACTTTTAAATTCTGCTTTGAGTCTTGGACACGAATATAGGTTATTGAAGAAAAAAAAATGGTTATGCAAAGCGTACACATTTGTGCTGCAATAATACTTTGCATTACACACCACTGTCTTTCATCAGAAAACCAGAATGTCAGTAATGTTACTAAATCTGAATCTAACGATTTTAAGTCAATATTAAATCTGGCTGGAAATGTTACTAAAAGTTTGGACACAACAAAGCCCGCTGAAGACCACACTCAACCGCAGAGGAATACCAGTGAAGATGGAGAACAGATGAACATGAACAAAGAGACCCATGGAGTAAAACCAGGCGAGTTTATGATCAATCTGAGAGTTGAGGGAAGTAAATTTAGTATTTTTTCTTTTCTTTAGATGTCATTTTATGGCACGGCGTTAAAACATGTTCCCCTTAATAGCCTATAACTATTTTATGTTAAAGTGATTACATTTTTAAGTTTTAAACATTAAAACTGACACTTTGACATTTACTCACCAACATTTCCTTCACTTTTTTCTTCTTCTGTGGAACATAAAAGAAGATATTTAAAGAAATATGTCGTTTTTATTTTATTTTATTTCCACTCAATGGAAGTCAGTGTTCCATTGTTCAACATTCTTCAAAACTGTATGTTCCACACGAAAGTCATACAGGTTTGGAGTGATGTAAGAGTGAGTCAATTATATGTAAATGTTCACTATATTTTCACATATAGTTTTCATTGTTCATTGCATAGCCTCCTTATTCCAATAGTCACTAGTCTTTATCCAGCACATATTAGTAGGGTGAATTCAGGGTGATTGGGAAACTTTTTGCCATCCATTAAGATAACTTGGAAAAAGTGTTCCAATCAACCTGTATTCACCCCTATACCGGTATTACCCATTTCCTTTAATATAGTCATTATGCACAATGCTTAACATTTTGCAAAGTGTTACAATGTGCAATGTGTTGTTGTTTTTTTAACATGATTTGTTATCTGGTCTCTGTTTGAGATCAGGCTGATATTAGTTCAAGAACTGGTGGGAATACAGGAATGCTGAAGCAACAAACATGATGCTGATTCACTAGACTGTTTTAAGCAACAATAGTGAATCAGTGTTATAATTGTTCGCTCAGCATTCCTGTGTTCCCACCAGTTCTTGAAGTAATTTCAAAAGTGCAACAAATGAAACGCTTTGGAGAAGAGAGATAAATTGTTGCTTACACTTAAAAATAAAGGTATAAAGGTTCTTAATTGGCATTGATTGTTTATAGTGGAATAAGGTTCTTTAGATTAATAAAAAGGTTCCTTTAGGACCTGATCACTGGAAGGTTATTTTCAGAACTCAAAATGGTTTGCTGTGAAAACTAATTTTTGGAACCTTTATTTTAAAGAGCGTACTGCCATGTGATTCTTTAGAGTGTAACCGTTCGAGTGAGATTCGAAACGGGTTCTCTGGCGTGGGAGGCGTGCAAGCTAACATAGACTCTAAAGACTGCAGCCGGTAGTGTCAGTCACTAGTGCACCTCTTGAGGCCAAGGACGCCGCTAGCATCCCTCTTGAGATCAGGGGACTGAGGTTTGCATGCACAGTAGGGATGTCAATTTCCACAAATTCTTTTAAATTAAAGATCAATTAATCGATTAATCGTTAACCTTATCACTGCAATATGCGTCTACAGCAGTTGCATATAGCCGACAGCATAACAGGATGTGGAATGCTGCTCAAAACATCATGTTCCTCACCAAAACAATGAAAAGCCCTATGCTAGCCCGTTTTATTTAGCTAAAAAAAACGCATCCTATTTGAAATTGATCACATATATACAAAATAAATGTAATATTACAAATTTAATCTGCACAAACTAATGCGAATGTACAAGTGAACTTAAACTTGTGTTGTGCACACGCTCTTCCTGGAGCAACGCAAGGAAACACGACAACTAAACCCATAAAATGTTTTATTACAATGGTGTTCTCATTAATGTTATGTAGTATGACAGTCCCAATCATAGTCGTTATTAGTTGTGCATTGCTGTTGGAGCTGCACGCTGAAGCTGATCACTGCCACGCTTTACAACCGCTCTAATTCTTAACCAAATGCATCCTATATAAGATAAATCAGATATTGATAGGCCTGCACAAAATAAACACAATATTACAACTTACATTTGCACAAAATAAAAGAGCTGCGAATGCACACGCAAACTTGCAGTCATGATGAAGGTGTAACTCCAGCTGTAAAATGGTCCCAAACAGAACTCCGGCGCGCTCGCTTTATTTTCCCTCCTTTGTTTTGCGGTTGCGCCGCACGCATGCGCATGACCCTGCTTAATCGATGATCGATAAGTCTTATCGATTAAATGTCTTATTGACAATTAATCAATCATCGATTAATCGTTGACATCCCTAATGCACAGCTATTACAGGCCTAAGTCGGTTACACCAACCCCCCTAAATCTCACTCCCATCCGGGTCACGGCACCATATGTAACCGGTCCTACTCAACCCATTCCGAGCAGGATTCGAACCGCGATCTCTGGCGTGGGAGGCAGGCGAGCTAATAAGGACTCTAAAGACCGCAGCCAGTCGCGTCAGTCACTTGCGCATCTCTTGAGGCCAAGGGAGTGAGGTTTACACACAGTTCGCACTGGCCTACGTCCATTATCATTCATTCAAACATTCTTAGGTTCCTGTTTTGCTTAAAAAGTAACTGTTCATCAGTTTAACATTTGTTTGTCTCAATCCCTATCAGATTGTCCACCACTGGGTTTGGAGTCTCTGAAAGTCTCTGATGATCAGCTGCAGTCTTCCTCGTATTTGAGCATTGGGCTCGGTCCTCACAGAGGACGCCTTAATATACAGGTCAGCCCACTGTGTGTTTAAGAATTTTGAAGGTAGATTTGATGTAGTATGTTATAAATTTGCATACGTGTGTTTGTAGTCTGGTCTGGAGGATGATGATGAGTATGACGGAGCGTGGTGTGCTGGCGAAGAGGATCAGGAACAGTGGTTCCAGTTGGATGCTCTCAGACTGACACTCTTTACTGGTGTCATCCTCCAGGGTAGAAACTCTATCTGGAGGTATAATGGAGGTCATTGTGTCACTTATTGTATAATAGATTTTAATTTGCAATGAAGTGTCTGAAAACATTGCATTCAGTTCACACTTAATAACTATATTCTTTCCAAAAGTATGCTAAAGTGTACTTCATCACAAGGGTCAGCTTTTACGGGATGTTTACCGATTAATTTTCATTATATTTGTCTTACCAAAAGTCTTTATTTGTGTGTGTAGCTTGAACTGGGTCCGCACGTATAAGGTGCAGTTCAGTAATGACTCATCGGTCTGGCAGCCCTGCATGAATGGATCAGAGGAGGCCGTAAGTTTATGAGTTTTATTAGTACTGCTAACCTTTGTCAAATCTGCACCATGAAGCTTCCCTGAAGAGTTCCCTGTAAGTCAAGTTTGTCAGAGTAGAGGAGCATATCAATCTTTAAAGCCTATAGTCTGTGTATAGTCTCTATATGTGTACTATATTGTCTCTCCTGACCTCAGAATTTCTGTGCAGGTGTTTGTCGGGAATGAAGATTTGGAGACGCCAGTTTTGGCTCTGTTTCCTGAGCCCTCAGTGGCCCAGTACATTCGCATTAACCCACAGACCTGGTTAAGCAATGGCACCATTTGCCTCCGGGCTGAAGTGCTGGGTTGCCCAGTGCCAGGTTTAATATTACATGACTGTACTTTGAAATATTTGAGATTATTATATATGTTGTATTCAATTATTGAATAGTCACTCAGTTAAAAGTACAGTTTGACAAAACTTGTCTGTATGTGTAGATCCTGACAGCCCACAATTTTCTGAAACTGAGAGCGGATCCACAGATGACCTTGACTTCAGACATCATAATTACAATGAGATGAGGAAGGTTAGAGTGATTTTAGACCTTCATATTCTTCTTGCTTCATATTCTTCATGTAAGTGAACTGACACAAGTTACTCTCTCTCTAGTTAATGAAGTCCGTGAATGACGAGTGTCCAAATATCACACGGATCTACACTATTGGGAGGAGCTACACTGGACTGAAGCTTTATGTTATGGAAATATCTGATAACCCAGGAAAACATGAGCTTGGTAAGTGTTCACTTTAAGATTCTGGTGCTTGTTATTCAGATTCTGGTGCAATAACCAATTATGTTTTTGCAGAGCAATCATTGTTCATGCCCTTTTATTATTTTCCTTAAAAAGATAGAAAAATATGTTTTCTTAGCTTTTTAGACTTTATTTTGCTCATTCATCATACCTTTGTATAACACATTGTTGTTACACATCTGCTTTTCATCAGACATTTGACCAGAATAAACATTCCATCATTGATCAGATGCTGTTAAGCTTTTGCCAAAGACACATTGTCAGCAATTTGACTTCTTTAATCTCACTATAAGAGAAAAACATTTTCCAAGTTTTTTTCATGATACAATTTCCAGAGGATAAAGAACCTTTGTCCTTAGTGCTGACCTATTTGCACGCTGTTTCACGGTGTAAATATGTGATTTTCAATGAATTCCTGTTCCAAACTGTACTGATTTTACTGTTTATGATTATTTTTACTGTTTGCATATAGGTGAGCCAGAGTTCCGCTATGTTGCCGGGATGCATGGGAATGAAGTTTTGGGTCGGGAGCTCTTGCTAAATCTTATGCAGTACATCTGCCGTGAATACAATCGAGACAATCAGCGTGTCATACAGCTGGTAAAGGACATACGCATCCATCTGTTGCCATCTATGAACCCAGATGGATATGAAACGGCCTATGAGAAGGTAAGCCAAAACTGAAAAACTGATGTGAGAAGAACATTGCAACATTGCACATTGCACACAAAAGATTCTTTATAGTGGAAAAAGGTTCTTTAGATTGTTAAAATAATCTTCAAACTAAGAAAAAAAAATATTTTAAGCGGTTCACTGACAGGATTATTCTTCTATGGCATCAGTGCAAAAAAAACTTAATTTTTACAGAGTATCTATTTGTGTAAAGTACATAAAACCTGCCTTGTTGGCAGAGGCTATTTATACTGACTTTTCCCACCAATGTCTGATTGAGCTAGACAAAAGTACAAAAGAAACAATAGTTCTGTCATGACAACTCTCGGAGAGATTGGTATGGTAATAGAGATTGGCATGGTAATGGCATAGGATATGGCAATGTTACTGTATTTGGTCTTGGCGTAATAGATCCACTACGCTGCTGCTGCAGAGCAGGTACAGAGACTTGCTACTGCCAGTACATTCACAGACATTGTTGTGAGCATGTAAGACATGCTGCTGCTGCTGCACATGTAACACACATGAATTAACCCTCGTAGCAGATCTATACAGGTGGAGCTGGGGAAAGTGAATGGTTTCTGAAAGCGTGCTGCAGACTGCTTACAGCAACACTACCGGTATTTTTTTTTTTGTATGTTGAGCCGTAGCTCATTGGCAGCTGATGCAACAGCAACCAATCAGCTGTGCTTTGTAGATAATTATGTGATCACTACCAAATGAGTTAAAGACCTATTAGCCTGCGCCATTTAGAGTTTCATGCCAGAACTAGGTAACAGTGGTGTGGAAAGCTAGCTTTTAACTCCTACTATTTGCACTATAAATAGCATCTAACTACTATTTACACAGAAAATATTGCTAATTTTACTTAGTGTAAACAGCATTTAACGCTTATTTGCCTTATTTGTGTGTGCAGAAATATTTGTTTTTTATGTAAAAGTTATAGTTAGGAATTTGAATAATATTATGATTATGCTTTCGATTTGCAATCACACAGAACTAGTTCACCATGGTGTGATCACCAACTGTCTTATATTTGAATTTGTGCATGTGTTTGTTTCAACAGGGCTCAGAACTTTCTGGCTGGGCTCTTGGACGCTACAGCTTTGAGGGCATTGATATGAACCATAACTTCCCTGACCTCAACAACATAATGTGGGACGCTCAGGAGTTGGCCACGGACAAGAGGAGAGTGAGCAACCACTACATTCCCATGCCAGAGTACTACACCTCAACCGAAGCATTAGTACGTATACATAAGCATTGTCATGCTCTCTTGTTACACGCTTATAATATGTGTAGCCTACTTATAAAAAACTTTGGGTACTGTTCACTACTCTAAACCTCCATATAAAAATATTTTTTTTAAATATTATTTTTGTGCAACCAGTTGGCCCCTCCACAGCCCCTGGTTGTCTTATTATTCTTCAAATATAGTCGATTTTAACAAAATAGTTTGACAAAAAATGTTTAGATAAGCAATGTAATCCATCTTATTTGTCTTAGAAAACAGCAGAGCTATTTCAGAGGTTGCTCTCAGTGCCTCCTCATACGGATTGTTTAATTTGGAGGCACAGAACACTTGGATTTAAGGGTCACATTTATTAAAGTCGGCATGTCTTTTTTTCCTTAT
Organism: Gobiocypris rarus; assembly: GCA_023029165.1. NCBI lineage: Eukaryota > Metazoa > Chordata > Actinopteri > Cypriniformes > Gobionidae > Gobiocypris > Gobiocypris rarus. The sequence continues at coordinate 31,053,529 of CM040927.1, read as the reverse complement.
TGTGATTTATATCCAAGTGAAACTTCTCGAACATGCTAAATTTAGGACTGGACTTTATTTTGTTCATGGGGAATTTATTGAATTGTTAGATGGATGTGGTTTGCTATTGCTGTGATGTCATGTCCTTCGAAAAAGAGTAGGGGTGTAACCCCGGCATCCTGGCCAAATTTTCCCATTGGCCTCTGTCCATCATGACCTCCTAATAATCCCCATATACTGATTGGCTTCATCACTCTGTCTCCTCTCCACCAATCAGCTGGTGTGTGGTGGGCGTTCTGGCGCAATATGGCTGCCGTTGCATCATGCTGAAAAATTGGTGGTGGTTGAGGAGATTCCCCCCTTCTATATGTAAAGCGCTTTGAGTACCCAGAAAAGCGCTATATAAATGTAACAAATTATTATTATTATTATTATTATGTGAGTGATAGGTTATCCGGCCTCCTCCTGCCAGTAAACACGTCATCAGAGAAGAGAAGGGATGTCGCTGTAAGAGGGAGGAGAAGATATTTTGGTTAAAGATTACGAAAGAACATGAATAAAAAAAAAGGTGTGCACGGATAAATAATTTATAATAAATACCTCAATATTCAATAAAAACTAGAACTGTTGATTTGGATTTGATGGTGACATCAAATAGAGCAATAGACTTTTAGTCTTTGCCTTACAGATGAGGACATGTTGTGCACAGGGGACTCAAGGTCAAGCAGATCTGTGAAGAATGTGAGCATTTCCTCTCAGCTAAAACTCCCTGTGCTGGGCCTCCGATAGGAAAACATACTGCAATACACATATTACAAAATTAAATTTACACCTCATAATGAAAGATGGGAAAGGGAGACTCAAATATGAAGCAACGTAATAAAAGAACACAAAATTATCATATTTTCTGTGGATTATAAGATTATTATTATAGGCAAAGATTCACTTTTGTGCCTTGGGGGAGGGGCAATGGAGGCAGAAACTAGACCCAGACCCTTGAATTACAGTCTAAACCACATTCTGAGACTCTGAGCTGTTGTGTCCATACAGTTCAGTCTGTCTTTAGCAGGCTACATATTATATATATTCTATAAACATGTTTGTATATACACGACCTAGTTTGGAATAATTAAGCTTAAAAAAAAGTCCCTTATGCTTAAAAATACAGTTAAACATTTCTTCTTATTATAAATGTTGAAAATAAGTTTTGCTGCCTAATATTTTTATGGAAACCTTGATACATTTTTTTCAGGATGTTTTGATGTATAGAAAGTTCCAAGTAACCGTGTTTATTAGTAACAGAACTCTTTTGTTACCTTATAAATGTCTATTCTGTCGCTTTTGATCAATTTAATGCATACTTGCTAAATAAAATTATTCATAAAATTTTTAAACTTTACTTATTCCAAACTTGAATTTTAGTGTATTATATTGCATGTTTTTAGCTGTTTTCAACAGAGAAAGTGAAAGTCAATAAATTTTTCTTGAGCACCAAATCAGCATCTCAGAATGATTTCAATATTAAAATAGAATTAGAATAGTATTTCACAATATTACTGTTTTTACTGTAATTGTTCAAATAAATGCAGCCTTGGTGAGCAGAAGAGACTTATTTAAAAACATACAAAAATCATAATTATTCCAAACTTTCGACTGCTAGTGTATATTATAATTTTTTAAATATTATAATATATATTCATATATATTCATGTTCATGTTCATTCATGTTTAAGGTGACCCCGGAGACACGTGCTGTAATCAGCTGGATGCAAGATATACCTTTTGTACTAAGTGCTAATCTGCACGGGGGAGAGCTGGTGGTCACTTACCCTTTCGACTGCACACGTGACTGGATCCCTCACCAGGACACACCCACCGCAGACAACGATTTCTTCCGTTGGTTGGCTACCGTCTATGCCTCGACTAATCGGGTGATGGCAAACCCAGATCGGAGGATCTGTCATTCAGAAGACTTCCTGCAGCACAACAACATCATCAATGGAGCAGACTGGCACACTGTTCCAGGGAGTGAGTAAACATCAAAGACTTTCTGTCCATTTCTGTAAATTATTTATACACACACACACACACACACACACTATCGTTCGACAATAAAAAATTAAAAAGCAGTTATACGGATGATGAAAAGCAATTTAAAACAATTTAGTAACTTAACTGCACTTTTAAACATGAATTTATATTCAATTTAAAAATTGATTAATCTATTTACATTTTTATTTTTGAATTAATACACTAATAATTCTTTGTTTTATTTTTAGGTGGCAATCATAATTTCATGCTCATTATATAAAAGGCTTTATGTACTGATGAGATTCAATGTCATAAATCATTTTTCTTATTTTATTTTTGCTTTATAGGCATGAATGACTTTAGTTATCTCCACACGAATTGTTTCGAAATAACTGTAGAACTGTCCTGCGATAAGTTCCCACATGCCAGTGAGCTTCCTATCGAGTGGGAGAACAACAAAGAGTCTCTCCTGCTGTACATGGAGCAGGTCAGTCCTTCCTGTACGGAAACATGATCCTACGAGATCCTAATGGATCATACCCTTTTCCGTTTTCATCTGCTCTTTCGCTCTTCTGCAGGTGCACAGAGGCATAAAGGGCGTCATCAGGGATAAGGACACTAAAGCTGGCATTGCAAATGCTATCATTAAGGTGGACGGCCTGGACCATGACATAAGATCTGGTATACCTCTAAAATCATTTTGCCAAAAAAACTGTATTAAAGAGGACCTATTGTGCCTTTTTACATTTGCAACTTTCTTCAGTGTGTTTTGTTGATGTTTGAGCAGGGAAAAGGTCTGTAAAGTTACAAAGCACAAAGTCCACTCAAATGTGAGTTATTCTCTATATCACTAAGCACTATTTGGGTCTTGAGTTTTTGGTCTTGAAATATGTACACGCTGCATATTTCCTCATTTAAATAATTCCCACCCAAGACATATGCACAAAGTTGAGTTGCTGCCTTTGGAGGATGCATTTCAAGGTAAGAAGGGATCAAGGCACGTCCGAATCCATAGTTCACTTCCTGTCTCCTGAGATACCTTGATCTGATTGATTTATGTATCAGATGTATCATTTGCTGCCTTCGATATCTCACAATCCTGTGCTTTCTATTCTGTGACAGTTGAGCTAAAAAATAAAGATGGCGTCCGAAAGTTGCGGTTGTTGGTCAGTTTGTGTCAACGTGTAAACGTACAATTTTGACCATTTCTGATGTCATTTCTAGCGAGAAATTATTATTGTAGTAGTTCAATATTTGTTAGTTATCACCAAACCTCTCTCTATTTTGTTGTAGGGTTAGGGTTAGGGTCATTAAACCATTACGCTGCCTCAGAAGTTTGCCTGATAAGGCAGCATGGCAACAAGTCAGCTAGTTTTCGGACGCAGCCTTCAAAACACGAAACTTGCAGTTATGGTAAGGGGTGTGAAAACTGATTCTAGTAGACCCCAAAAACAAAATCAAGACTTTATAAAAGGGCTTAATAGGTCCTCTTTAAAATTTTAATTTAAAATATTTTTTTTCAATACAGGATATAATAATGTTCGATTCACATGTTTGTAGCTCTAGATGGTGATTACTGGCGTTTGCTGAACCCAGGTGAGTACAAGATAACGGTGTGGGCAGAAGGCTACTTCCCTCGCATCCGCCGCTGCTCTGTAGGGTCAGAGCCCCGCTCAACCATCTGTGACTTCACCCTCACCAAGACGTCACAGGAACGCCTAAAACACATCCTGGCAAGCGGTGGGAAAATTCCCCGGGATGACCAGGTACGGACCCGAGCCATGCGAATGCGCAAACTCCGCATCAGCACCAAAATTCTTAACCGCCGCAGAGAACAACAGCAGCGCCTTAACAAAGTTAAACGAAAGTGAGGAGCTCATTTATAAAACAATAAGCCGGTCTGCACAGGTTGAAGGACATTGATATTGAAGAAACATTGAGATTGTCTGCTCTTCAACATTTGAATGTTTTTTTTTAAACACTAACACAGATTTTTAAGAGTGCCTCGTGTGAGCAAGACTCTGAGATTGTAGCTGGTTTTCTACACTCAGAATGATATTGATGATGATATTAAAATAAAGCTAATAAAAGATTTTACAGAAAGCACCTCTCAGCTGTCTTAATTCGGTGATGTATAGAAGCTTGTTTCCACCACAGAATTACAATAAATAAGGTAATTGCGCCTTTTTTATCTCACAATTCTAAACTCCTTATATCCCTTAACTCTGCTTTTTTTCTCATAATTTCTAGCCTTGATTTATTTTTTTATTTTATTTTATTTTGGCGGGTACATATGTTGGTAATGCTTTATTCCATCATTCATTCACTGGTATCCTTAGGCATGCTCCGCCTTTTTGTATAGGCTTCCTGTTGAGGAAATTGTCTTCTTTTTAGGGATCTTCAGTTTTTCCCTATTTTTGAATGGGGGCATGGTCAGTATTCAAGTGCTCCTTGTGGGAAGGTAGTGGGTACTGGTGCTTCCTCAGGGGATGCCGTGAGGTATAAATGCTTCATCAGGGGACAAGTCAGGCACAGGTGCTTCTTCAGAGGATGTGGTGGGCAGGCAGATGTGCTTCCAGGGAAACAGTGGACATGGGTGTTTCCTCTTGTGACAAGGTGGGCACAGGTGCTTCCTCAGAGGATGTGGTGGGCACTGGTGCCTTTAAGGAGGCAGTGGGCACGGGTATGTCCTCTTGGGACGAGTTGGGCACTGGTGCTCCTTTTGGTGTCCTGACAAATCATGTAAGTGGTCCCTTTGGGGTCCTTAAGGGCAAGGGTGTCAAGATTACATCCCTGGCAGGTACAGGTGCTCCTGTGGGGATGCAGTGGGAACTGGTGCTTCCTCGGTGGGTTTACAGTCACCTACTAGGCATAATAAGAGATCATTTTTGATAATTACTCTGAATATCAGAGTAATGTGTGTCCCTCTCAATGTCTATGGTGGTTACAGCCTTGGCTGAAGTTCTTACTTTCAATGCCAGGAAACCAGACCTGGAGCTTTTTCTCAAACTCAGCCTTCTCTTCTTCAGTGGGTTTAGAGTCGGCTACTGGTGAATTACAAAAAAAACACAACAGGGAAGACAAAAATCATTATTAGACAACAGGTAATTTACTGCCTAATATTTTGTGGATGTACCTTCATTTTGAAGATTAAAAGAACCCAATATGTAGTGTGGTTGTGGCTCTGGCTGACGTTCTTACCTTGAATGCCAGGAAAGCAGACCTGGAGCTTCCTCCTGACTCAGCCTTCTCTTCCTCAGTGGGTGCAGAGTTGGCTTATGGTGAAATGATAAAACGGATTAACAGTCAACTGGCAGCAATAATTTACCATCTTAATTATTTACTTCAAAGTGCTAAAGTCATGTGTGTAACCAAATAATCAATATTAAGAAAGAACTAATGCTTACGTTCAAGACTTAATGAAAAAAAACGAATTAATGAGTATCCTAAATGCTCAATGTCTATAGTAGATGCGACCCTGGCTGAATTTTTTTCCTTGGAGGTCAGGAAACCAAGTCTTGAGTTTTCTCTTGAAGTCAGCCTTCTCTTCTTTACTTGGTTTAGAGTCAGATACTGTTGGAATAAAAATCTTTAAGAGACAGTTAGCGGAAATCATTTACAAATAATCTAAGAGAAAACAGTTTCTTTTGTTGTTGTGGCCCTGGCTGAAGTTCTTACCTTCAGTGCCAGGAAACCAGACCTGGAGCTTCCCTCTGACCTCAGTCTTCTCCTTTTCAGTGGGTGAAGTGTTGGCTGCTGTTTAAAAAAGAAAAGAAAAAAGTAGATGATTGAAAAACACTTACTGATCCACCATTATTTCAAATGTCTGAGTAAAATGTGTGTCCCAAAATGTCAGGTGGTCATGAGCTTTGTTGACGCCCTGGCTGAAGTTCTTACCTTCAGTGCCAGCAACCCAGACCTGGAGCTTTTTCTCAAACTCAGCTGTCTCTTCTTCAGTGGGTTTAGAGTCGGCTACTGGTGAATAAAATAAATAAACCCTGCAAAACAAACAAACTGGGAAGACCAAATTCATTATGTACCTTCATTTTGAAGATTAAAAGAAACCAATATCTAGTGTGGTTGTGGCTCTGGCTGATGTTCTTACCTTTAGTATCAGGTAACCAGACCGAGGTGGGCACAGGTGGTTCTTCAGAGGATGTGGTGGGCACTAGTCCTTCCTCTGGGGAGGCAGTTGGCTTGGGTATGTCCTCTTGGGATGAGGTGGGCACAGGTGGTTCTTCAGAGGGTGTGGTGAGCACTGGTGCTTCCTCTGGGGAGGCAGTGGAAAAGTTGCATCCTCTTGGGATAAGGTAGGCTCAGGTACTTCCTCAGCATTTATGGTGGGCACTTGTGCTTCCTTGGGGAAAAAGGCAGGCACAGGTGTTTCCTCTTGGGAAGCAGTGGGCATGGGTGCATCCTCTTGGAACAAGGTGGACACAGGTGCTTACTCAGGGCACACAGTGGGCACTAATGCTTTAGGTACAGGTTCTTCCTGTGGGGACCCGTCTGGCATGGGTGCTCCCACAAGGGACCGAGCAGGCACAGACTCTCCCTGCTGGTACCTAGAAGCACCGGCGGCTCCTTGTGGGGCTTTCACTATTCCCTACTGGCCTAACGTAAGCCCACACTCATTCTTCTGAAATGGTGAGCTTAAAAGATCCTGTACCTCTATTATTGCCCACCACCGCACTGCTAGGAGATCTGTGATGAGGTCATCATGCTCATCTAATGGGCTGAAAGTGATGGTGGGCATGGTGGACATGCTCAGATTGATGGATGCATGGTAAGACATGTTATTCAAGTGTATAATGGCTGTTTGTGCAATGTGAAACACTATGAGAGAAAGAAAGAGGGAAGAGAAGAGATGGCTTAAGTACACCCAGAAGCTGGTTGCCTTAGTTTTATATCATTCATTAAATGTATTAATTAATTAATTTATTTATTATTATATTTACAATAAGCAATATGCCCAAAAGATTTGGAGGAAATTAAAATAAAAAATACTATAAAAGTTAATATTACTCATAAATATTTGTTTTTAAATGGTTTTCCCCAATTAGTTTAATTTGTTATGGTGCCAAATGCAGTTATTCAGATATACTTTTTTTTAAACTAACATTTACTCATACGGTATATGTAATTTATTTCACTGCTTTAAAATATACTCAATATTTTTTATGTAAAAATGTAAATAATAGTAAACATTTTTTTAGTAAACAAAATTTAGTGTGTAGGCTATAATAATTAAAAATATATGTATTATTATAATAATACATTTGCTTAAACAGCATGAAAATATTGATGAAAAGAAACATCCAGATAAAGTGTACTCATCATTCGACGACTCCCTACAAAATTGCCGATCAATTTGCATGCTACCAATTAAAGCTACAGCTTATCATTAAGCACAACAGATCACTTAACCAAACTAGTCAACTGATATTAAGCACATTTCTAATATGTTAATTCATTATTTTAGCACGTAAAAGTGCTTGAAAATCTAGTAGTTAGAATAAACCCACAAAACAATAACATTTAATGTTTTAATAAAATTTTTAAACTTTTTTTTAAAAAGTATATGTTCAAGAGGAAAATGTATCGTGAATGTATGATTTAGTGTAGAGTTTTCCCCCATGGGTATAAGCATCAAATGAGATCAGTAAATGAGAATTTAAATGCACTCCTTGACATCAGAACATCCATTTTTAATAAGCATGGTCCTCAGGTCTTTTACTCTTTGTTTTATTATTTGACAAGTGTTGGAGTGAAAGAGTAGTGGACAAGAGCATCAAGAGAGCCAGGGTGATAACTTCTTCGATCATGTCTTGTCTTCTCATATAGGTTTAGTTGTCAACTTTGATTACAGTAAAATAAATAGCCTTATTTATAATGAATACTGTAATATTCCATAAAAAGCTAAATTGGTCAGTTTTTGTCTTCATTGTGACTGCCACACAAACAGGAGCTTCTGAGGTCGATAGTCCCTTAAACCAGAGGGTCTCGACACTGCCCCTCAATGTCTTTTCTTTTTTTTTTTTTAGCGACCTTGATGAAACTCACCTGACTATAATTTTCTAATAATCATGAAGACCTTATCTTGTGTTTAATTAAGGTTAAAGCATAACCGTGCAGGAAAGTGAATGTCGAGGCCCAGAGTTGAGAAGCCCTGTGTCTTATACGGCCTGCTTGTGAGATATAAACTTGCAATTGCAAGTTTTTAAGTCAAATTCTGAGAAAAAAAGTCAGCTCACAATTTTGACATTTTTTTGCAGTTGCGAGTTTATCTTAGAATTGAGAGTTTATATCTCACAATTGTGAATTAATATCACAATTTGCAAGATAAAAAGTCCCAATTACCTTTTTTATTCAGTGCTGAAATATGCTCAAATACATTCATGTCCACATCACACATTACTTAGAACCAGCTATGTTCCCAAAGTAAACCATTTCTTTCTGTTACACATGGGAATGTGTAAAGTTCGTGAAGAAAGGGAAACTTAAGTTGAATATCTTGATTCAAATTTTGCATTTATGCTTGATATATATTTTCACTCTTCAAACCAGTTTATTTTCCACACCACTACTTTCATTTAGTTATATACACTACCATTCAAAGGTTTGGGGTCTGTAAGATAAAAAAAAAAAAAGTAAATTAATACTTTTATTCTGCAAGAATGCATTAAATGGATCAAAAGTGACAGCAAAGACATTTGTAAATAATGTTACAAAATTTTCATATAAAATTAGTTTAAAATAAATGCTTTTATGAAAAATGCCTCACGGTTTACACAAAAATATCAACCAGCACAACTATCATTGATTGATCATAAGAAATGTGTCTTGAGCAGCAAATTAGAATGATTTCTGATGGATCATGTGACACTGAAAACTGGATTAAAGATGCTGAAAATTCAGCTTTGCCATCACAGGAATAAATTACATTTGAAAATGTATTTTCACAATATTACTGTTTTACTGTAAATGCAGGCTTGGCAAGCAGAAGAGACTTTCACATTACAAAAAAAACACGTACAGATCCCAAACTTTCAAACAGTAGCATAAAACCCTCTGGTATATTAAACTAATCAATTCCACATATTTTCTATGTATGATATACACCAAAGTTTCACAAAAATTCAGCCAATGCAGCTTGACCTAAAACGAGTGACACCCCTGTCCCAAATGGTGCCAATGCTTATCCACCATGTACTCCATCAGTCTAAGGAATGCTAATACAAGTCTTAGTTCTTCTTAAAAATCTCAAACAGCTCTTTTGTTTACAGCATTTTTCTTCCCCAAGCCAAACAAAAGCAATGGAAAGGTTTCTTTATTTAATATATCTGTAGCACTGCATCCTTAGTAATGTTAACAGGAACAGAGTGAATCAAATGAGAATCAAGGATGAATAAAGTTATGGTAACTTTTACTGTTACTCTGCTTTTAAATTTCAAGAATTTTTAATAACGCTCACTATTTAAATAACAGCTAAGGAGGAACCACTAATATTAGTCCCGGAAAAGCTGAACATTCAGATTGTGTCCTCTATTTAGTCTTGAGAAGGCTAATCTCATCATGTCCAACCATATAAAACACTCATCCATCAGCTAAACCTGCATCAAAACTGCTATATCCCATTGATTTTATGTCCTGAGTTCAAAGCACTAATGTGCATCATGAGCATCAGAACATTTCATAACTGCTGATTGTCCATGTAGAATCCAGAAGCATATGAAAAAGAGAATATTACAAAATTCCCAGTCCATTCGATTAACCATCGACAGAAGTCAAATTCATCCCAATAGTCACACGTACATGGTACATACTGCATTGACAATCTACAAGTCAGACCTCAGTTAGTGTTAAGGACAAGCAGTCCAAAAGTAAATACAAACAATTAGTAAAAGTGACATACTTCCAGAATTTTTTCTGAAAACGAATATGGCATTGCAAAGTCTAAAATGTTTGGCAAAATGCAAAAACTGCCTTGAACTGTGTAGTTACATAAAAATGATTGGCTTAAGCATTTACTGCAGTGCTGCATGGATGAGCAAACAAACAAAAAAACATTCCACAATTCTCTAACGCTCACATGACTCATTCATCCTCCATCACAGAGAAAAACTAATGCTCTTTACTTTCGTTCTCGCACAGAGTGATAAGTTCAGAGTTTACACAGTGTAAAGAACAATTACATCTAAAAATGACAAAAACGTACAAGGTCATTCACATGCAGCGTGACCTCTCTCTCGCTCTCTCACACACGCACACACACACACACAAATACTCCATTTAAGGTAGTTTAGTTCTCCCATCGTCCGGCATCAACACCAAAGGCTTCTGCCATTTGCAGGATATCAGTGTAAATTTGAATGAATTTGTATGTTAAAAGTGTGGTTGATAGAGAGCTACGCGTCCACTAAGGCAGCCTGATGCAAACTGACAGTGAGTGGGTGAGAACTTTGAGGTGAGAACCACATCGCTGTGAGAGTAGATGGAGCGGACCTCCCGCAGCAGAGCTGTCCGCACAGGCATGCAGTCCGTCAACTCAGCGCAGTGCTCATCGAACGCCAGCAAACGCACGCCGTACCCATACGGCGAGCAGATGAGGCGGCCGTCAGGACTGAAGCACAGCTCTTTAATGTAGCCGCGGCCGACGTTAGCTTCCTCGATGTAGTGCGTGAGACGCAGAGAGCAGCGAGGAGACACTGGTGGTCGAGGTGGAGCTCCCTCTTGAAACTCGTACACACACGTCCACTGCGAAACAGAAATACACAGAAAGTAGGTGAAATTCATTCTGCTGTCAAGACTGTACGTTCCACACTTGGTTTAGGTTCCATCACTGACCTCTTGGTCATCCATGTTGCTGGAGCAGCGCAACAGTGTGGCCCAGCCCTTAGGATGCAGTTGCAAGGAGGTGATGCAGTTCCCACGGTCCCTTTCACCCGGGATCTCTGGGGTTAAAACCTCAAGACTGTTTCTGGGTGACAAACCTGGGCAGAGACAAAATATGAACACTGGAGTAAAAAAAAAAGCTAGTAAAACCAGTTGTTGATTAAAGAAAAGTGTACAGTCATAAAACAACAACAAAAAGACTAAACTATTTATGCATTTAAATTTCATAAATATTTTTCTCTTTCCTTTTTTAACACCATTCCAGCTTCTATGGCTATGTTGCAAATTTCATAAATCATTGTAAAGTTTACCCTCTCTGTGTGGATGGTTTTTGCTGTCAATGGTGTGACGAGATCCACCTGACCTGGAACCTGCTGACGAACCTTCTAAGAGAAAAAAAAGAGATGATTTACTTAATATTAATACATATTTAAAATTAATATTACTTCTTAATATTTTAAGAATGACCTATGAACATATCACAGACCCATTCAAAATGTTGGGATCAGATTTAAAAAATAAAGAAATAATACTTTTATTCAGCAAGGATATATTAAAGGAACACTCCACCGTTTTTAGAAATAGGGCTTATTCAACTTCTTTCCTACATTTAGATATGTGGGCAAATGGATTTTTGTCTCAGTGCATGCATTTTTTTAGTTTGCCAGGGTCGCCGCTAGCTTAGCTTCGCATAATGAATGGAATCCTATGTTGCCAGCTAGCATGTCCCGAGTAAAAGTGATCCAAAACAAAAAAAACCCCACCTAATTACTTCTTGTGGCCTGCGTATTCACAACAAATACAAATAGCGATGCAGATTAAGACTAGGCGATTTCCTAGGCAGATATTAATTTGGGACTATATTAGGGTGAAGCACAGGCGAAGCACTGCTACTTGGGCACAGAGATATCACGCAACACATGAAATCCCCAAACTTCTGTCAACAAACCGGCGTATGTTGTGCATGTGTTGCGTGATATCTCTGCGATATCAATGCATGCAAGGTTTCTACTCCGAATGATTTCTGAAGGACTGAAGACTGGAGTAATGATGCTGAAAATTCAACATTTTAATATATATTAAAATATAGAACAGTTCTTTTAAATTGTAATAATACTTCAAAATATTTTTTATCTAATAAATGCAACCTTGGTAAGCATAAGAGACTATTAGTATTAATATGAATCCATTTCCATGCCTTCATAATCACCTATTTTCAGATCTCTGGATTCTTAATTTCCAACTTACATATACCTTATTTACGCTTTATGTATGTACCTGTGCTGAGCGGAGCTCTGCGGGCCCGTAGGATGCGGTAGCTTCCGACCTCAAGGCTCTGGGTGAGGTCAAGGTCATGTAAGATGAGCAGGTAACCAGAGGATGTGGAGATCAACATCTTACTGCAGTCTGGAGTCAGACGCATCCGCATTAGATAGCGTGTGTGGAAAAACTTCTTGTGCGGACAGCCATCTTCTGTGAACCTAAATGCACAGAAACACACAACTTATGCATGCAATCCTAATTAAGATTCATTAGTTAGATTAACTTATTAAAGGTGTGTTCGCACTCATAGTTTGGTTCTCTTGGTCTGGACCAAAAAAGAAAATTATACATTTAGTTCTGGTTCGCTTAGCGTTCTCACTTCCATTTTTAAATCTGAATAAAAAGATGCTAAACAAAAGGCAGTAGGGTAAGATAGCAACTTGATTGGACCGCTTTTATGACATATTTTACTACAGAACATACCAACATCCAAAACAGAGCTGTGTTCTGGGCTAAATGTGCGTTCATATCAAAACATTTCATTTCGTTCATTTCTCTTGAAAAATGTCACAAATGAAAATCTGCTTCAAGGACACACAACGGTTTTGATGCCTATACCGAACTGTAATGGGCAACATACAAACGCCAGGTATCCCGGAGCATTCTGTCCTTTTAGGGTCGCTGACATCACGTCCTGTTTTTCTTTTAGATGTCTTTGCTTCATGTTGCGTTCATATTTCACATAAACGTAACATAATTTGTTCTGAAGTGGACCGATGAGACCTCCAAAGATCCGTACCAAAGTTCGGATGGCAGCATTCAATTTCACACTTTTTGTAAAAGAACCGCACTAAAGCCGGATTAGTTTAACATGGAGAGGTGGGGTGAAGTAATTATTACCACAGCTTCTCAGAGATTTTAGTACCGTCCAAATGTGCCACCTCGGTAAAGATTACGGCGACTTCTACTTTCTGTAAAAAGTCGAACAGACCTGCTATAAATACGTACTTAGATATTCCGTAATTTCCCATTTAAAAAGTAGTTGCGGTTGTAAATGTAGTTACCCCTCCCACTTCTGCTAGTTTTACTGAGATTTCTTATCCCATATGAATTGGCCATTAATATTACAGATGACCTGCGGTAAAATGACATTACTCCATCTACCCTTGTAAAACCAATCCCGTCCGAATAGGGCTTAACAGAGTATTCACACCAGAGTCCGTTTAATCAAACCAAACCTGCCACGTGTGAACACACCCTTAATTAAAGACAGCTAGGAAACACCCCTAACCACACGTACTGTTGGTATCCCAGGTGATGACATTTCCATCAAATCCTGATGTCACAAGCAGACGGGTGTGTGTATCATACTCAATGTTCTTGACCCAGCTAGCGTGGCCATGCAACGTGCACACCTTCGAGTTGAGTTTCCGCAAATCCCACAATGCAATGGTGGTATCATCAGAGCAGGTCGCAAACAGCCGGTTGTCAAGAAACCTGAATAGTAACCAACATGAACCATACAATTTAGCACACAGACGTCATGGCGATCATCCTCATTAACTTTATGATGAAAAAACTAAAGTTTATATTAGCCAAATTCTAGTGTTCAACATGCAATGGTTTTGAATTAGTTCTTACATTAAAAACGTCTGTTATTAAAAACTGCACACATTAAACACACTGCAATCGATTATATGACGTGTGCACATGTACCTTATGTTGTTTACACAGTCCTCATGAGCCTCCACCAGTGTTTTAATATGTCTGGAAGAAACAGGGTCAAACAAAAGCACTTCTGTCTGCTCACAAGCAACCGTCAAAACTGACCTAGAAAAAAAAACATACAAGGTGTTTGTCAATTAGAGCAACTTTTCTGTACCATGGATATTATTAAATATTATTAAAAACAATTTATTAAAAAGGATAAATTCAATATATAGAATAGAAACCTATAGTATTAAACATTGTTAAACAACTTTAATTTGAAATGCTTTGATCGATTTGACACAAAAATACATGATAAAATTCTATACACTCTAATTTTAATTAATGTATTTATTTTAATACATTTTATTTCAATACGTTTAATTATTCATTTGTTTTATTTCTTTTTACAGTTTTTCTCTAAACTTTTCCCTTACACTCTTTTTTAGCAAGACATTTTAATTTCCCCATTAAAATAAATATAAAAGTCACTAAAAAAGTTTTTTTAATTCAATTTTGCAATCTTATATCGTTGCATTACCATTACATTGATCTCTCTCTCTCTCTATGCAGTTATGATGGAAATGCCATTAATTTTAGGCTTTGTTCATTACTTTTCCCCTCAGACAAGGCTTAAGCTAGTCCGAGACTAAAATAAATGTTTGAGCTGTTTTAACTGAACGCGACTTGTGCTGAGATATCTTAAAGTATGTCGGTGCTATTATTTTGTCTCAAGATGCACAAAAGTAATGGTTTTTTTTTTAAAGCATGTTTATAAAAGTTACTTAAATGTCCTAATTGATCTAAGGCCTAAACCAAGCTTAATTTAGTCTGAGCTCTGTCTGTGAAACTTGTTGTCATAACCAAGACAGTAACATTACAATTTTGTTTTTTATTTATTTATTTATTTTAAACATTAAAAAAAAACATGATTGGTACTAAACGGTATCAAGCAAGTTGAAGATGAAAAACGTTACTACCATCACAATTCAAAAAAAAAAAAAAACATTAAAATAGCTGAAGGCCATGTATTCCAGCACATATGAAAACATACGGTTGGTTTAACAAAGAAGGTTTTTCAATATTTAGTCAAAAGTGCACATAATGGAATAGACACACATTACTGGATTAAGTACGGGACTCATGACAAGGGCAACAGACTCTGCGCTTACCCGTCCGGTGAGTACTCCAAGTTGAAGACAGCCCCGTGAGTTTGTGTACTGAGGTTTACCGAATCCGTAGCCGGGCTCATGGACTTATAAAGCCGTGTCATTGTACGGAATTGATCCCGCGCGGGGTCTACGAACGCCCCCCTGCGGATTGTCCTTCTGCAAATCCACGAGAACAGGGAGTCGCACGCGCTCGAGCCCCTGCATCCCGAGCCTGTCCCGCTGTCTGCGGCCAACTCGAGCCTCGAGCTGCCCTGTACCTCGGCACTCTCACGGCCCGCTTGCGGTGATGATGGTCTCGTGGAGCCCCTGTCTTCATCGCTGTCCTCCTCCTCATCCTCCTCGCGCAGCACATCAGCGCGCGGCTCCTCATTGTCGCTCGGCTGTCCCGAGCTCATTGTTGCACGAATGTCGCTGGCGGCTCCGTTTTGAGACTCTTCCAAACTCACCCTCCTGCAGAGGGGGGACAGGCACTGGATCCGTGGGCCAGGCCGTCTTGCAATGTGTGCAGATACTGCTTAAACATCCATTAATACAAACACTTGAGTCCTGCGGATGTGTGCGGATACAACAGACTACGTATTTCCGGTTCCTTCTCCGTATAAATTAAAACCATAGATATGTTTAATTATTTATTTAGTTTTTTTAATAGGATTTTAAGCAAAAAAGAGCACAATGCACCTTTTCTGATATAAAAATGAAAAGGCTTTTATGTAATTTTAACTATTTATTTGACTATTGACTATATTCAATGAATGAAAATTTACTCACTGATTTACATTAGATTTTTCTTGTAGGATAGTAAGACAAGGCGAAGTGCCATCAAACAGCACTACAAATGTATGTTTGATTCACATTACTGACTACTAGTGAAGAAACGATGCTTGATTCACTCGAAACACCACAGGCCAGTAGCACCTGCTGGTCAAAACGGCGTAAAGGCAATGACAGCTCAGCCCAATCATGTATAACATCTTTTATACAAAACAGTCACGTATTTTACTAAATCGCGTGACTTGGCGAGTTTGAAACAAGTTCCGAACCACTGATTCGAAATAAAAGATTCGAAAGCGTATGACAACTACCGACAACACCAGTGTGTTCTTGAGAAAATATTTATTAAGGCTTCCAAATTCTGAAAGAACGAAATTGATCCACAAAGCAGGTTCTGTGTCAATTATGATAATCACTATCTTGTTAAAATTGAAATAAGTTCACTTCAATCACTACATCAGTAAGGTAAGTTCTATTCACTTAACTGAAAATAACTTTTTATGAGGTATAGTTATAATGCAAAACATATTAGTCAGCATATAGATGAACTAGGAGCTGAATTCAAATCTGAAACCCTGAGATGCTGCATCTTATCCTCTGCTGGATGTTGTTGTCATACATTTGCTGCATATTCTTCTCAGTGCTGTATAATAATAGTATGACAAAACCCATTGTACTGCATTGGTATCTTTACTTTCTAAAACTCATAGGGATCATTTACCCAAACATTTTAATTCTGTTATAACTTCTGAGGAACACAAAATAAAATGTAGAAGAATGTTAGTAACCAAACCATTTTAGTGACCATTGCCTTCCACTACATGGAACATTTCTCAAAATATATTTTTCCCACAGAAAAAAGAAAGTCATTCAGATTATTAGTAAATCATAGAACCCTTCAATGATCATAACTCTCTACAACATATCTCTAACTCTCTGGGATTGACTCTCTATCATGCTGTCGTAGACTGAGCGATACACACTGAGGACCTCGAGTGCCGTGGGCCGGATGTGAGGCTCCTTCCTCTTGCATTCTGAGTAGATCTGAAACAAGTGGAAATGAATGACATCACTTCCAAGGACATTCCCCAAAAGGAAACGCGTCACATCAGGAATCTTCCAGATGTCTGTCTTTTCATCGTAACCAGGCATGGCTTCATCAGAGAACTGAACATCCTCGCCATAAGGCCACAATTGCTCAGGGGCAACGAAGTCTCCAGTGAGCTCATGGTGACCGCATTTCACCCCTTGGCTTCCTCTCTCTACCTCAGGCAACGCATCCAGGTCGTTGGCCAGAAGACGCATATCGGATGTAAGAAGAAACTGACTGAGAGTTTTGTGCAGGTCGTTGGAGTCACACATGACCCGGATGCCCACTGGACTCCTGTGTAGGTATGCCAGGAACGCGACATAGTCTATTGCCAGCTGTAGTCGAGTATGCCAAGAGTTTCGCCAGTGATAGCGGTCTTGCTCAAGGGTGGCATCGAGCATTAGTGCTGATCCAAGAGGGTGGTACTCTGTAACAAACACACCATCCTCCTCACACGCCCCTACAAGCGTCACGACGTGGGCGCTCTGCAAGGCACGTAGCATTGACAGTCCGTGGATGAAATCATCTGTATACTGCTCTGATGACAAGACAGAGAGCGCCACCTTCTGCCCGCGCCACTCTGACAGATAAACCTAGAAAACACAATTATGCATTAATGTAAGTCTCTAAGGATGTAATAAAAAACTAAACTAGGGCTACAATAACTAATCAATAAAATCAATAATGAAAATCGATAACTGGTTTGATTATCAATTCAAGTCAGCAATAGTTACCAAATGTATGCGCCAGTCTGCAGATTTTGATAGAAATCACAGAAAATTGAATAGTGTATGATGGGCACAGGGTGACTCCGATTTTTTAGTCTCGGACTATAATTCCATCCAGTCGGAAGATATCAAAACATGTTTGATATTTTGAGCCGATTTTAGAATACATAGTGTATGAATCATTGCTAATACATAAATACATAATACAGTCATAATACGCTGACCAGACAATGAAATCAAGGGTGCGAAGTCACAAAGATTGAGGAAAAAAATGGAGACAACTTACAAGATTAGGTAAAGAAAAAAAAAAAATGTAGGCCTAAAAAATGATAAAAACTGTGTTCATTTGTGAAGATGATTATGATGAACACAGAGCTTGTTTTCTGCAATAATCCAAAAGCCAATGGAAAAATCCAATTGGGTTTTGTTGAGGGAACGTCCACGGATCGCTGGTTGAACATTTGATTCATAAGGCACACAAAATAAGAAACACTTCAGAAGTTTCCAAGTCATCACCTGATTGGTTGAACTCCTGAAAACAAAGCCGTTGTGACACTATCCCCTCGTGGAATAAGAAAGCAGTCGTGTTCACAACTGTGACAATAATCACATTCAACTAAATGCTGCATTTTCACAAGTGTGTAAACTTCATAACATAGACTCTTTAAAAGACACACAAGTTTTACACTCCGGCCTGTTATAGGGATGTTGACCTTACATTTTCACAACCCTAAACATGACACTAAAAGGGTATTAATGTCAAATGTTCAGTGAGATGAGTAAATGTGTGCTCCTCCTATCTCATACCAGCTAACATTTAATCTGTTCATTTTTATATAATTTTAGTGCTGTCAAATTGATTAATTACATCCCAAATAAAAATTTGTTCACATAATATGCATGTATATATTTAAGAAAAATGTGTTATATTTAACACATTATAAATATAAAAAATGTGCATGTATATACTTTGCATGTACATACTTTATATATATTTATCATATAAATATATATAAAGTATATAAATGTATATACATGCAAATTTTTTCTTAAATATATACATGACTGAGTGTGTATTTATATATACATAATAATTATACACAGTACACACATATTTTATTATGTAAACACTAACGTTTATTTTGGATGTGATTAATCGAGTTGACAGCACTAATAATTTTAACTCATTTTAACTTTTTCTTTCAAATAGTAAGAAATCAGTGTAAATTTTAACCCCATTTTGCACATAATATTTGCCTTCACTATATTTGTTTTTGTTGCCTTTTATTAATGAATTAAAATGTGAGCCTATTAATATTTTAATTACATTTTATATGTTTAGCAACTTCTCACCTTCTTTACAGCCCCTTGTCCGATGAGCTTCACACGGCGGACCTCGGCACGAATTTCCGGGCACCGTAGCCAAGGGGTACAGGCGGTCATTGTGCCCACTTTAAAGTGGCGAAGCGGGCACTGCGTGTGTGTCGAGAGAGGGTTAGTGTCCTGATACAGGGCATCTAGGTAGAAATACAGCAGCATATTGGCGCAAAGGAGAGCGGCCAGACAAAGCAAAACTGCGGGCAGTCCACACCTCGCCCCTGTGATGCCAGAGACAGCAGTGCCACCCATAATGACATCTTAACCTATTGAATAAAACATATGAAGAGGTTTCAGACAAATATTAAGTGGAAAATGAGAACATATATAAGAGGGTTGGGTTGTTTGAAGGCAACGTCATAACACATGACACCCATAAATGCGTTTAAGAGATTTTGGAGTACTATACTGTCTTATTGGAGTGTCATCTGTTCAAATGCATCATAATGCATTTTGTCTAAACTTACGAAGCTACTCGCTGCAGTTTTAAAGTGAATTGAGTAAGTTCTGAAAACATAAAGGTATTTCTAAACATTTTGCAGAGTTTTTGTCTATTATGATTTCATGAATGAATGCCTTTAACACACCAGTTAGCATTAGTATGTGTACTGGTTCATCAGCAGCAGACACAGTGTCCTCCTGTTCATGCGATACCAATGTAGTTCCTTTCTTTTGTGCAAGCCTTGACTAATTGGTGGTTCAGAATCCACACTGTCAAATTTCTCAATGTTGTTTTTCCGGACTGTCTGTGTCTCGCTCTATGAAAATATTAAAAGAGCAGCGCGCCGGAGCCCGGAGACACATCGCCATCTAGCGTCATCGCGGTGTAACAACCTCGCAATATGGCATTATAAGGTCTAAGTGTATGACAGTGGCCCCAAAATGAATAAGGGTCACTGAGAAATAAAGCTTAGAAAAAGGTTATATATATAAGGTTATATATAAAGGTTATATATTTACTCGCCCTCAAGACATCCTATGTGTATGACTTTCTTCTTTCTGAGTTATATTAATAAATAAATATCTAAAAAAAAAAGTGCATCAATCTTAAGCGTACTCCACACGGCTCCGGGGGTTAAAAAAGGCCTTCTGAAGTGAAGCGTTTGTGTAAGAAAAATATCCATATTTAACAGGTACAAAGTAAAATAGCTTCCACCAGACCACCTTCCGTATTTAAAAGCATAACTGGCACAACGTAGGCCCTAAACATCAGGATTTGCGATACACTGTCATAGACTTAGATGAAGCTTCATATATAAATGCACACAAAACATTTGACATAATGATATTTGTTTAGAACATGAAGACAACTTGCCTTGGACACTTTCTGAGTGACAAAAGTTGATATTCTGAGAAAACTATAATTTGTTTGCATATGCCACATGGTTTGATCTTTTGTATAATGCAATGAAATTCAGATATTTTTAAGAATTTTTTTTTTTTTGTATTAATTAAAAGAACAGGATATTTATATTTTCATATCAATATTAAAAGCATTATAGCTACTTCAAGATGGATCTGCTCACTTACCTAGCTACTGATGAATTTCAAGACACTAGCCTAACAATTTTCCCAAAAGTGGGTAAAAACCCATTTCACACTTTAGGTGCTTTTGTTATTAGTTATACACACTATGTTCTTTGACCCACACGTGAGTAATCTTTTATTCATTAGAGAACACAAGTCGGCTTCCACAGTTTCCATGGATAACGTTTATTAAATATTAAAGAATGTGGTGTCGAATTAACACCGTCATGCCACAAACCCTTTATCTGAAGATCAGGGTAGACCTTTAATGTCATGGCAATGCACTTTACCATGAGCACACTCTAATTCCAGGCAAACAAAATTTATATAATGTAGATGTTTTTAAAAAAGGCAGAATGGAGCGACGCACATCCAGGGCTGAGGAGGACCGAGGACCGAGGAGAGTGAGGTTCCGCGTCGCGTCCGCGCACAGCGGTCGCGTCCTGCAGGAGGTGTTCAGAGAGCACGCGCTCGAAGACTCCGCGGACACAGACACCACTGTGAGCTCAGAGCCTGAGCCAGAGCGCGCAAGCTCGCCCGTCATCACGGAGGCTAACAGCCACCTGAGCGGCCTGGTGGGACCAGAACCGGACGACAGCGGCAGCGAACCCGACGAGCTGCTCATGTACGCTAGTGCAACCAAGGAGAAGCTTTTCACCGGGAAACGCGTGAACATCTTCAGCAAGAACGGAACTATTCGGGGCGTGAGAGACAAAGTGAGCGCTGGACAGGTGTTGTTTAACAACCTGTCCAAAATGTACGGGGTAAGTTCTATTTAGAGAAATAGAGTAACTAAATGCATTTATTGATGTTTAAAACAGCTGTAAACGGATTTTTAAATTATAAGATAAGAAAATGAGAATGGAAGAGTGAGTTTCTGTAGCTGGAAAAGGAACTCAATCACCCTTATTACGACATTATTACTGACTAATTGCTGTAAGAGAGGCTATGTTTACTGAATAACATTTCAAGAACATGTCCAGGTTATATTTCACCCAAAAATCGCAAGAAATAAGAAATCACAACGTAGAAAAATAAAGAATGTAGGCCTAGAACTCTTCTGCAATGTGTTATATATGGTAATTAAACACGAGAAAATGCATTTGTATGCAAATTTATGATTTCATGAAATGTACCCAAAGGTCTTAGTCTATAATTGTTACATTCAGAGAAAAATTATAGAATGCCTATTTATAATTATTCCCAAGTATCAGTGGATTATTTATTATTATAAGAATTATTATATTTCATTACCAGGAAGTGTTTTCGAGTGTTAAGTTAAAAGTTAAAGTTTTACACGCCTCTTTGTTTATTATTTTAACTTATTATACAAAAGATGAAATATTGTATTTGTTGGCTTCTTTGACTTCACTACCCAGTCCTGGCTTTTATTAAATACAATTGTACATTTTGTAAAGTGCTTATGTGACGCAATTTATGTTTGCATTAATTTGAGATAATAAAAAAAAAAAATTCAGTTAGGTATGTTCAAACTTAACTTATAGAATACACATTTTTTACTTTAATGTTTTAATGTACTGTTACTATAATTAACCTATAGGCCATATTTACTTTATTTTCTTTCTTTTTTTTCCTAATTCTAACATAAGCAAATTTCAGATTTATTTATAATTAGGACTTTTACTAAGTTTCTAGTTGCCAGTTGTAATATTATTGAGGACTGTTACACCATTGATCTATAATATCTAATAAATATGTGTCTCTCAAAGGACTCGCATATTTTGAACCGGCCTAAAAGACCATGAGATTGCTTGCAGCAGAGGATGCTGGGTCACAAAATAGGGCGTCACCCCGGGTGGATGTGCAACAGGCTTAAGCGAGTGAAAGTGATGAACAGCGGCCAATGTTTTTGCTTTTGTGTTTTTCAATATTTGTGTATATTGTAGTTCTGTAAATATATTTTATATTAACTTTTTGCAAAAGCATTTTTGAATAAAGAAACCGAAGGAATCTGTAAAGTCAACTGGTTGCTTGGAATGTTCTTTTTGCCTATGTTTGGGGTGCAATTTCTTTATTTTGACCTCTGATTGTTTGTGATGAAATTATGATGATTTTTTTGTAGAAAATAAGATGTTTTTATACATATTTATGTTACATTTTAATGCAATAAAAAGTCACACCAACCTTTTTATTTTTGTTGATACTTTCTTTTTTTGAATAATTATGCATAAGCAATTCACTTGATAAACAAACAAACAAACAAGCTGCTTCCTCCACATGTAAATATATTCAATAATGAACAAGAATAAACATTATATAGAGTGTCCGGCCAAAAAAAGGGTTGCTGTTTGGATTTAAATGGCAAATGCTTAAGAGTCTATGATTGGATCATTGTTGCAGTGATTATTATGTTTCTAGCATGTGAAGTTTGGGAACAGTTCTTGTAACCCTAATTGATGGAGTGTGTAGCTTTTCATTTCTTAAACAACCATGTAGGAAAACCATGTAGGAAACATTGAAAGTCTTTGGGATGTGCTGGAGTAGACTTTACAGAGTGCTTGACTCTTGCATTGTCAATACAAGATCTATCTTAGCCAAACCTTTATGCACCTCTCGATGGAAATAAGATCACAACATTTATTTCCATCAAGAGGTGCATCTTTTCTTTTTTTTTGTCAAGATCTTGTATGAATAAGATTTTATTGTTATTATTCACTGTCTCTTACTCTCTGAGATCAAGCTTAGCATTAAATTAGTGTGGCCGAGTTCATAGTATCTGATTATGTGCATTCCAATATCAAAAATTATTCTGCTACACCAATGAAGTTCTATAATAGTTTTGTTTTTATTCATCTGAAAATTTGGATTTACGGTAACATTGATTTGTTGCCACTTTGACAGCAATGTGCATTATATGCACAGGATTTTCATCCCATTTTAGAGTGATTATTTCTTATAGTTCAAATTTATCAGAAGACAGTAAGGAGAGCGAAGACCCCGTAGAGAAGTGCGCAGGGATAGGCCACCAGCAGCTGCTGCCCACTCATGTTAAGAGTGGAACTGAAGATCTTAGAAGCTGATAGACTGCACCAGCCAACCACAGTCAAGGCCAACAGCGTTCCCAAGAGGCCTCTGCATTAAAATAAAAACCTTTTGTTAATCAAATGCAATGTTCCTGAAATTATACACTCTTAAAAATAAGGGGGTTTTCATATTGAATGCAATAGAACCATTTTTGGTTCCTCAAAGATCTTTTCAGTTAATGTATTTGGTCTTGGCAGACTTGATCTGCTACGCTGCTGCTAGTAGATACATAGACACCCTGCTGTAATGTAATGTTGTGCTGTTGCTGCATGAATAAACATATATAAATCCTGTAGCAGATTTAGACAGGTGAAGCTGAGGGAGCTGGAGGGTTTGATAGTACGCTGCAGGACTAGCCTACAACTAGCACTAACCTAGACTATTTCAATGTTGAGCAAGCAATCTAATTGGCTGCAGAATCAGCAAAGCTTGTGCCATGGTGAGATAGCTTGTAAAGAAATAATCAGCATGTGGCATCTAGAGTTTCATGACTGAACTAGGGTCATTATATTAATATGATATCTTTTTCATACAATGGAAAGGTTCCATGGACATTAAGGGTTCTTCATGGAACCATTTACACCAAAGAACCTTTATTTTTAAGAAAGTATGGCAAATGTAAATAGACCAGGACAAATGTAGTGGCCTAAAACTGCTTTTTGTTAGTGGCTATAAATCAATTCAAGACATGGAATGGAAAATGTTTCTATAGAGTTATGGATACTCACTGAAGTGAATAAATAACAGCAAAGGCAGAGAGCACAACCATTGGAAGGAGACAGTATCCCAGTACACTCGCCACACATCCACAGGAAATGCTGTAAATGCTCATCAGGTTCAACAGCGTGTACATCCCAACACATCCCAGAGCACTGATGCCATACACATATCCAAAGTGCACTTTCCCTGCCTGCGGAGAGAATCCACACAAATACACAGGTACGTGCTCTAGACATTACATGTTTGCATTTCCTCTGTGCAATATAAATCACTGTGTACCTCTAGTTATGGTTTCGCAAAAGGTTCAAGGTGTAGTTTGTACCATCAATAGTGTGGCTCCCAGAGCAATGCAGAAGAGTATAGGCCCAGTGAGGTCTGTCTCGTTCATAATACTGCCATCAGCAGGCTTCAGTGGATTTAACACAGTCAGAGTCTTCTGCCAGATATTGTCAAAGTTAATGCCCAACTCTGAGAAAAACACACATATTTTCATTTTGAAAGTTGTATTTTCTGTTAAGGTTGATTAGTGCATAAAATGCTAAATTAAATAATGCAAGAATGTTTTTAAAGCTGAAGTATGTAAGCTTCACTTATCATTTCCCTTTGATTATAGGAATAAGGTATAAGTAGGGTTAGGTTTAAGGGTAAGGACAGGAATGTTGTTCCAGGATCAACAAAATACGTCTTACTTGGCTAAGCCATAGGGAATTTTTCTCTTTGTTTCTATAAAAATAGTCCCATATTTGTTTTGAGCGGCCATGTTAGTGGAATTTCACAGGCAAAAAAGGTCCATTGTCTATTGCAAATAGTGATGCATTAAGCACCTCTCATACAGAAGTCACTTTCAAACCAATCAGCTTTCTGTTCTGAAATCTGCATGGGGAAGTCTATAACCCTTAAGTGAAATTCCTGATAGTGGGGATTCCTATTAAAATCTCGCTCTCAAAAATTCGCTGAATAATGATAAATGTGACTGCCCCTTGACTCAACCAATGGCATGAGTCGGCTGTTTTTTTATTCTCTCAGTTAAAGTCCCCATGAAATCAAAATGGACAAATCATATTTTTTATGGAATATTGTAGTATTTATACACTCACATGACATCACAACAATATCAATTCCCGAAGACCAAAATCTAAAAAAGATTCAATCGGATATACGCCGCATTAGGGAAAAAAATGTACTTCCATTTCATGCCGACTTTAATGGATGACTTAGTATTCAGAAATCTGTTTTGGACTTTTTGTTACACACCTCAGCTTCAAGATATTTTATTTCAAATAATTTGTATTACCTTCTAAGAGTGGCGGTTCTTCCTCATACGAGTCTATGCATTCTGTTTGCTCGGGTGGCGCTACAGGCTGATACACTTGTCCAGTATAAGATGCTGTAGTGGCATATTCATCTGCTAAGTGTGCGGAATTATCACTGATAATCAGATGGTGAACAATGAATCACAACTGCACAACTAACAATTCAACTGCACACAGAAATTAGGCTATATAAAACACATGTATGCAGTTAGCAACGTTACACTTACACTTCATGGTATTCTGGATTAACATAGGCTGGATCATAGCCATAAACCGCTTCCTGCTGACTGTCCACATAATATCCAGACTGATAGAAGTCTTGTTCAAAGTTTTGAAAGTCTCCCATTCTGTTTAAAACAAAGAGACATGTGTATACAAGTTCAGTTGTGATATGAACCAGTTCTGAATTTATGTTCTTACCTTTATTAGTCCTCTGAAGTTGATTTGAAGATCTTGGCTTGTTTGTACTGAGGCTTTGCTTGGTCACTGAGCAGCTGTTTTTCTGTGTGTTGGTATATGATGCTATTAATAGTCTTCTATATTTACTTGAGAAGCACTGTCACTGTGCAGGGAGGTCATATTTTAACACCATCCTGATGATCTGTAGATCCGACCAGTCTATGTATTGACTGATAACATGCCGACCACTCATGATATATTCTGTATCCATTCATGATCATAAAAACGATTCTTATAAAATGGTTACCGAAATATTGGTAGGACAAAAAACCTGATATTCTTGTTATTTGAAGATAAGTGTCAAACATCATTGTATATTATGTATTGTATAATGCTATATTACCGCAAAAATGCAGCATCTCTGTAAACATATCTTAAAGTTTGTGTTGGCTAAATGTTTGCAAATACAACAAAAACATCTGCATAAAATGTTGACCTTCACACTTTTGTGTAGGCAAAGGAATTAATACGGTGCATTTCCCCTTCTTTAAAAACACCATTAAATCACAATTTGAATATTTTATGGAATATTGCAGTATTTATTATAGGCCTAAATTATTTATCAGTGCACATAATAAAAATAAAAAAATGTATGTGCTTTCATAATCTCATCTAAATAACTCCCCCTCCCTCTTGCAGCGACATCTCTTCTCTGTTGATGTGTTTACTGGCAATGACAACCTGTCACTCATATGACATCACAGCAATAACAAACCACAACCATCCAATCAATTCCTGATAGACAAAATCTATTCCCGCCCAACATTTCTGCTGCTCAAGAAGCCATTTCACTTGTATACATCACAATAGAGAAGAAAAGAATATCGCAACTTTCATTGAATGCCGACTTTAATATGAGTCACCTACATAATACAGTATTTCTTTCATTTTCAAAAATATATTATTACTAAGCTAATAGGAAAATTAGCTTGCCTAACAACAATTTTACCATCCTCCCTAAAAAAAAAACCAAAAAAAATTTTTTTAGTTACATTAAATTATTCTGTTATTCACTGTATTGGAAACAGTAAACTATAAAAACTGCACTAGAAGATATAAATCATCAGCAAAGTCAAAATTATGGCCATGTTTAGTAAACTGCTAAACTTCTTTTCTGTGTGTTATATTAAATACAGTTATAATTGTTTGTTTGCAATAGATAGCCATTTAGAATTGTGGGTTGTGTCATGCCAATACTTTTAAAGTCTTTAACGCCATATTATCAGTATTGGTACGCTGGCATCTCCACATGTAAATTCTCCTTTTAAGTTGTGGTATAGACATTTGTGAACCAATCTTGGTATATCATATACAATATCCAATTTATACTTTGACATTATTTAGCTCTCTTATCTGTGATGAGGTCATGTGATCTACAGGTCTGGCAGAGCACTGGAATTATCACTGGATATACTGGAAACTGCTTGGGTTAAAAAGGTCACATGGGATTCCTTGTCATTCCTGTGGAAAAGACAGAAAGATCACTGCATTATGAGTCTATAGTTGTGTCTTAAATGTTACACTAAACACTATGTACTTTAAGATGCAGTATGTAATATTGGTTGAAATGGGTACTGCAATCCAAATTCAAAATACTGGAGAGCGTTGGTACCCCAACCCATCCTCCTAAGAACTGATGCTAACACAGGTTGCCAGATTGAGGACATGCAACTGGAAAGCGACAATCCTTACACTGTTGATCAGCTAATGTGTACGTTTGCAATGTTTTGATGCTGATGATTTTTAGGTCGGGTACAATCTGCAATCTCTGACCCAGTTTGTTTGCTGGCTTCCATGGCTGCAATGCACAGTGTTTTCTGCCGACTGGCAACCCTGGGTTATCGAAACACTATTGGGACCTTCCACACATTAAAAAATAGATTAATTGGCTGTAGCATTGTTTTTGGAGAAACAAGTATTTAAATTTGGATGTTTCCTAAATCTGTGGAAACATATTATGGTATTTTTAACCTTTAGTACAGTCAAAAAAAAAACTTTAACTGTGTAGTGTATGAATTATATAAGGTTATTTTGTCATTCAACATTGAAGTCTGATAAGCCCCTCCCCCCTTTTCAGTTAATTGAGTGCATCATCATCTGAACTACCTAAAACGAATCATCAGTAATTCAATAGGTTTGTATCAAATTTGTATAGTGCCAGCCTGTGGTCTTCATTGGCTGCCTGCGAACAATGTCTACTTTGACGTGCCCTCAAACTATATGGTTTTAGCTGAGGCCTGGGAGAGTTTGGTTTGTGTTTCCGATATGCGCTGTAAGCCGTACATTGAATCCTTTATCAAACCGTTTCAAAGACAGTAAGAAAAGAAGTAATGCTGCAATGCATATTTTAGAAAAATATTTTTTTGAACTTGGATGCATGTAACCTGTTGTCATGTCTCACCCTGGATTGCTGCTACACTGGTTCCATTCAGAATCTGCCAGTGCCGGAGCATGAATTGGTTTCCTTCAGAAATGTAGAAAAAAAGTGCCACAAAAATATACATTTATTAGACCTTTATTAGACCTTTAAAAAAATTGTTAAACTGAGAAGTGAAAATAAGATCAGGATTTTTTATTTTTATTTATTTTTATTATAGTCATTATCACTATCTTTGTCTCACCAATGTTTTTTTTTTTTTTTAATTGTTCCAAAATAATTTAGGAGATTATGACTAATTTACTATTTAACTCAATGTGGTTTCATGTGTCTAATAAGGTTAAAGTGTCACATATTCAAACATTTGTGCTAAATTGTTTATCATCAAAAATACAGTTCAGTATCTGTTAGCAAGTACTTACTTTGATTTCAGGCCATTCATTTTGGCAAAGAGCAGTCTGAGAACTCTTTCTTTTTGCTCCCAGGTCATCTCTGATATGTTCATTTTGTCTTTCTTTAGATTGCTGATGAAATAACAGACAGAGTTGTTATGGATATGCATCTTCCAGTTAATAACATGTTGAGTTATTATTTCATCAGAATAACAATAGTCCAAAAATACACAAAAATGTTTAAGACTTACCCTTTTTCGGCCGCTTCCATACCAATGGAAATGCTACGATTCATCATCCGTCTGCTACGATTCACCTCTCCTTCCTGCCTGGATAACATAATGTATCTTATAATATAATGTATCTTATAATATAATGTATCTTATAATATAATGTATCCACACATGGCTTGAAGTTTCTGCAGTAAAATGGAGCCCGGAACACTTGCTTTTTAACTTTTATCTCTAGAATGAATTGGGGGGGTGTGCTATTGCTGTAAAAAATCTCAATTTCTTCTGGGATTTTATCAATAACGATAATTAGACTATATTTTGCTTACGATTTGTTGAAAGGCTTTATTTATCTATCTATCTATCTATCTATCTATCTATCTATCTATCTATCTATCTATCTATCTATCTATCTATCTATCTATCTATCTATCTATCTATCTATCTATCTATCTATCTATCTATCTATCTATCTATCTATCTATCTATCTATCTGTCTGTCTGTCTGTCTGTAAATACAAGACAAAACTCATTGGGGAAAATGGACCTGTATATCTTGAATTTTGAGGGCATTTGAGCTGGATTCTACTAGGCCAGGGGTTTTCAAACTAATATTAAAATAAATAAGTAAAGAAAAAATGTGATTAAATAAAATAAATGAATAAACAATTGTAATTAAAATGCATTTGATTCATTTAAATAAAAATGAGATTTAATAAATAAATACATTTACAATTATATATTGACATGATTTTATAATAATTTTTCAGTGTATAAATTGGGTGTTTATAAAAGACAGATGCCTTTTAAATTTTAGGATGTGTATTCATCCCATGAGCATGATCATATTTGGGGTCCATGGCATCTAAGAGATTGAAAACTAGACTACATCACACAGTGAAAGCATGTACTCTCAAGGTGTGTTTGTTTGTTTTTTGCAAAGTGAGTGAATGATGTAGTGCACCTGTGCTGTAACATCTCCTGCTTCACATGATTTAGAGCCTCATGGAAGAGGATCTCCATGTCTGAGCACTGCTCCACGACGCTGCGGGCTACTCTCTTCAATCGACTCAACTCCCTGTCCCGTACGCTCAGGAGCTTCTGCAGTTTGTCCAGCTCTACTCCGCTGGCCTGAGTTCTGACAGCAGCACGCTGCTTGATGTCAGCCTTCTTCCACTCAAATTCAGCCACCATGCTGACAAGGGTCTGCTCCAGGGTCAACACCTTCGCCCTCAGCTCAGAAATTGTGGTCCGCTGGGCTGTAAGCGTAGATATGGTGTCATTCGAGGTGTCCTGACTCATCTCCTGCAGGGTGAATGAAATTCTGGGTTTATTATCAATGTCTGCTGCTTCATAGGCAAGCTTTATAGTAGACTGTTGTTTTCCCAATTTTTTTACATTTTATTTGTACGTGTGTGTGTGTGTGTGTGTGTGTGTGTGTGTGTGTGTGTGTGTGTGTGTGTGTGTGTGTGTGTGTGTGTGTGTTTGTGTATGAGTGTTTGTGTGGGTGCACAAGAAAGGTGTTGTAGTTATAAATGCAATAATTAATATAATATACAGTACATCAATTATAATTAATACAATATAGTTTAATAAAATAAATTACATATTTAATTTTTTAGTTTCTGTGTTTCTTCATAATGCCTCTTTTTGTAAGCCTCACACCTTCTGACCATAAATTTCCATGACAGTTATTACAGGATAAACTTCTATTTAGAACCATTTATTTAATTCATAAGCACATCTCTCAAATTTTCTTTAGTTCAATTTAAAAAAATAAAATGTTGTGTTGTCACCTTATGCAGACTAAGGATGTCGTTCTCTTCTGCCAGTGCAGCATTTCTCTTCTGCAGATCCTCCACCTCTTTGATGTGGTAACCCAACGCCTTATTTAGACGCACATTCTCCTTGAACATCGAGCGAGATGCGTCATCCAGCTGTCTGATGGGGCCAAGATAGAGGATGTCATCTCATTTATCTCATGTAAAATGTATCTCACAGATACAGTGTCATCAGGTAGAAATGTTTAGTGGTGTTGGGATAGATGGAGAAGATGCTTACATGATGGCTTTATTGTGAGCTTTTTCTGCCAGCATAGCGATCTTCTGCTCAGCATCCTTCTCTAGGTGAACCTAAAGAGAAAGTAGGAGAGAGGCTGAGAGAGTGAATGAGAAAGATTTTGTTGAAATGTTTTTTTCCCTTTAAGTATAAATACCTTATCATTTAAGAACTTTTGCTCCATTCTTGCAAGTGTTTTCTTGTGTTCTAGATCAGAGTTGTCCATAGTTTCGTTCATCTGTACAAAACAATGGGTCGTTATCCCTTACGCTGTATCATTTTGATAATTAACAATGTAAAGGGTAAATTAGGTAAAGGATTTTCAACACAGCACAAGGGTTAAAACAGATATTCTTCTGTGTACATAAAATCAATAGATTGGATTATACATTTTTGAGTTCTTGCTCCATTTGGGGCTTCTTGCTACGGAAGTCATTGATGATCTTAAGCTCCTCCTGAATCACGTTGAACTCGCTAGATCTCTTCTTAAATTTCTCCTCCAGCTCATTGATCTTCAGCGTGAATTCAGTGACCTGTAATGCCAATCAGTATTGTTATTGTTCCCTCATTTTTTTTATTTTATTAAATTAAAACTAAAACTATTAACTCATTAAATTTGGTAATTGAAATAAAGCTGAATAAAATGGTATATAAATATTCAATGAGAAAATTAAAAATTAAAAACTTAATTATTAAAAAACTAAAATTACAAATATATATATATATATATATATATATATATATATATATATATATATATATATATATATATATATATATATATATACACACACTATATATATAGCTCTATTTTCAATTTGTGATTTCTGTTTGTTTTTAAGTTTTTCATTGAATATTTATATATCATTTTATTTCAGCATTACTTCAATTACCAAATTTAATGAGTTAATAGTTAATATGTGTGTGTGTGTGTGTGTGTGTGTGTGTGTGTGTGTGTGTGTGTGTGTGTGTGTGTGTGTGTGTGTGTGTGTGTGTGTGTGTGTGTAAAACAAAACAGTAAAAATGATAAAAGCACAAACTAAAATTAAAATGAAAATCTAAAAATAATAGTTAATTAAAAAATAATGCTGATGGCCTTTTTAAAATGAACAACTGTATTTATTTATTTACTTATTTAAAGGTGCCCTAGGATGAAAAATTGTATTAACCTTGGCATAGTTGAATAAGAAGAGTTCAGTACATGGAAATCACATACCGTGAGTCTCAAACAATATTTCTTCCTCCTTCATATGTAAATCTCGTGCGTGAAAAACACCATGGAAAAATAGGCGCATCTCATTCTCAACATAACACAGACTCTGACGCAACCATCGGGATGCATTTGCATATGCCAGCCCATGACTTGCCAAGTTCAACTCAGGAGAACGAAATCCAAAGGAAGTCTGGTAATTCTGCAAACGGAGCAGCAGCGTTCTTTTAGCGTCAATCAGCTCGCTCTGACTACTCCGGTTATCTATGTATATATATTTGAGGCTACAATAAAACCAAATGTTATAAAACACCACTAGCCGCTTTTCGTTTTCATTGAAAAAAATCTTAAACCTATTAATAGTCACACAAATGTAGTTCAGGCAACGTGTACATTGATTATCTTCAATGCATATATTTATCACAAAACGAAATATAAAACACAACCCTTCCTCTTAGTTTTCATTTCATTCATGCCTAAATTCTCCATTGTCATGCCGCAACTGACAGAGCTGTACATTGAAACAGCCAATCAGAGCAGAGCTCCACATTATTATTCATGACCCTTCCAAATAAGGCATACTCAACCCATTTCATTCTAGGGCCAATTTCTAGGGTTGTAAATGGACCTGTAAAACCATATCTGGACAATTTTTGCCCTTAAACAAGCCACATACACTCATGTAGATATCAGAGAACAATTTAAAATATTGTTTCAAATCATTCTAGGGCACCTTAAAATGGATGACCATTTCTTTTGTAATTAAACTGGATGACTGGATTTAATTTCTTATTGTTTCAAAACACTTTTCATGATTGTATAAATTTTTATTGATGATGTATTTTCTGTGATATTGCAATCTTTGTATTGCTAACAGATTAAAGGGGAAAAATAAAACTCAAAACAGCAATGATGAGCACTTTAACTTAATTTATTCCTGTTTTCCCATATGAGGAAAGGCATCTCACCAAATTCTCGTTTTCCTGAGAGGCTCTTGTTTTCTCAAGCTGTATTTGTTGTTCCAGTGCAGTGATCTAAGAAGACAATGTTTTAAATGATTAGTTCACTGAAAATGAAAATCTGTCATAACCCAGCAAGCAATTTTGCATTAAAAAGACGTCTAATAGCCATCCGAACACAGCCCTGATGTCTAGGCTAAAACAGGACAAAATGTGGGCAGTCAGTGAAAATCTAATAGATGTCTAGCCATAGCCCAAGAGTCACCTAGAACATGAACATGTCAAAGAAATTAAAACCAGACACCTTGCAATCACTGTTGACTTTGCTTACATGATGGAATATTATACCTCTCGTAGGTTATTTTGGCAAAAATGACATGTAACCAAATTCAAGGTTATTTTGGCTAGAAGTGGGTTACACATAGCCGGACCATTGGGTCTAGTTAACCGAGACGGTGAAATGACGGATTTGTTTTTTAATTCCTGTAGCTTTTAACAAAAAATTGAATGCATTCAATATACTCTCTCTTCATTTTGCAGGTCTTTCTTCCTCAGAACAGCGATGATGTCGATGGTGCTCTTCTCTGTGTTGTGCTGTAGATCAGTGAGCTGCTGGTTGGCTTTGCTCAGTCGTCGCGCTGCTTCAGAATACTCCAAACGTGAACTCTCTGTCATATCACACCTGGCCTCCCACAGAGCCGCGTTTGCCTTCGCCTTCTCTATATCAGACTCCTTATCCCGTTTAGACTCTTGCTTGCCATCTTTTTTCCCTTTTCTATATAAAAAAAATTAAGAGGAAGGCGAATCATCACCAACATCATAAAGTAAAAATATGCAGTCAGATATAACCAGAGGTGGACAGTAGTATTTTTTTTACTCTGCTTAAGTACATTTTTCAAGTGTCTGTGCTTTAACAGATTCTTTGGAAAACTTTTACTTAACAATATTCCAAAGCCTAATATTGTAGTTTTTACTGCACTACAGTGCACTTTCATATTGAATATCATTTAATACTGAATTACATTAATAATGAAGTACTTTCTTACTTTTACTCAAGTACACGTAAGAAAGTGCTACAGTTTTAATGAAATTAAGTGTTTAGATTTTTTTTTTTTTTTTAAGTTTTATATATGAAATACACTATATTGCCAAAAGTTTTGGGATGCCTGCCTTTACATGCACTTGAACTTTAATGGCATCCCATTCTTAATCTGTAGGGTTTAATATGGCATTGGCCCACCCTTAGCAGCTATAGCAGCTTCATCTCTTCTGGAAAGACTTTCCACAAGGTTTAGGAGTGTGTTTATGGGAATTTTTGACCATTCTTCTAAAAGCACATTTGTGAGGTTGCAGTCTCTGCTCTAATTCATCCCAAAGGTGTTCTATCGGGTTGAGGTCAGGACTCTTTGCAGGCCAGTCAAGCTCCTCCACACCAAACCCGCTCATCCATGTCTTTATGGGCCTTGCTTTGTGCACTGGTGCACAGTCATGTTGGAACAGGAAGTGGCCATCCCCAAACTGTTCCCACAAAGTTGGGAGCATAAAATTGTCCAAAATGTCTTGGAATGCTAAAGCCGAGTTCTTTCACTGGAACTAAGAGGCCAAGTCCAATCCCTGAAAAATAACCCCCCTCACCATAACCCCCCCTCCACCAAACTTTACACTTTGCACAATGCAGTCAGGCAAATACGGTCCTCCTGGCAACCGCCAAATCCAGAATGGTCCATTGGACTGCCAGACAGAAAAGCGTGATTCGTCACTCCTGAGAACATGTCTCCACTACTCTAGAGTCCAGTGGCGGCGTGCTTTGCACCACTGCATCCAACGCTTTGCACTGCACTTGCTGATATAAGACTTGGATGCAGCTGCTCAGCCATGGAATCCCATTCCATATAGCTCTCTACACACTTCTCTTGAGCTAATCTAAAGGCCACACAATGCACAGTGTTCCTCAGCATGCGCTAAAACCCGATCTGTGATTTTACGTGGCCTACCACTTCGTGGCTGAGTTGCTGTTGTTCCCAATTGCCTCCGCATGTGTTATAATAACACTAAGTTGACCGTGGAAAATTTTGTAGTGAGGATATTTCACAAATGGACTTATTGCACAGATGGCAACCTATCACGGTAACGTTACCATGCTTGAATTCACTGAGCTCCTGAGAGCGACCCATTCTTTCGCAAATGTTTGTAGAAGCAGTCAAGTAAAATAAAAATACTTGACTAACTTAACGTTAGGCCTACTGTCCACCTCTGGACAAAACATTACTTTTCAAATTCTTACGACCAGTTGGACGCGCAGTTTTTCAAACAAACGCAAGAATATTTGTAATGTTTATATTAATAAATATAATCTACAGGCAGAGCCATGTTTTCTACTCACCCTTTTCCTTTCTTTCCCTTCTTTCCTTTTTTAATCGGCATCTCTCTGCTTATTCAGCTGTAGTCAGTATTCAATGTGATCTGCTCGTGCAGGATTGGTTTGTTTACTATCTGTTGCCATGGAGACCGTCACACAATGCTGTCCACACGGATTGCTCATCGCATTCATCAACGATCCACTCCACATGGTCCAAACATTTTCTTTTCCATAAAACCTTTAATAACTTTTTTAATTATTTTCAAAAATCAAAATGAAAAACAAAACTGTTGAATGTTGTATCAAACATTTGTCAACAACTGAAATGAAAAAAAAAGCTCTTTACTGATGTCCATAACAATGTAGCCCTCTATCTAGTACAAATGTCTACAGTACAATAACGTACTTCATATCGTAATTAACTACTTTTTTGAGTAAAAAGCTATTATCTATATATTTTTATAGTGGACATGACCATTATATTGTGGCCTCATTCTCTTTTGGAAGGTTATACATTACTAAAAAAAAAAGAGCCTCATAAAAAGCACACACAAAATCTCTTACAAATAGCAGTTTATTTGCTTCATAAAAAAAATATTACTAAAACTTAGCTAAGAGACATAATAAAAATGTATTTTGCAATTATTATATAAAATCATAATCAAACAATCCAACTCCATAAATAATACACATTCACAACTATTTTAAATATTACACCTAAAATCAGAATGCACACAACCATTATAAAAATAAAAATAAATCATGAAATAAAACCCTATGACATTCACGGGAACAGTAAGGCTTTTTGAAATTGAGTATATTTTAGTCGACCTCACTGCCAAGGTGCTCTCTTTCCCAGCACACGATTGGTGACTTTCTGCAGAAAATAGATACAATGCATTAGAATTGTTAATCAAACCAGTCATGTGTATTCCTGAAAATTCTTAAAACAATATTGATTTAAAAACTATAGTGTATAACTGCTAGCCCAGAACAGCCGGCGTATACCTTGTTAAAGAGTTGAGCATTAAGGCGGTATGAGCAGTACTCTGCCCGTCTCCTTTCCT
Organism: Gobiocypris rarus; assembly: GCA_023029165.1. Taxonomy (NCBI): domain Eukaryota; kingdom Metazoa; phylum Chordata; class Actinopteri; order Cypriniformes; family Gobionidae; genus Gobiocypris; species Gobiocypris rarus. The sequence goes on along the minus strand of CM040927.1, from coordinate 31,016,803 downwards.
CCTCCTTTCTTTTCTGGACCTCAGGAAGTTGAGCGTATTTCCTTAAGGGAATACACATTTATTTGACAACTAAAATGCATAATTACCTGAAAACCAACGTCAATAAAATCCACATAAAATGTTAAACTAGACTGGAGGTACACATAGCTCTGACTGGGCCTAACTTAAATCACATCAGGTATTCCACATAAAGAATAGACACGCACGCACTCACGCACACACGGATTCAGCTCAGTTCTGGACTGGGAACAAATCATGGTTAAGTAGGTACACACATACACATAATCACACACACATCATGACATATATTATTACCTCATGAATCTGTCTGTCCTGTCAATTCTCTGACTGTGTGATTTCCTCTCTACCCAACTGAAAGCATTTAGAAGGCACAAAACAACTTGCAAATAAAACAAAGTCATGGAATCCTGTTTAAATCAGTTCAATTACCCATATTTGCACGTTTAGGTATTATGTGCTCTGTCTGTTAGCACCGCATAAACTATCTAGTTGGTTTGAAAATAGTCTGGGTGACAATGGATACTTACTCTTTGGCTCGTTGGACCATCTCTCTTCTTGGAACGACTCTTCTACAGGGTACTGGTGCTGGTGAAAGAAGCATGTTTTCATTCACATCTTGATGCGAGCTGTTACAGGCTTGTAAAATATATACTGAGCTGAATACTAAGTTGTCAGTAACTTTACCAAAGTAATACCTAAGTTATCTTAGGGTATAAGGTCACCTGGTCTGAGTGGATGTGATGGTCCGGGGCAGTTGAAAAGCTCTTCTCTCTCTCTGCTAAAGACTGCCTGTAACCTCCTCTCCTCAACCAGCAACCCAAGGCGCTTCATTCGCTCCCGTGAACGAGACACAAACTCCGGCCGATGGAGTGCCAGAGCTTCCTGTAAGAAAACAATCAATGCTAATGTTAGATGTTATGCTAAATTCAACAATCAACATCCATGTCCTCTCTAAAACCTCAACCTCCAAAATGAACCCTGGCTAATAAGGTCCAAGCTGCCAATCAAAGTAAAGGCCCATTCACACAAAATTATAACTATAATGTCTTCTATATATCAGTCTATAGAGACTATAACATCTGTACAAAGTTTGTCATGCTGCGTGATATTGTAAACATAATAAATCTATTGTTTACTGCACTTGTTATTGTCTAGTTATTTACATGTAGCAGCTAATGAATCTAAATTCTTACACATTCAAAGAAATTAGCATACGCCAGTGTTGCAAAATAAGGTAGATAATGATAATAATAATAATAATAATACATTTTATTTCTAAAGCACTTTACATTTTAAAGAAAATCTCAAAGTGCTACAAAAGGGAGGAAAAATAAAGCAATTAGAGGAATTAAAAATTAAGAATTAAATTAAAAATTAACACAAACATGTAAACACATAGCAATTTAAACATTGAAATTAAACCCCAAACATTCAAATAAAGACAGCTCAGGGAGGGATAACCATATTAGAGTCCACACCAACACACAATAATGTTATTTTTATTATATGTAATAATAAAGCTGTGTACCGCTTTAAATGCTTAAAGTCAGGTGAATTCTTTTTGGCTGTCAATTTGTTTTTATAGTTCATAAGCTGAAAAAAATGGTTCTAATAGTGATTCCAAGAATACCGTTCCTCTGTGCTGCTTTTGTTATAGTTGTATAGGTGTGGACTGCTATTCTCAAAGACTTAAAGACACAATATGTAGTTTTTCGCCACTACACCTATTCAAAACAAAGGAGTAGCTTGATGACACAGAGATTGAGCGCGGAATCCTAGGAGTTATCGCCTTCACCTCACAGCCGGTGGAAAAGAATCAGGATGGGACTCGGGAAGAAATCATATTCATGGATGAGATTATTGAGGTTACTGTAGTATGAAGCAGACTTAAAAATTTCTAAAAATAAAGCTGCATCTAATTATGCTATGTTAGCTACTTGACAAAATTGTGGCATGGTAAAAACATGACATTCACGGAAGACTTTAAACTTTATAGTTATCGTCCTTGGTGTGAACAGGGCTTAAAACTACACTTTGGTGGGTAAATAAATCAGTTGTTTGTCACACCTGTAGTGAAAGGCGAACGAGAGCAGAGGGTTTGTTGCTGATATCTGTCTCGGTAGCTGTTCTAGACTCTGTTGGCCTCTCATGCTCTTGTTGGTTCTGTCTCTCTCTTAAAGGTTCTCTGCTCGGTTCTCTCCAGGGTTGGATTTTACTGTAAGGCTCGAACCAGGCTTGGCTTAGGCAAGGTGCTGATTCACACTGTGGCTGGTTTTCCTTGCGACCATCATACTTCAGCTCATCAGCTGAGACAAACCATGACACACCTTTAAGAGAATGTGATATATAAAACAGTAGATAAAAAGAGAAAACAGATTAGTTGCAGAAAAATGCCCTTATCTGTGAACGTGTAATATGCACCATTTGGGTAATGGGCCCGAACACTCTTTTTGCCGTTGTCTCTCTTCAGAGCTGTCTGTCTTTGGGTGGGTTTAGCTGTGGAAGCAGTGGGGATGTGAACGCCTCTGCCAAACGTGTTTGGTGAATGGACATTTTTGAAAGCACCTGGGGAGGGAAAGATGGTTCCTACGTCCCGAGTGTGTCTACGCGTGGCGTTTATCACAATTTCCAAATCACCTGCAAAAAAAACATACAATAGCCCACATTACATTTTGTTGAAATTAGTCTCTGTTAAATTTACACAGGTTTTTTTGCTTAAAATGTGGACTGTTGTTGTGTGACTGACCTGCCTGTACACCTTTGCTGAGCAGTTTGACCTTTGATCGTTTGGAATTGAGGCTATGGGAGACACCTCTTTGAGAATTATGGGGAAAAGTGCTTGAAGATGACAAAGAGTCAGCAGAAACCTGGACAAGCAACAAAACATTAGCTAAATAACAAGGAAAGAATGATGTCTCTAAGTCAAACATGTTCCTACTGTAGAAATTTTCAATATATTGTACACCCGTGATACATTTGTGCTTAATTTCCTGCAGTATAGTATTTTTGAATTTTTTTAATATGCATTTTTATTTCTCCATTATGTTTTCCCAGACACAAGGCCATAATACTAGTTTCACAACCCTAGTATTTCTTGTGAGAGTGTCAAGATGGTGAAAATCAGTTAAAACTGACCATTTGAATGAACTGATTCAAAATGCTTATTCAAAAATTCTTTGCATGCCTACTCAAAAATGTTCACTGAAGTCAAAAAGCAGCACTTTTCACACATTAAAATGTAAAAACACTTTGTTTTGTTGTTTTAAGAATTTTTAGAAAGGATTGCTTAAAAGTAACAGGCATTTATAAAAATATTTATAAAATATTTTTATTTCAAATAAATGCTGTTCTTGAACTTTCCTGAAAAAAAGGTATCAAGTTTCTACAAAACTGTTGATTCAACATTGATAATAATAAGAAATGTTTCTTGAGGAGCAAATTGGATTATTAGAGAATGATTTCTGAAGGATCATGGGACTCCGAAAACTGGAGTAATGATGCTGATTCAGCTTTGCCATCACAGGAATAAATTACATTTTAAAATATTAAAATAGAGAACTGTTAAGTTAACAGTTTAAATTATAATAATATTTCATTTTTGATCAACGGACGTGATTAACCGTTGCACTCGCGTCTCGTGTCTTTTGCAGCATCTCGTGCATGACGTGGCATTCTAAAAACGCTGAGTTTTTATGGGGGGAAAGCGTTTTTTTTCACTGAATGGTAGAGTATGCAGGTAAATACTATTATGCATTGTGATGTTAGATGTTAGTGAATAAAACTAATGTATTACTTAGTAAATTACCCTGAGCTTCAATGTGTTCATGGAAATTTTTGTTTATTTGAACAAAATAAGCCTTTTAAGTGATTTTTTTTAATAAAAGGTAAGAATATAGAAAAACATTAATTTATATTTAATATGGTCAAAAGGCTGAAAAATACTAAGATTTATACTGTGACTTTTTAACAAAATATAACACAATATAAAAAAGTAATAGCATCTTTCTTTTCAATTTGCTGATTATCTTTGAACAGAAAAGAAAATTAAAAGTCTGTATGAAAAATGAAATCAAACAGACTTACTGTGGAGTCATCCGTGCTCATGTCATTGGTAGCAGCAGACACATGTTTAGTACTGGGTTTCCTTCGGCCTGTCTTCTGCATATTGATGGTGTTGTAAAGTTTAAGCAAGCTGTCACTGCTTTTCAGTCCTTTACTGGTGACCCGGTGAGGTCCAAAAGCTCGCAGCAGTCGCTCTGTATCAATGGTGGACAGGCTACTGCTCGTCTCCATGGACACACTTGCAGACTCATCTCTCTCTGCAGGACAGCGATGGACTCTCTCTTGACTCTCTTCATGCTCAGGCCATGCTTGTTGTGGAGCCGCTTCAAACTGAACTCTTTGCTCTCCTCCCTCTGTGGTCTCATCCTCTCGATCACTCCTCCTGTCATAGTTTCCATTCCTGCTGTCTGGTTGTAGTATAGTTTCATCAGTTGGAGTGGTATTGTGAATGAGACGAGACAGACGCTCCAATCTATCAAGCAGAGACATCTCTCCCTCATTGGTGAATCGTGTCTCCTCCATGCTCCATTTTTCACTGAAGCGACGCCACAGCTGATCCAGAGAACTGCTAATCTCCATGTTAACCTCATGAGGTGTTCTATCTTGCCTTTTCTGGTTCCCCCTGTAGGACGTTCTGATTGGCTGAGAAGGTAAATGGAGTGGTTCTAGTGGCAATTCAGGCTCCTGCATGAAGCTGCTGTAAAGATGCACATCATCGGTACTGTAGTCTGCCTCCATGTGAAGAGGGACAAAATGTTCTTCCTCATCTTTATACTGTTCATTTATACTAACAGTATCTATGTTCTTCTTAGAGGATTCAGGGGCAGTCCTGTCATTTTGGTCAGCAATTCCAGACACACTTGAAACTGACAGTGGGAGAGACAAAGATGCTTATATATTGATGTCTTATATGTAATAGCAACAGTCCAAAGCAAAACATTTGTACAAAAATAAAAGGAATAGTTCACCCAAACATTAAAATTGTCATAATTTATTCACTATTTCATTTTAAATCTATATGACTTTTGTCTTCCATGGAATACAAATCCATTCACACAGAACCTATTCCACTCCACTACTTTTCCATTGTTGCCATGTAAACTAAAGGTAGACAGAATTGCTTGACCATTCTCGTGCATGACAGTGCTCTAAAAACGCTGTGCTCAAGTTGAAAGAACTTCAACACTTTAAAAACGTGTCTCAAGACATGGACTTATTTCATTCTGTTTTTAACTGCAAAAACATGTTGTGTAAAATGGTCCCATACACATTTTTAAGCATTGCGAGAGGTTGTCGACTTCAACAAAAGAGCAAAAAACCTGACAGTAAATGTAGATCATATATATTGTGCTCGAGTTGGATAGACCACTTTTACGGTTTGTTTCTTGTTCTTTTCAGAGCTTGACAGCCACTCTATGCTTTCATTTTATGGGGAAAAAATATAACTAATATATCTTCATCTTAACACTCACAAGAAAGACTGGCCCCACTTTATATTAGGTGGCCTTAACTACTATGTACTTACATAAAAAAATAAGTACAATGAACTTACTGTGTTCATATTGTGTTGCAAAACACCTTTGCTGATATTGAGGTGGGATACGGGTAGGGTTAGGGGCAGGTGTGGTGGTATGGGTCAGTTTAAGGGTAGGGTTAGGTGTAAGGGAAGTGTCAACTGTGTAATTACAAATGTAACTACAGAAATTAATTACAGATGTAATTACATGCAGGTATTTTTTAAAATGTAAGTACAATGTAAAAACATGTATGTACACAATAAGTGCAATGTATCAAATTATTAATTAAAATGTTAGTACATAGTAGTTAAGGACACCTAATATAAACTGGGTCCGAAAGACTGTGGTTGTGAAACTAGTACAATGACCTTGTGTCTTGGAAAACATAATGGCTAAATAAAAATGCTTTTAAAAATAATATTACATCAAAAAAATATATATTACAAAAATGTCATAAGTGGGTGAGTGAAAGATGACAATTTAAATTCTTTGAGTGAACTATTCTTTTAAATTCAGCAAATATTGCACAGCTATTAGAAACACTGATGTGCATCTTACCTCTGTTCATATTGGCCCTCTTACTGTAGATGCCTTCCTTGTGTTTTGGTGTAATTTTGTTGTCTTCTAGCTCTCTAGAGCCTAAAACGTCTATATTAAAGTGTGGAGGGACAGCATCATCAGAACCTGCAAAAAGAGCGGGAGAGAAGGAGAAAGCTGGATCAGACAGAGGGCAAACAGATCCTCAAAAAGCAATGAAGCAGAGGGCCCCAGAAGGGTTTGGCATGTGGATAAAATGAGGCTTGTGTTCCTGGATTGTCTTTCTCATGGACAAAGACCATGAATAATGCAGGACTGGGTGAGAGCATGAACCATCTGTAAGACTCGGGAGGAGGGGCCAGTAGAGGTGCAAGTAACAACCCATATATGCAATTGCAGGTTATATATGAAAAAATTTATGGAAAATTCCCAATATCCTCTTTTGCTCGGATATTCATAATAAACTGTAGTGGTCCATGAAATAATGTTGTGTCTAAATACTTTTTTAAATTTTTTATATATATATAGTATGGAAGCATATCTGAATGCAAAGTTGCAGTTGATTATAAAAAAGGGGCAGGGTTTATCCAACATTTGAAACCAGTGTTGTGTTAACTAAAAGTATTAAAAATCATTTAATTGAAACAAAGCTAAACTAAAACAACAATATAAAAATTTAAACAAATTCAAAAGAATAGTTCACAATAAGATCAACAACATGCATTAAGTGATTTTTCATTTCACACTGACTCATTATTACACAACTCCCAGGAGGATTTTCATTTTATTAAATGCAGCATTGTGGTATAATTGGCCAATACACTGGCAATGTTATGTAGGATACTGTAATATAATAACTGAGTACAGTTCTTTGTGATATACTGTACCTGGATGAGAGCTTTCTACAGTTGTATCAGAGCGACCAGGAGAAAGCTCTGCATCTGCCTGCGGGATATAGAACAGCTCGGAGCTGCCATGAGGTTTATATGGCAATAGTGCAGGTACAGCTACAGGAAGTGTACATAGGAGAAAAACAATTCAACTTATTAATTTACCAACATGAATTAGCATATTGAACTGGCACTGAAAAGCTTATATAAATGTTGTCTTACTTGCTGCTTGGACAGAGAGAGTTCTGGATGTCCCAGCCAGCCTCTGAGCGGGAACAAAGATTTGTGGGTGTCTGGCCTGTAAGTGTACACTGGCAGTTCCTGCATTCTGGCCTTGAACCGGCTCTCTGTGTTCATAGGAACTGGCATGATCCGATGTTGAGATTTGCCGGATGGGCTGCAGATGTTCATCAGTCATGCTGGACACCTTAAGCGAATGTCTTTGAAGTGGGACATCTTTCCTGGTATTTTGACTGGATACTCTGCTTGAGTGGTTTTTCACACGACTGGATGGAGGTTTGGGTGATAAGGTCACATGCATGTGAGAGAGGTGGGAATTATAAGCAAAAGTTGAGACCAACGCAGCACTGGATAATATCTGGTTACTGCCTGTGACAGTATAATCCATTTGAGGCTTTCTTTGGACACTTTTGGAATCATTCGTAACAGCGTTCTCTGTGTCATCAGTCATTTCTTCTCTTTCCTTCTCTTCTCTATGTTGTCCTTCTCTCTGTGTCTCTTTTTTGCTGTCAGATACATTAGGTTTAATGACTGGCTGGTGTCTCAGTTGTGTTCCCACTTTGGCATCTACTGCTCTGTAGTGGATCTCTTGCTCTAAAGTCTCATGCTCAGGACCAACATCATCCAATTCTGCAGTACCTGTGATAGGGAAATTTGGCAGTGACTGTGGAGATGGAGTGCGGCGATTGGTTGCTATAGTAATAGAAGTAAAAGGCTGATGGCTAAGCCTTTCTCTGTGGGTGATCTGGTTAAAGTTGGCCCCTGGATCTTGTTGCAAAGGCATGTAAATTGGAACGGTGTCCAAAGGTTTTGGACCAGCTTTCTGCAGCTGATCTGAGATATGATTCTCAATGTTACGCAGTCCAATAAAGCCCTTCGTCAGCTCAGATCCAGGACCAACACTCGACTGAGCACTGCCATCAGAATCTGAGCTCCACTGTGAAACAAAGCAAGAGAACGAAAACAAAGATGTGTTATTATTGCTGATGAGAGCTAGGGTTGGTGAGGACTGTGGGAAGTAGATAGCGTTGAGTGGGAGAGTCAGTAGAAACACTGCAAGCGTGAGAGCAAACAACAGCTTTACCTTAAACACTCTCTATCAGGACTGTCCACAATGCAGTCTGCCGCACCAGAAACAAAACTCATATTATTTCAGACTCAAATTTAAAATTTCTGGTTGATGACGATAATCATCAGTAATCAATTGGCCATAATGTGAAATTACTATTTAAAAAAATAGATAATAAAATTAATTATTATCTATTTTGTCAATTGTTTTAAAAAAATTGTTTTAAGTGTTTAGGCATTACAACATTATAATTTCCATTATGAAAAACTGATATTTCAAGATGTGCTAAAGATCACATTTAACTGTGTTATTCATTTATGTGTTTTTAAAGGTACATTTTAAGTGACTGGTAGATGACGCAAAAACAAGAGAACCTGAGCATGCACAATTAAATATCCACACTATTTACCAATACTGAATAAAATTATTTTAAATATTATTATAAAATTATATTATTATAATTATTAAAAAATATTTAAAATATACACCGATAACCAGTATGGTGCATATTTATTGTCGCATATTTTATTTTATAGAAGTGGCAACAACAGCAAGTCAATCAATGCTAACATTCAAAGAAATAAAATCGGCAGACCTTTCTGTGTACTGTGTTGGTGCATGGATGTTACCTTGGTGTATTTGGTGTTTAGTAGAAGATCTCTTTTGATGTCTTCAATTCTCTCCCTGTCCTCTGCATTTAGTTCTAAACTTTCACATCGGCGGCCAGAAACCTTCATCAGGATCCATTCTAGAGAAACAGACAAAATGTAAAAACCAGTGACAACCACTGGTAGTGCCAAAACATGCATATGACTATACGACACATCCTGTTTGACAAATCAGTCTGTTTACCTCGAGCACGGCTATCTTCTGGGTCAGTGGTGCTTGACCGGCTTGTAACCATAGAAACAGGTGACTCACTCTGCAGGAGCTTGGCCACTCTGGCAGCCAATGAACTCTCGCTGCCACTGTCACTCAAACTTCCAACCTCAGCTGAGACATGAGACGAACTATTCTCTGAGGAACCAATCGCTACATCCTCGGTCTTGTCCTGGTTCTGCTGAAGGTTCCCTGGTATCGAAGAGACATTACTCTGCATGACAGATGTTGCTGTAGGTGGCTTTGCCTTGTCTGGGTCAGCAGCACTGCAGCCCTCAGGTTCAGCCCGCCTTGGGGTCACACAGAGGTCACGTGACTTCAAACTTTCCTCTCTGCTCAAAGAGAGAGAAGCAGGCTCTATAGTTGTGCGGTTTGTCTGTTGTGGCCCCTGGTAGGACGACAAGCTTCCTTTTAAAGCTGAATCTGATGAAGAGCGAGTTAGCAGCAGAGAAAGGTTCCCACCAGCTGACAGAGATGTGTCATCGTGATAACCTTGAGTGTTCCGTCCTAGTGAAACAAGGGATGTGTCACTCTCTGAGAGGCGGTGCGAGCCAGGGGAGGAAGACAGAGATGATCGACCAGAAACCAGGCTTTCTGCACGGCCCAGCAAACGCCTGATTTCATGCAGTGTGCCAGAACCCACTAAAGAGTCATCATCATTCTTTACCATTTCTCTAGGACCTGGAGGAGGCACAGATTCTGGGCTGAGCTGGATTGGGAGGCCAGAGCTACCTTCACTTTGTGGAACATCAGATTGTTGTAGGCTTGATGAAGAATGTAATGTTGAATGTAGTGGTTGAGTATCCGCCTCTGTGAATATCAACTTTACACTTCTGTTACTGGCATGCTGGCTTTGCTCATGCACTGATTGGCGTTGTGTGACAGAAGCACTGGAATCAGCTGAGAGCTGGCTAGAACTGGAGAATGTCTCCTTCTGAAGACTGTCAACTTACACACAGAAAACAAACATACATTATAACCAAATATGACCAGCAACAGTATGCAAATAAAACAAGATGTTTGGCTTACCTTCAGAAGGCTGTGTGCTTTTAGTTGGTGTTCCTATGGAACCTTTGATGGTACATAAGTCAGTAGGAGAGAATTCAGGCTCTCTGATTGGTCCTCGTCGAGTAAATGGATTCAGGATTGTTGAAGGTGATTGGTCGATACCCAAATTAAGGAGGTACAACTACAGAGATATAAAAACAAAATAATAACTTTAAAAAGCTGATCTATAAGGGTAGAAAACCAAATGACAAAAATCACACTAAATCAGCAGTTCTCAATCAGGGGTCTGGGGCCGACAAGGATTCTCAGCAAATTTATAAGGGGACCTAAAGAAGACTTCAAGCATTAAATCAAGCATTAAAATTAAAAACAGCTACAATTTTTTTATTTTAATTCACCCCCTCTAATGCCAGGAAAACCTTGATATATGAGGAAACCTAATCAGGGTTCCCACTCTTTTTCATCGATCATCCAGGACTTTTCCAGGACATTTTAAGTTTTACTATGATGGGAATAGAGTTTATTGCCATGACTCAACTATAAAATCAGTTTTTAATATGAGCTCCTTTTCATACATTATGACTATGGAAGCTTGTTTCCACAACAGAATAATTATTACCACATTATTACCACCACAGAACACTATTCTGACCTTTTTATTTGCAATTGCAAAAAGTCAGAATTCGCAATTTTGACTTTATAACACGCAATTGTGAGTTTATATAACGCATACAAATTTTTTCATGTGTTTTCCAGGACTGGAAAATTTGTCATCAATTGTCATCAATTTTCCAGGTTTTCCAGGATGAGTGGGAACCCTGCTAATTTTAAAGACATGGAAAACTCATGCAAATCGATATATTTCTTAAAGATTTAGATCACCCAAAAATTAAATGTTCTCTTTTTGTGCGCAAATACAATCAAAATAACTACTTTATTCAACAATTGTATTCTAGCTTGTGCCAGTCTCCTACGCAGTTTACATTGTAAATACAGTGCAACTCCTGCGTCATCACGCGCATGCGTCGTAGTGCTCACATGAACAGCATCGGCTGCAATAGAACTTGAAAGCGATGCACTGTTTACATAAAGTTTACGTAGGAGACTGACACAGGCTAGAACTAATTTTTGATGATACTGATGATTTTGATATCTAAATTTGCTTTGCCAGTACCAGAGGGATTAGGCGGATGCTTGATTTGCACAGATTGAACCAATCATATTAGAGGAAAATAAAGAGATGATCATGAGTAATACGTCATGATATTTTTACTATTATGTATCTCTGTCCTATAAAACCTGATGTATTTTTTGCTTTTTGTGAGATTCTCTGTGAATGTTATGAGAAACTCTCCAGGCTGATTAAAGCATTTCAAGGGCATTTGCTGGGGTCTGTCTGGTTTTGCTGTGCAGCAAGTTAGAGGAGCACTAAAGACCTTTTTCCCAAGAGTGTTCAAGACATCAACAAATTCAGTTGTCAACTGTAGACGCATTGCTAGATTATAAATATTATTAGGTGTCAACTGTAGATACCCCAGATAAACTTAAATCCGGTGCATAGGGTATAATCTACCATAGTCTTACCATATAATCTACCTTAAATATTGACTTTGACAATAGGTTCTGACCAAGTTAAAAAGGTTGAGAAATGCTGCCCTCAATTTTCCTGCAACTTGGATGCTTAGATAAATTGATCTCAGTAAGATCATTAAGATGCGTTCAGAACAGTGTTTCCCGACCAATGCACATTTTGCAAACACTGATTTAGAAAATACAACAGAAAAAGATTTTCCATTTCCTTAACTAGATCCTACTAGTTCTTCTACACAGCACTATGTGAACTTACAGGGATTCTGTCTTCAATGTTGAGCTCCTTAGTGTAAGGAGGAGACGCAGGTCTGGAGGTCCAGTAGGGTGCATAATTATCTACCTCAAGACTCACTACAGAAGAGGCAGCACCCATTGACGCCCGCATACTCTGCTCGCCATGGCAACTGCCTTGAGAGCTGGAGAGAGTGCTGCTCATGTTGAGGCTTGATGACACATCACTGAAGCGACCAAGACTGAGGAAAGGAGACATCTTGATGGAGCTTTTGTCCATGTGAGGAGCTGAACTATTCCCTCCTTCACCTCTTCCACCTGAAAGTAAGGATGACCGACTGTCCAGTGATCTGGTGGCTGGAATGATGTCATCAGATTGTGCTGCGGGAACTTGCTGACTGTGTGTACCAGTGTCTCTCTGAATAGAAGTCACCACAGAGCTTAAGGAGGAGTGAGAATGTGAATGATTGACAGGTGACTCAGATGCTTGTCCTCTACATGCACCCACCCCAACTACATCCACCGGACGGGGTGAGCCACTTCCAGAATGAGGGGAGGACAACGGCTGAGTCACCTGGGAGCTTGCATTAGCACAAAACCCCTGACGCGTGTCTCGAGAAAGCATGTGCTTAAGTGCCTCAGACACTGTATCCTGTGTTTTTTTCTTGAGCGACACAACACCAAACCCCTGTAGGTCCAAATTATCATAAAACGACCTGCTAGAACTTTGATTGGCTTTCCAGGCATCTACTTTTTGTAAGTAGCTCAGACTGGGAAGAGACTGTACTCTCCCAAGGGGGAAACAAGGAACCTGATCTTTCATCTCTGTACCAGAGTAAAAGGGCTGAGTGTCGGAGAGAAGTGTATCAGAGGCTGGTGGATTTAAAACAGGTGGAGGGACTTGTTTGTTTGAGACAGGATGAACATGTGACATCATTTGTGATGTCTCTGAAGGTCCACCAAAGGCTGTAGCTTTTGTTTCAGAGTGGATGGGAGAATAATGTTGATCACTTAGGTCCAATGAGGGCATTAAGCCAGTTTTGGAATGACTGTTTTGGGCTGATCCAGCCACAAAGGCAACAGCCTCTTGTTTGGAGTGTATAAGTGAGAGTTTGGTTAATGCTGGTGGGGGTCTCATGAAAGGTACTGCAGGTGTGGACTGAGACACAGGCTGTGAGCTCAAGAATGAACCATCTGTTGCTATTAGATGACCGGAGCTCCAGAGCGCTCTCTGAAAACCAGGTACATGAATCACACCTTCACCAGCTGGTGTGACACATAGTCCACTTTTGTTCCCACTATGATGCTTAATTGTTGGTGCAGAGATTGAGACTCTTTGTCCTACAGACATAAGCTGATCATGGAGATGGTCATTTGCTTGATATGGATGCATCTGTGATTCACGAAAAGTAATATTTGACACATCTGTTCCAACAACTGAACCTGCAGCCTTCTGAAATGAAGATGATGATGACAGTGAGCCTCCTTGTGGCTGCTCTCGGCCTGTTTGAAGATTCATAAAAGGATCTAACTGGCTTTTGTCTGTGTTTTGGGTATTTGAGGCAGAGGAAACAGCACTACTGCTGCTAACAGCCACAATAACATCCTCTTTCCTGTACTCTAATAGGAGGCGAGCAGACGTTCCCTCACTAAGCTGCTGAGCAGTGGTCTGCTCCTCTCCTTCCATATGTCTGTTGATTTTGTCCGCAGCAACATATGAAATACTCCCTTGATCCTCAGGTCCTTTGCAATGGTCTCCAGGTGACAAGCTGTGCTGGGACAGTGAACAGCAGCTTTTTTCACCCTCTGACAGGGCTGCTGGTACCTCCAAAGGATGCTGGGAAAGTGTAGCCTGGTCATAAATAGTATGTTGGAGGTGGGAAGCATCAGTTAGTGTTTCATGTGAAATCCTGGGACATCTCTCAGAGACAACTGAAAGGTCAGGAAATCCCCTGTGTACAAGAATACAATAGAGAAAATATTATCTTAAAAAATCAAAAAAGTAAAGAAAGAAATAAAAGCCCAAAATACTATGCATGCATTAGGGGTGTTGAAATAAATCATTGCATTGAGATGTGGACAATTATGCATCGATGCAGTTATGGTGGAGGGAGATGAAACACAAAATTGATTAATAAAATAATGCACCCACTGTTTTAACATTTACAGCGTGCAAGTGTGGTTTATACATCCAACAGTGTGTGCATGCACGTACCACCGTGTGTGTTTGTGAGCATGTGTGTGCAAATGTTATTGTAACTCAAGTACACTACTTGACAGTTCCATGTGCTTTTAGTAGCCTATTTACTAGTTTTTAGTAGTTCTAAATGCTCCAGTGGTTCAGACTTCAGACTTAAGTTGTGTTTGATGTTTGCCATATTCAGGATACTTTCTTGGAGCATATAAAATAAAAAAGGAGTCCATATCTGACTGCTTGTATTTATTTACGAAAACGTAGCCATGTGAAATAATAGTGAAAATTGAGGATGCAACATTGTGATGCATCGTGATATTTAAACGTTGACATTATATTGTAATCGAATTGATCGTAATTCACACCCCTAATGAACATGACTTAACAAACAGTACCGAAGAGGGACAAATTCTGCGTCTGTATGCTGAAAAAATGTGGAGTCAGAAATAAGGTGAGATTTGTCCAGACAGGGAAGCAGGGTAAGTGCAGGTGACATCTGGCTATCCTGAAACTCTGAAAAAGAAAATCAATTGATGTAATGATTATAAATGTCATTATGTACATTCAAAAGAAACATATTTGTAGGAAACTTGCACTGAGGCATGAAGAAATGTACAGCGGGGTTCAAGCGGCTGAGATTTTCTTTTCTTTTTTTATGTGTATTTATCTAATTACTTTTTTTTTTTTTTTGTATCCTTACAAATTTGTCAGCATCCGAGTGAAAAGATTATCTGAAAAATGTACAAGAATTTGTATTAGTATTTGGTATTTGTTTAACCCCCTTTAATTACAGTATCACTCAAGCTGCTTGAACTAGACACGTTTATGTGAAACCCTGATGATCATTTTTATGTTCAGTTTGATTTGAGATGATCCAAAGAGCATCTTGCACTTCACTGGAAAAACATCTGACCATCTGTGCAAGGAGATTTGCTCTTGGAGATCATAATATTTAAAAAAAATTAAAATCCAAAAACTGTGTTTATTTCTAGGTTTGAATCTCATATCTCTGGAGCCCACTGTATAAATACACCTGCTCTCTGTACCTAGTTGTAAAGTCTCAGATCTGTCTATGAGTGGTTGCACGCTTAAATCCTGAGTGTTACTAAATGGTGTTCCAGAATTGCCAGGATCTGTGTATGGTCTGCCAGCGTCCGAACCAAGCACATTTTGTCCATGCTGCTGACAGGGAGCCTCTGCAGGGGTCTGGAAAGGTAAAAACATACCTATTATTAGGAATTGGTGTATTTAAGATTGTCTTTTTTTTTTTTTCATTATACTCACATATCTATAACTGTATACCTTGTATATTCTGTGATCATTTAATCACAGTTAATCATTTAGTTAGCTTCGTATACCATTTCATGCGCATAAGGACAGCAACTGATAATTTTGACATACATCTAATATATGTTTTCATTTTATTTCGACATTGTCATTATTATGAGACTTACAACCAAATGTGTTATTACTAATACAATTAGATTTCTCATCATGTCTCGTCTGGATTATCACACTGCATCAGGAGGAATACACAGACAAGTATCTAACTTTAAGCATCATGCAAATGCCTGTGTGAGTTTACTTCGGCCATCATTTTACATAAAACAGAACTTATTATTTATTATTCTTTACCAGTTAAGTGGAGTAGAGAGATTAACACTACTAAAACTCTTGTTTTTGTGATGCTGTGTCTGCTATCCACTATTTAGCCTGAAACAGCTAGCAAGTGATTAGCCGATGACTGCAAAGCTTTCCACGTTTATCCAAGTCTGTTCTTGTGCTTTCGGTTGAATGTTAAGTATATAAATTAATAATCATACGTTGAGTCCCACTCCCAGCAAATCACTGGACAGTCATTGGAGCTAACTTTGAGCACAGCTCACTTGTTGCCATGCAGTGTTGCCAGCTACAAGGTTGTCTCGATTAGCGAGTTAAGAGCAGTCATGTAGAACTTATATCGAAAGCTCGCACATTCCAGAATAAAAACATGTAAGTAACAATATTTCTAGTTGCATTACGTGACAGCAATTTTGATACACTTACATTGTTTACGTTTACAGCATCCTCCTCTAAATCCATGTTGTGACGGACGCAGACGTTACCGCGCATGCGCACTTGCAAGGGAGTTTGAATTAACCCTTGAAACTAATCAAATACGAGCAGGTTAGAGTGACTGTGTAACAGTATGTAAAACGGTTCCAATAAAAAAATGTACTGTTCTGTAATAAGTGAATCTAGTTATCTCCAAGCATGATGTTGAACACAAGTCCCCCATAGCCACACCTGTTTTGCTAAATAGACAAAAATAACTCCAGTAGCGAATCGAAATGACGCTGTTGCTATGGCAAAAAGAAAAGCCCGCGGCGTTGAGCGGGAAGTGTGAGAGTCGGGAAGCGAGTATTTTTTCTTTCTATAGCTTGACATTGGTTTCTTTTACTGTCTATGGTTTTCGAACTGGGGTGCGGAGACCCCCATTGGTCCTCCAGAAGTTGAACGTTCTAGAGGGTCCCCAGAAAAGTCTACCAAACATTCTAACTGCTTCATTTCTAAATGTTTATCTCCTTTCTTGCCCTAATATGCATACTTCCCAGAATAGTTTGTTTACTTTGTATCTTTCTGGTGTGTTTTTCTCACTACAAGCCCCCTTTATCTTGCTCACTGGGGTTCTTAACGCAGCATGCTGCTTATACATTGTTGAAAGTTGCTTATACAAATAATTCTTGTTCTTCAGGTTTATACATCCAACATTAAATTTTGCCACTGGATAATCATGTGTTGTATTTATAATGCCACACTTGCTATTTATCTAACAGATACATTTTAGGAAGGGCCCCTCATAAAAGATTAATCATATTTGGGGTCCTTGGCATCCTAAAGTTAAATAAATAAATAAATAAATAAATAAAACCTGTACTAACATACAAAGGATAAAAATAGGCCTATTTCAGTGGCCAATTTTTAAAATACATCAAAATAAACAAAATACTTACTATACTAACTAAAGATTTATTTAATGTCCTGTAATTTACTGAGAAATTGTTTAAAATAATAAGATAACTAAAATCACATTTTGCTGATTATTTAGGCTATAGCATATGTTTTGTTGACCAAAGGCCATTGTTGTTACAGGTAAATTTTTTGAGGAGGACATGTAAAGTTTTACATGAAATGACAATGTAAATGCAAAACAGCTACAAAAAGAGTTTATTTTGTCGGCTACTTTGGATTTAAAAAATCTGGTCACCAATTTGAAATCAGCTTTTGGTTTAGAGATAGAATTTTTAGTTGCACTTAAAACCTGTTAAGATCATCTATTTGTGATTCACAGAAAGCCTTCAAAACAAAAGTAATCAGGTTCAAGTGTCAAATGTCGCGAAATATCCTGCTGTTTTCCTTGGGGATCCCTCAAATAAACTTATAGTGTACCTCTTAATTTTGTCTTCTCTCTTTCAAACAAAGCTGAGATGCCTGCAGAACATCTGACAATCCCATGTTGCAGCTTCCACTTTTATACAGTTCATAATAACCTCATTCATAGATGTTCTTTTGACTCATCCCTAAACTCTTGCTACAATTATTTCATTATCCTTGGCTTCTCCCCAATGGCGCACACATAGTCCAACCACTAAAATATACTTTATTATTATTACCTCAAGCTCCCTCCACAAGATTCAAAGGTTTCCAAATTCTTACAGAAAAAAACAAGCTAATAAAATATATGCATATATCTCTGTACAGTGGAAAGCCTGGTACATGTTCAATGATTAGACTAAACAGTGTGCTTACAAAGACTCGCAGTTTCTTAATTCTGCTCATAGTACTCCAAAGCTATTCCACAAAACTACTGTATTTCTAATTTAAAAAAAATGACTCTATTATAAAAATATATATTAAAACCAAACATACCAGACTCTAAACTTAATCTGAATAGTTCAGGTTGCTCTGGATTTATGTGGGGAAATTATTAAACTAAACATTTTGGAGTTCCAAATTACTTTAAAATCTTAACCAAAAATGAAGAAAGAAAAAATATAGGCCTATTTGAATAGTTCATAAAATAATCTTCAGTGGCCCAACTTTTAACGTATTTTATTCAAATATTTACATTTTCTTTAGTATTTTGAAGCAGTGTTCTGAAACTTTGCCTATCTTTAGCATTTTATTTTGTAAATAAATATTTTCCATTAATTTACTTGATCGATATGCAATTCATAATAAACACAGAATGGGGAAAAGGTGTTTACATTAAAAGATATTATATTTAGTAGATACACTGATCACTTGCACGGTAAATGGATCATAAATGCAGTCGTTTTATTTAAAATTTCTCTTGCCAACAGCACCACGTGGTGTACCATGCGTTATACACGTCCGTCTAGAAAATATGTGCGCATGCGTGTAAGCGGGCACTGTGTGTATGTGCAAAGGTGGAGACGAATCTCGAGAAAACACTACGATTGGAAGGAATGTAAAACCATTTAGAAGTTACTTAAATATTTTAGAATTTAGAATTACTTAACATATATAAATATATTCGCTAAAATGTCAAGAAAGAACATCATAGGACAGGGTAAGTATCGCTCGGCTCTTTTCATGTCGTCTAACGTTACCAAAACTTCCCCAGCTCATGCAAACACATGTAGCTCTAACAACAATAGAGAAGACGTGTCGTTTAACAATACAGGCCTGAACATTGGTCAGAGGCTCTGAAAGAGTTACCAACTTCTTTTTTAATTTTTATTCATGCCATAGGATATTTTAGGTTTTTGTCTATCTCAAACTTCCACAGCATACGAAAGAGAAGCCATGTTTGATCACATACAGCGGGATTGGAGCCACACAATGCACTTTGGTTTATCTGTGTTTATGTAAGTCATGTTCAAACTTTTAAAATTTTCCAACGATTCTTTCAGAATACTTCCGGATGCGTGATGATGAGCACCTCATGCGGACTCACGTGAGTGATTACGTTTCTGTGCGTGCGTTCATTGATGACTGATTCACCCTTATTTACATTTTAAGTCCGTAATTTCAATTTTCCTCTGCTGCCTTTTTTAGGAGGCTGTGGTCGATATGATAAATGATAGATCGTCAAATCGCAACATCTTTGATGCTTTGAGGTTTGGTTTTGGTAAGAAATGTCTTTATATTACTCAAGCATGGTCACTTATTTAAAACATTCATAGTAGGACTGGTCTGATATTCAAATTTGGCTATTATTGAAATTGCAATCATTTAAAACTACTATTGTTTGTCATGGTTTAAAATGCAAAAAAAATACCATGTGCATTCAACTTGAACTTTGTTCAGCATCACAGATTGAAATATTCAAAACTGACAGAGTGCATTATGTCTTTTCTTTGGATATTGAAATAAATGTCATATATTAAAGTCATTAATTAAGGTATTAAAGTCAGCTTAAATTCAAAATGGGCTACTCTTATTTTTATGAGAAATTGCAGAATTTATTATAATTGTTTTAACCGTGCACAGCTATATATTTTTTCACAACCTCCATTTCATTTTAAGGTAAAAGATGAACTGGGTCACAATATAAATTTCATAAATGTAGTGTTTTTCCACTTAATGAACTGATTTGTGTGGTATTTAAGTTAATTGTTTTTGTATTGAAGTTCCAGAACTGGACCACTTTGCAGCTCAGTTTTCCGGGTATGAAGAGTCATCTGATGAGGATTATTATGATTATGCCGACGATAACGATACAAATGTCATCCGTACAAACATCCGTACAAACAGATATTGTGGCTTTTCTCGCAACTTCCTTGATAGAGGCCTTCAAAAACCATCCAAACACATAACAGCCGAGGTTCGTGTCAAACACCTGTGGTTCGCTCATTGTTTTGTTTTATTAAAAATTTAATTTAACATATTGTTTAACTTATTTTTAGGAAGCAGAAAGAAATGCAAAAGAGCTAATGGATGAAGAAGAAAAACTTAAGATGAAGGCAGAGAAGAAGAAACAGAAAAAGATAGTAAGGGCATACATGAAAAAGTATTTTTGCCTAATTATCATGTAAAACTTTTCAAATTCAAAGTTACATTTTTCTCAAATATAACAGAGACAGAAAGAGAGACGTCGGCTGGAAAAAATAGAGAAGGAGAATGCAGATAAAGAACAAACTAAATTGGTGAGAGAGAAAATTAGTTTTTACTGTTAATGACTGATAAGTTGTATGGTTTAAGTATTAGTTGAATTGATGCAGTTTGTGGTCACTCGTCATACCTCCATTGTTTGGAGGCTAAATTTTATCTTGTTGCTTCTTTGTTTTAAGGTACAAGTTGACCCTGGACCAGAAAAGACTAAACATGCAGATAAAGATGAAAATGAAAATAAAATTAAAAACAAAAATAGCTCATCTGGTCCTCAACTCACCTCAGCACCTGTGCAGAGCAGTGATAGCAGTAATGACGAGGAAGATGATGAAGAGAAAGAGTCAAATATGGAACCAGAGGTGAGTGATATGACTTAATGTCCTTTGTTATTTACAAAAGTGTTTTGCTTTGTAGATGAAGAGCTCTTCACTCAGTGGAAAATGCTGATTTTCATGATGGTTCTTTACGTGTGTCTTAGGAGCTTGACATGAATAGCTGCTTTGTGTCAAACGCAGCTGCTATCGCCAAGCGCAAACTAGAACAAAAACCCAAACCTGACAAGAAACCTGCTCAAGCAAACTCAAGAAAACCACGTGGGTCAGAGCAGAAAGGCACCACTACGCCACAAAAACAGGTTGGAAATGTGACGTGATGAAATGTAGGAAAATTGTGAGGGTTTTGATAGGTTCTTGGTATGATAGTAAGAAACTCATCAGTGTTGATTGTTTTATCTGTGTGGTCATTTATGTCATTTAGGACAAAGAGTCACAATAGCTTCCCCGATTGTAGCAACTTCCTTTTTTTATTATACTGTAGATATTTTGCACCAATTTCCCAGGAACAGGAAATCACTATTTTGTTCTCTTGAACATCAGGGATGGTAATTCTGCTTTATTCACAGATATTTGATATGATATTTCAGTCTTGTGCTTAAAAGGGATAGTTCACCCAAAAATTTAAATTGTCGTCATTTAGTCATGCTCATGTTGTTCCAAACCTGTATAAATGTCTTTGTTCTGCTGACAACAAAGGAAGCTATTTGGAATGGCTGGCGAGATCTGCTAGGTTACAAACATTCTTCCAAATATCTTCCTTTGTGTTCAGCAGAACAAAGAAATTATAGCTGGAAACATAGCTATTGGGTGTGTCTAAAATAGAAATCCGGTGTCTTACTGCCTAGTGATTCAGTGTTGTCATGTTTATTGATCTAGATACAAATTCAAATTAACTTTGGATACAACCAGGTGAATATGTTATAACTACAGTTCTTTCGTCTTAGTGAAAATTAAATTAAATTTAACTTAATTGAAACGAAATAATTTATGAATGAACTGAGATATTTAATCCATTATGTCCAGTATTTTTTGATCAACTGCCAAATAGTTTACACAGGATTGTGAGAGATTTTTATTTATTTATAGATTTTTAAAGGAACACTCCACCGTTTTTAGCTTAGGATTCCATTCATTATGCTAAGCTATGTTGCCAGCTAGCATGTCCCGAGTAAAAGTGATCCAACAATTCGGTGTTCTCAGCTGGGCAAAATGGATTTAATTCCAATTCCTCTTTATCTGACTCCATTTTATCATAATTTAGAATTTAAATTAGAATGCCAATTTGGTTATTTGGTCATTTATATTTAATAGTTAGCCACACATTTCATTATTCTTTTTAACCCTTTGTGGAAAGTACCCATTCATGATCTCATAAAGATCGTTAATAATTCCAGAGTAAGTACGAATAAATCAAAATGTAACAATTTATTAAACAGTCAGGTACATGTATAATTCCATTTACGTAATCAATTCAAAGATCCTCAATACATAACATTGAATACTCTTAAGTAAAGAGTGAGAGATGCGTTCCTGACTTTTCATATGTGACGTTGGCTGGACACAGCATTACGGGTGAATCTGAATTACAATATTGGGCCCTGAACTTTCTGCTACATCACCTTAAGTACTCAGATCAGACAGTCACTTCTTTCAAATGGAAACATATGTTAACAAAGGGAATTTACATGTAATCACTGTCTCAGACCTGTAGTATTGCCAAAAGATCAAATGGTTGAAAGCCACACCTACCATACTAGGCAAGGTCAATGTTCTTGTTTGCTTCTGTGGAGATGAGATATTTGTACCAGTCGCACTAAGACATTTCCAATGATATCAAACACATATATACTGTGAAGTATTTATTCACTTTTAGATCATATAGATTTTGAGTACGTTTCCGATAGTCACGGCATGAGGGAGTGAAGTAGGATGGGGGGGAGATTCAGGTGAAATAAATACATGTAAATTAGAGCCATTCTTAGTTGATTCACTCAGTGTGACGTCGTCTGCAAAAAGTGTTCTTTGTCCTCCACCAGACAATCTAGCGTTACTTTTTACAGCCTTTCAAAACGGTGGAGTGTTCCTTTAAGGATGGGAAGATAGGCGTAATGCAGTGTACTTTCTTTTAAAACTGACCTTTAACAGTTACTGAAAGAAACGTGAGGCCCCCTTTGTGTAGGGTGCATCACTTTGGGACTCCCCCAAAAGAATATGAATGACACAAAACAGCCTCAAGCTTACAATTTTAAATAAAGCAAAAGCATATTAAATTATACAATGCTGGAGCATCAATTGTGTTGGTTAGTAGTTTTATTTCTCTAATGTTTGTACAGAGTTTCTGATAAATTCTGTATTTCGTAAAATGACTGAAAATTTGACAAGTAGAAATGGAATTGCATTAAAAATTACTTTTAATTTAACTTAAAAAGAGCATTTAAAAATAAAAACAATAGGCAAAGTTGAACCTTGAACATGGAAGCAAGAAATTACATTACATTTTGGAAATAAGTCGAGTTTAATTATATTTCTTCACAAAGATTGTTTTGTTGTATATCCCGCTCTGTGCTTTGAGAGGACTGTGGGATACGAGCAGGACAGAGCCCATCTCTTGTCTAATATCTTTGTGTTTTCTCCCAATGTTCCAAAGCAACGGGCACTGATTTTTAAAAGGTCAGAAGACTGAATTTTATCTTCCACATGAGCAAGATAT
The DNA here is from genome assembly GCA_023029165.1 of Gobiocypris rarus. Taxonomy (NCBI): domain Eukaryota; kingdom Metazoa; phylum Chordata; class Actinopteri; order Cypriniformes; family Gobionidae; genus Gobiocypris; species Gobiocypris rarus. Next base: position 30,993,403 of record CM040927.1, on the reverse strand, counting down.
GAATAGCTATGCTGCGTTGCCGAAGAAAAACTAAACTGAAATGCCTGCACATGTGAAATGTGCAAAACTTGACGTGCGCTAAAGTTGATGTGCCTTACACTGTCTCTAACAAGCACAAACAGTGCAAAAATATAATTTGATGTGAGAGAAAGATTGAAACTAACAAGATAGTGTTTTTCTCCTTTGCCATTGTAAAGGATGCGATTTATGGGGTTTAAAAGGGAACAAAAGCATGTATAACGTTTATAATCTCCTTCGAAAGGAGACATGAGTAGTGAGGTTTTGGGAAAATAAACGAGAGATTTCATGTCCAGGTGCCTATTGCGGTGTACTAAATTTTGCAAACAGATAAGATCATCAAGATATCCTTGCTTAATCCCTTATCCTAGTTTTGTGCAATAGGCCCCAGAAGAACAGTCTAAAAAATTTGTAGAAAATCACAAAACAGAATGTTAAAATGTATGGACTCGCATTTAACTCTTTCATTCGGCACAAATCCAAATGCACGATATAACATTTGGTTACTAACCTATCATTTCTTTTGAAAACAAAGCTTTGTATTTCACTAATGTCCTGGGGTCTATTGCACAAAACTAGGATAAGAGAATAAGCCGGGATATCTTGATGATCTTGTCATCTGTATGCAAAATGTAGTACACCGCTGTCATGTAAACTTACCCTGTAGGCACACTCACACCAAGACTGATAACAATACCGCAAGATTACTGCATATTAGTGGATAAATTGAGCCAGGATCACCAAGATATCCTGGCTTAATCCTTTATCCTAGTTTTGTGCAATAGGCCCCCGATATCAACTAAAACAGCATTCACGTGCACTAAATTTATGTTGGTGTGCCAGGCAACATGATAACTTCATGCAAGTTATCACGCTGACTGACACATCCCTTAACAAATGTGAATAATATTGAACATTAATTTACTATTCACAGTAAATGTAGATTAATATTTAACATTTAATTTACATATTTTAAATTCAGTTAATTGACAATAACAATTATGTTCCAGATAGAGATTATATGTGGTCCCTCTGGCGCCATCTGGACCTCCCCAGTTTGAGAACCACTGGTTTAAAAAACTGTATTAAAAATGGCAGTAGATCAAATCCTGACAGAGAAGGAAGTGAATAATCTCTCTAAATAGCCATACAATACAAATCTAATCATATCAAAACAAATAAAAGAAAAACAAGTTGATAGGCCTATATAAAGAGATAAAAATGAAAATTGCAACAGGTGTGCTACATGGATGTTAAAGAAGGCTATTTAACGGGTTAGTTCACCCAAAAATGAAAATTCTCTCATTATTTGCTTGCCTTCATATTGTTCCAAGCCCATAAGACCTTAGTTCATCTTCAGAACACACTTTTTTTCACTTTTTTTTTTGGTTGAAATCTGGGTCAAGGTCAAGATCTAGAAAGGTAGTAAAGTCATCGTTAAAATAGTCCATGTGAGTACAGTGGTTCAACCCTAATGTTATGAAGTAGGGCTGGGCGATATATTCGATTTTATTGATTAACTCGAATGTGTAGTTTACGTAGATTTGTTTGAATGAAAATCGAAAAAAAATCAGATTAAACAGCGCTGACGTGGAAACCAGGAAAAACATTGAGACAAACTGAGCGAAGATCAGGGGTTTCAGTCACAAATCACCAACATTCACCACATGGATTTAATGTTGTTGTCATTATTCATCTCAGGGTTCGTACAACCTTTTGAGGTTGAAATTCAAGCACTTTTCAAGGTTTTTCAAAGGCTTCACACTTTTTCCAGCACTTCAAAGCTCTAAATATTATCCAATTTTAATGTTATTTTTAATGTGATGATTTGTCAAACTAAAAGTTTAAAGGGGTATTGTGGAAGAAATAGAAATATAAAATATAATTATAAAATAATTATATTTTTTGTGTAGACCACTTTGTGGAAAACAAGCACTTTTATTTTAAAAACACATGAAATGCCCACTATAAACAGTAGATGGCGTCAATTTAAATCGTAAATTGGATTTTTTGTGAAAAATTCTGGATTTTTTTTTTAGGCCATATCGCCTAAAAGTATTCTCGTCGCTTTATAACATTGAAGCTTAAACCACTGGAATCACATGGACTATTTTAATTATGTCTTTACTACCTTTCTGGGCCTTAAAAGTGTATTTTAATTTGTTCCAAAGTTGAACAATGGTATATGGGTTTGGAATGACATGAAGGTGACAGAATTACAATTTTTGGTTGAACAAACCCTTGAAGTAGCCCTGATAGCAGTGGAAGTGACCCTTTCTTCCCAAAAGTTACTGTTTAACACCGTGTTTACATAAGCACTTGCAGAACAGGATGCATTAGCACAGATTTTCACACAGTGATTATACAATTGTTACTGAATATAAATTACATTTTACAATATATCAAAATAGAAATTTTATTTTAAACTGTATTAATATTTGACAATATTACTGTTTTTACTGTATTTTGATCCAGTAAATCCAGACTTAATTGCCATATTCTTGCAAAAGTATCTTTATATTACCAGTGGCCTGTTGCACAAAGCTGGTTTCAGTTGCTACCCAGGTAAGTTTGAGATTAGTTTGAGCAAACTCTGGTTTTTCGAGCTCAAGAAGCTGGATTGGTTTTTAGCAGTGTTAATCACCATGGTAACTTACACTACACAGCTAACCTGCTCTGGAGCAGGTTTTATTCTGGGTTAGAGATCACAAACTCAAACTGGACCAATCAGCTGCAAGTAAAACTCACACCACCTGTATCTCTCAAATTAAAGTAGTTTATAGTGAAAAAACTTTAGAGACAAAATTGCTCATCTTTTGGTGCAAATAATTTATTATATTTATAATATATGAATTATAATTATATTATGTTGACAAGTAGCCAAATATTAATATAAATATAAAACATGCATTCATAATTCTTTCAAACAACGTGTATTTATTTGAGCTCTTTGTGAACCTATAATTATTAGGCATATACGCTTTCAGGTGCACGCGCTTCAGTGTTAATTGCAAACTCTGGATTAAACCTGAGTTGAAAGAGAAAGTTGATACCAAGCTTTGAAAAACAATTGAACTTGATCTAAACCAGGTTGGATTTATCTGGATTTGTCAACTCTAAACCTACTCTGAAACTCAGAGTTTGTTCAGCTAGCTTTTTTGCAACAGGCCTCATGACCAAACCCTTTTGACACAGGCTTTCTGAAGCAGCAAATTCTTGACTTATGTTTCCATAACATTAAATTCTTTGTCATTCCTGTAGATTGATATCGAGGAGGAGAAGTCAGAGGAGACTGTCAATGCAAATGATTTTATTACAAGAAGCGTGGAGCTGGCAGGTGCGTGAGTAGAGTTTTTCTTTAAAAATGGTTTAGTCGTGAAATGTCCTCCTAATTCCCACATCTTTTCTATAGTTATAGGTAACCAGTATGCCGCCTCAGGAAACCTAGGAATGGCTGTGAAATATTTTACAGATGCTATAAAAAACAACCCTAAAGAGTATAAGTAAGAGTCCATGCCAACACTAAAACATCAGTTATCAATAAATTATTTAAAAATCAAGCATGTAAATCTTTGAAGAGGTTACATTTTGTGTGTGTGTGTGTGTGTGTGTGTGTGTGTGTGTGTGTGTGTGTGTGTGTGTGTGTGTGTGTGTGTGTCTGTCTTTGCAGGTTGTTTGGAAATCGTTCTTACTGCTATGAAAAGATGCTGGAGTATGAGAAAGCTTTAACTGATGCTGATATTGCTCTTTCTATGAACCCCAAATGGATTAAAGGGCTTTACAGAAAAGGCAAAGCGCTGGTTGGTTTGAAGGTAATACCACAACTTTTTACCAGTGTCATCCATCATGTAGAGTACAGACTGACCTGAAAATGCCCCTCTGATATTTTATCTTGTTGTCTTCCCTGTTATCAGAGATATTATGAAGCTAGACTTACATATAATGAAGTGTTAAAACTGGATGTTGCATGTAAGGATGCAGCTGAGGAGATAATGAGGGTGCAGCTCATGCAGCTTATGGTGAGTAGATATGAGTAACTTATGGACCACACTTAGTTTTAGCGTTAAAATTGCTTAAATAGGCAACTTAAACCCAATATTCAGCTGCTGACAAAATTCGTTATAAATCATCTGAGTGAGCATATCAAAATATGCTTGCTTGCTTCAACAGGAAATGGGATTCACCAAAGAGCAGAGTTCAAATGCCCTTATTCTTCATGGAACTGTAGAAAAAGCCTTAGAAGCTCTTTCTGGGCTATCAGGTATGATGATACATATCAGAGCCAGACATTAACTTTTCCTTTTAGGAGATATATTTTCCCTATGGGTATTGTGATGTATTAAGTAATTGATATGAACAAATAAGTGAAATAAATGATTTCCTGGAACATTTGTTATTTCTATAGTTTTTCTATAATTTTCCTTAAATAAATGTAATTGTTTTTTGTATCCGATATTTACATTTAATACATGCACTTAATCAGAATATTATAGGCTGTTACTAATAAAATTTGATTTAAAACCATATTTATTGCCAAGGTGGATCTGATGAGATCATGTTTATCTACACTTACTCAGACTGTTTAATGCTGCTTAATGCAGTAATTGCATAATGCTTTGATATTATTGTCATTTTAATTAGCTTTCATTAAGTATATCAATTATAAAATAAAAAAGGAACTCAATATTACAGGGTAGGGCTGCAGTATTATATTAGATTATTGTCCTTGATATGTTAATGATTAACAGAAGCACATTATAAATGATTTTGTTTGTGGAGAAATTGCATATTTTAGTTTACATAAGCAAAACAAGCTGTGAACCAATTATGAATTAGTTTAAATTTTTATCTATTACTGAAGGTACCCCCTTTATCTTGAATATGGGGTGTAGCAACTCATATAATGACTGCACATAATGTAAAAATGATAACATTATTATTGTAATAAAATGTTCAGAATGTAATTTTCTCAACACGTAATAAAATCTTGAGCTCATAATGTAATATGTTTTACAATATGAGAAATGTATTACTTTCACTACATTATTTGCTGGTATTACCTCATGAGCTGTGGTAACATTAGTGGCTACAGTGTATCTATAATGTAATACATTTATCATACAATAACCTATAAAAAATTATTACATTGGAATTTTTTCTGAAGGAGCACTGATTTCCTTAAATATGAATATATATGCAGATACTGAGGGAGACAATAAAAATAAATAAAAAAGAGTAAGTGAGATGGCATTGATAACTCTCATTCTTTTCAGGTTTTGCCCCGGTCCTAGTTCCCAGAGAAAATGAGTTTGTGTCTGTAGAGCGTCACCCACATCCTCCAGTTAAACTCCCTCTCAGACCTCTCCCTCAGAATCAGCCTCGACCCAGTATGCCATACGCTGCTCCAGTTCGTCATCATGCCCCGTAAGATGCACACATACAGGCTTTCATGATGCAACCTTTCACCTTAAAATCGTCTCAGTTCTGATGTGTCTTTCATCCCTAAACAGAGAGCTATTCCCTATCTGGGTCGGAGATCTAGTGCCTTCTATAACCGAGGCTAAGCTTTATGACCTATTCAGCTTGTAAGTGACCTCATTTGTTTTGAAAACTGTAAAACCAGTAAAATGCTAAATTCAGTATTGATGTGATGGAGGTTATCTTTGTGAAACAGTGTTGGACAAGTCCATAGTGTAAGAGTGTTACTAATGAGACGCTGTGCATTTGTTAACTACACCACGAAGGACGACTGTGAGAAAGCTATAAAAGACTTTCATGTAAGTATGTTTGCTCGGTTGCTTTGTTCAGTTGAATGTTAAACATGCAGGTGATAAAATAGTTGCTTATAATATGTATAACCCTTGTCAGGTGATATGGGGATGGAATACATTTTCTCTTTTTAATGAGGGAAAACATTACAGTTTATATATGCTTTTTGTGTATTGCAGGGTTATGCCATTGATGGGACAAATCTTGTGGTGCGCTACCCTGATAGGATTCACTCTCGACTTGGAGTGTCCAGAGATGCATCTACAGAGTCCCCCGCGAAGATTGAGTGAGTAAACTAGCTGATTTTGAATTATGTTGCACACTGTGTTTAGAGGTTAGAAATGCCACAAATAATTTGTGTTTTATGGGGGGGGTCTTTAGCTTGAACTTATTTAATTTAATGAAAGTAGAATAGATATGGAATAATATTAGTGATATTATGTAGCTTAATAATTCTAGTGTCGTTACAAATAGCCCATCTTATTTGCTATGGCTATATTCACTAGTGCAACCTGGTTAAACCAGACAAACTTAAGAAAGAAACCTGTATGATCACAGGAATAGTGGCACGAATATTAAGGATAGTGACAACTTTTGTCTCAACCGTCCAAAGTTGAAATCCACCTTTATCCAATCCATTTCTTCACTTTTCCATGGCATATTAGCTCATAGAAGTGTTTATATGACAAAAAAACATATTTGAAAATTAAAAATAAAGTGACAAACAGGTATTTAAAATTAGTCAACTTTTAATATAACACTCAATGGTACATAAGTTTGGTTGCATTAACAACCCAAATGCGTGCCGTCCCTGGATCATAAACAGCCTATCATATGCTTTGATAAAGTGATACTAGTGACAAGCAAACAGCCAATTTAACAAGTTGCGTTGCTGTGGGGTTTCGCGTGCTGCGCCTGCCGGCGATGAGAAGATTGAAGAATCAAAAAGGACGGATTAATCTAACTGCTTCACAAGCGTTTCACCGTTTAATTTAAGAAAAAACACCACCAAATACACACTGAAACTAACACTGAAAGATCTTCATGGCAAGCCGTCAAAATAAAAGTCAGGTTTAACTTGAAAAACTGAAATATTATTAATTTAATTAGACTTTTTTTTTATTATACATTTGTTAAATCATAAAACACAGAATCCAGAAAATTTTTTTAAATGGAAAACGCAAAATTTAGGGAAAAATTCATTAGATTTCATTAAAAGGTTGCTACTCTGTGGAGTTTAATTGTGAACAAACAAGTTTGCGTTCATTCTCAAGCTCTAAGAAATATGTGGAAAGCATTCTCTCATTCTCTAATAGTACATGAATATCGGTACTGTATGATATGGTGTGATCAGACCATCCAGCCCTAATTTAAAAAAACGGTGTAATGTCCTTGCGTTAATTGGACACGAAGTGTGCATCTCGTGTGAAGCACAACGAATACTTAATTTGACGTGATTACTAGTGTATGCGCATACAACCATGGCTTCCTTCCTGAGCCTTCAGGGACACTTTTACTAATAGCAGGTTCAATTTGGTTGTGGTTAGGGTTAGGTGTACGGGATGGCTTTAGGGACAGGGACCCAATAATGTCCCAATAAGGCAGTATTCATTTATGATTTTAATAAATATCATATACAATGAATGTTATTACATGCTGTTTTACAGTGTACTATAATACAGTGAGTTGCAAATAGTATTTGTACAATTGGATGAATAGCATCTATCGCTATTTGCAAATAGCCTCTGGCTAATAGTTATGTTTTCATGGTAATTTGACATTTTTGTCTTTTTGTTTTTTCCTCAGCAAACAACCTGATGAATGCTATTTTTGGAGGACAACTGGCTGCTTAAAGAATGATCGCTGCACTTACAAGCATATTCCAGAAAACAAGGGCATTGAACGACATAAAGCCAAACCACACCCCTGATTCACAGAACACTGACCGGGATTTAAACATCTCAAAATCAGTGTTAATTACCTAGATAGAGTTAAAATGTCACATGCATATAACAGTTTGGGGCTTTCGTATTTGGTCATTCATCTGAATATTTCATCATTTTTGTTTAAAAATAGTTCAAGTCTTACTATCAGTCTATACACAAGTTAAAGAGTTTGAGTTTGGACAAACAGGTATGATGGTTGCGATTTAATCAACTTAATTGTCCCACAAAATAATACATTCCCCTTTACTAAGTCAGTTATTGATTTTAATGTTTTGCAAGACAGTAGCTTTGACGCTTTATATTATTTTAATTAATGGTCACTAAAAATGTTTTTTTTAACTATTGGGGAAAATATTTGCCTTATGACCCTGTCTGAGGGTTTCAAACCATTAGTATTGTTTCTCTCTGAGAGGTTTTATTTGGACTTCTAACCTGCAGGTTTTAATCTGCTTCTGTAAAAGTTGAAATGTGTCAAGTTTCAAATCTCTCCAAAACACATGATGATCTGTGCCACGTCTGTCATAGAACCGATTTGGTATAAACAGTATTCTGTCATATATCTTGATGTGGAAGAGTTTGCAATAAATTGTTATTGAGTACCAATGGTATGCCTGTAAAACAATGCAAAATGGCTCTCTAATACAATAAATGGTGCCCTGACAATGGGAATATCTTGAATTTTCTTTTGGTTTAATTTAGTTTTTATTTAATCCGTAACATGTTACCTAATATTCTGCCTCATTTCCCATTCTAGACTGCACATTTCAAACGATTGTTCTTGTTACTGATAGACATATACTGACTTCAACTTCAGTTCATTAAAAAAACATTTATATTATCATTCATTAAAAGGATAGTTCACCCCCACAAAAAAAATCTTCCGAAGGAGAGTCTCAGCACAAACTAGCAGCTGGAGTCAGATTTCATTCATCACGAGAGTGAGGAGCTAAATGACCAGATGATCGCGGAAGGTTTGGTTTCAAAGCAAAATGTAATACCGCCTATTTAAGTGACTTTGCCATTGTGCCGTTTTGTAGTTGTGTTTTTCATTAAGAAAAATAGGCTAATGAACCCACAATTCAAGTAACCCACCTCTGAATTGGCGCTAATTCTAAACCAAAACTAAAATGAGCACAGCCACCCGGCATTCATTCATGTCTGCACTGTCATTCATTCACGGCCGCACGGGCATTCATTCATGTCTGCACCGTCATTCATTCACGGCCGTACGGGCATTTATTCACGGCCGCACCGTCATTCATTCACCACCGCACTGTCATTCATTCACGGCCGCACGGGCATTCATTCACGGCCGCACCGTCATTCATTCACGACTGCACAGGCATTCATTCACGGCCGCACCGTCATTCATTCACGACTGCACAGGCATTCATTCACGGCCGCACCGTCATTCATTCATTTACGACTGCACAGGCATTCATTCACGCCGCACCGTCATTCATTCACGACTGCACAGGCATTCATTCACGGCCGCACCGTCATTCATTCACGACTGCACAGGCATTCATTCACGGCCGCAGCGTCATTCATTCACGACCGCACAGGCATTCATTCACGGCCGCAGCGTTATTCATTCACGACTGCACAGGCATTCATTCACGGCCGCACCGTCATTCATTCACGGCTGCACGGGCATTTATTCATGGCCGCACCGTCATTCATTTACGACTGCACAGGCATTCATTCACGGCCGCACCGTCATTCATTCACGACCGCGACAGGCATTCATTCACGGCCGCAGCGTCATTCATTCCGCGACTGCACAGGCATTCATTCACGCCGCACCGTCATTCATTCACGACCGCACAGGCATTCATTCACGGCCGCAGCGTTATTCATTCACGACTGCACAGGCATTCATTCACGGCCGCACCGTCATTCATTTACGACTGCACAGCCATTCATTCACGGCCGCAGCGTCATTCATTCACGACCGCACAGGCATTCATTCACGGCCGCAGCGTCATTCATTCACGACTGCACAGGCATTCATTCACGGCCGCACCGTCATTCATTCACGACTGCACAGGCATTCATTCACGGCCGCAGCGTCATTCATTCACGACCGCACAGGCATTCATTCACGGCCGCACCGTCATTCATTCACGACTGCACAGGCATTCATTCACGGCCGCAGCGCCATTCATTCACGACCGCACAGGCATTCATTCACGGCCGCACCGTCATTCATTCACGACTGCACAGGCATTCATTCACGCCGCAGCGTCATTCATTCACGACCGCTGAGGCATTCATTCACGGCCGCACCGTCATTCATTCACGACTGCACAGGCATTCATTCACGCCGCAGCGTCATTCATTCACGCATCGCCAGGCATTCATTCACGGCCGCAGCGTCATTCATTCACGACTGCACAGGCATTCATTCATGGCCGCACCGTCATTCATTCACGACTGCACAGGCATTCATTCACGGCCGCAGCGCCATTCATTCATTCGACCGCGACAGGCATTCATTCACGGCCGCAGCGTTATTCATTCACGACTGCACAGGCATTCATTCACGGCCGCACCGTCATTCATTTACGACTGCACAGGCATTCATTCACGGCCGCAGCGCCATTCATTCACGCACCGCACAGGCATTCATTCACGGCCGCAGCGCCATTCATTCACGACTGCACAGGCATTCATTCACGGCCGCACCGTTCATTCACGCGACAGGCATTCATTCACGGCCGCAGCGTCATTCATTCACGACCGCACAGGCATTCATTCACGGCCGCAGGCGTCATTCATTCACGACTGCACAGGCATTCATTCACGGCCGCACCGTCATTCATTCACGACTGCACAGGCATTCATTCACGGCCGCAGCGCCATTCATTCACGACCGCACAGGCATTCATTCACGGCCGCACCGTCATTCATTCACTGCACAGGCATTCATTCACGGCCGCAGCGTCATTCATTCATTCACGCGACAGGCATTCATTCACGGCCGCAGCGTCATTCATTCACGACCGCACAGGCATTCATTCACGGCCGCAGCGTTATTCATTCACGACTGCACAGGCATTCATTCACGGCCGCAGCGTCATTCATTCACGACTGAACAGCCATTCATTCACGCCGCACCGCCATTCATTCACGACTGCACAGGCATTCATTCACGACCGCACAGGCATTCATTCACGGCCGCAGCGTTATTCATTCACGACTGCACAGGCATTCATTCACGGCCGCAGCGCCATTCATTCACGACTGAACAGCCATTCATTCACGGCCGCACCGTCATTCATTCACGACCGCACAGGCATTCATTCACGGCCGCAGCGCCATTCATTCACGACTGAACAGCCATTCATTCACGGCCGCACCATCATTCATTCACGACTGCACAGGCATTCATTCACGGCCGCACCGTCATTCATTCACGACTGCACAGGCATTCATTCACGGCCGCAGCGTCATTCATTCACGACCGCAGCGTCATTCATTCACGGCCGCAGCGCCATTCATTCATTCACCGCAGCGCCATTCATTCACGGCCGCACGTCATTCATTCACGACTGCACAGGCATTCATTCACGGCCGCACCGTCATTCATTCACGACCGCACAGGCATTCATTCACGGCCGCAGCGTCATTCATTCACGACTGCACGGGCATTCATCCAAAAAAGCACGTTTACAGGCTTGTTCGACTTCATGCAGCAATGCGCTTATGCGCAGACAGATCGGCGGCTGACTTGAAGCATGCCGGTTAGAAATTTTGTCCGACTTGAGGCATGTGATTGTGACGTAGCCTATGTCTACAAAGTTTCGTGTGTATTTGACAAATATTGGATTTATTTAACTTCAGCTGTGATAAAGTATGCAAACTGCGTGAGTGCCACTACGGGAAGCAGGATGTGTCCGACTTCATGTCTCCGTTTACAGCTCCTCCCCACCTGCACACGGCTACTGTCGCCGATCGGTTGCATCCAGCCGCAGCCGATGTCGAACATATCTAAAGTCTCTGCAGGATAGTAATAGGAGTTACTAGATCAGTGGGCAAGGCCATAAACAGAGGGGTGTTTTCCACAGCCTTACCTGATTTACCCACGTCAGTGTTTAGGGGTGGAGTCGGGTGCAGGGGGTCATTTTCATTGCATGATTTATAAACACCCCCTTTTGTTCCGCAGAGACCCCAAAAAGCCTCTGATGCAGATGAATGATTTTTGCGTCATCTGAGGTTTTTTTTCCAGACACAAAATACAGAAAATCTCTCTTCTCATGGGGAAATTAGGGAGGGAAGCACGGTCATTCGAATATTCTACCAGGTTTCTACTGATACAAAGCTTAATGCTAATCACTGAAGTATCCCTTTAAGTATATTAGTCATTAAAAATGAAAGCGAAACTGCATGAAAGCAGCGCTTTATTACGCGAATCACGTTCTTTATTCCACTCCGCTCATATGAAACTATAAGCGCAGAGTTGCTCAGGTAAGATGACGTGAAATTATAACTGCCTTCTTCCTGTACCGTCTTGACTTTGCTCGCTTTCTTCACTTGTGCTCTTATTCTCGTGCACTGACTCGTTCACTAAGAACAACAAATCAGAGTTCGTTCTCTCTCTCTCTCTCTCTCTCTCTCTCTCTCTCTCTCTCTCTCTCTCTCTCTCTCTCACCGACGGCCTGAAATTATATTAAATAACATAAGCAAACGGTGCGCTCAAAAACGGCCCGACATTACAAAATCTTATCCCTAAACTTTTGATTAGTAGAGTAGAACATTTTCTTCTAACAGAGTGCCGTCAACTGAGGGGAAAACTTGTTTGTTATGGCTGTATGAAGTCAATCTTCAGTCAAAGGCCATGTTGTACAACTTGAATAAAATGAAAGTAGGAAGAACTTTGGTCAAATCAAGTCGGCTTTAGGGCTGTTTATTTTTACTCTTAATTGCAGAGTTCTGTAGATATGTGCACCTCAAAGACGTTTGGAGTCTTGATAGCAGCAGCAGCAGCTCTTCTTACAACTACAGGTAAAGATTCTTTGTTCCATTCTTGTTTGCATGCATTTATGATTAGTGCACTGTTATTTAACAACAGTCCCATCTGAATTGCTGTTGTTTCATGTTTTGTTTTTGAAGGGCTTTTGGTTCAAGGACCTGCTCAGTCTCTTGTTGCACAACTGGGGGGTTCAATCATCCTGCCCTGCTCTGTGGAAACCCCATTACCTGTGGATAAGCTGGAGGTTGAATGGAAGAAGACAGATGAAGAGACATTAGTGCACTTGTTTCAGAATGGAGAGGACCTGAGGCTCAGGATCCGTCTTACAGGGGCAGAGCACATTTTTTCCCTGAGCAGATCTTTAAAAGAAACTTTTCAATCCTGTTGGAAAATATAACAGTCGAGGACACTGGTATCTACAAATGTGTAGTTTTCTTTGACCAGGATGTTGGAGAGATCCCTGTTACAGTTCAATATGTAGGTAAGTATGCAATTTTAAAAAGTGCCTTTAAAGACACAATCTTTTTTCACAGCTAGATGTTGCTTATTCAAAACAAAGGCATAGCTTGATGACGCCTTGATTTTGTGGAGCTTTTATTATACCGCAGGCGACCGATTCTGCTTCTTCCGCTCATGTGTATGTGGGGTAACGCAGCACTGTTTTATCATATTAAATACATTATTTGAGTGTGCTAAAAGTTATGTTATAATGTGTGTTCGCTCGGCAGCTACTATGAGACACTTGTTGCACTCTGCTGTGTGCTCAATAGGCGACGCACGGACACGGTCCATGTCCTGGTTAAAATGGCTTATTTCTCTGGATTTTTGTTGGGAACGTTTGGGATAATATAAGTACACAAGTCAACAAAATATAGGCTATAACATTGTTCTAGTAGTTTTTCGATATTTGAATCCAAACATCTTACATATTGTGCCTTTAAACATGTCTATGTTGTTGTTGTTGTTAGAATGATTATGTGTCTTTTTTATGACAGAGCGTGTAGTTGTGACAGGAGAAGATCAAATTGTGTTTGCACATGTTGGGGAGGAGGTTGTTCTAAATTGCATGGTTGACTCGCATATTCCTCCTCAACAATTTGACGAGGTCACATGGAAGAAGGTGGACAAAATGTCAGACTTCATCCCTGTCTTGCTTTTTCAAAATGGGACAATATTCCCAGGATCGTCTCACGTGCGTTACAGAGACAGAGCAGAGTTCTTCAGAGAAGAAATTCCCAAAGGCAACTTCTCAATGAGACTAAAAAATGTCCAGACTGCCGACAAGGGAGAATACATGTGTGAAGTCCACACAGAATATTCAGTGAGCTCTGCAACTGTGGAAATAGGGCGGTTGGGTAAGTCATCTGAGAATAACACTGTTTGAACAGCTCAGTTGTCTTACTTTGATTAAAACGAATAATAATAAAATAATAACAGAAATAAATAATTTAAGTTAAACTAAAATGACTAAAACTAAAAAAGAAAAATGTCAAAAGCATGTTAAAAAATGTAAAATATCAAACAAACTGAAAAAAAAATACCTCCATATCTAATATTACTATTTTACTGTATTTTTTAAGTATTTTTTCTTATAGATGCAGCCTTGTTGAGCATTAGAGATTTCTTTCAAAAACATTATAGCCCCAAACTTTTGAATGGTAGTGAATATTATGTTTAAAATAAATGTATTGAATATTTTTTTTTTAAATCAAATGTTATGTAAAATCTGTCAAACTTAATCTAATGCCGCAGTAAAATCCTTGTGTCTCTCATGTAGGAATGTCCGCTCTGCACATCATTACACTGATGCTTTGCTTTATTTCCCTCTTCATGACTTTTGTATTAAGTATTCCAGTCACAATCTATATAAACAGAAAAGGTAGGTAGGCCAAGCATTATGAAGTATGCTTTTAAGTGTTATATTATTAATGTATAGCAAATGTAAATGAATAAGATGTTGTTGTTCTGTATAATAAAATAAAAAAATGCAATAATAATAAAAAAGACAATATTAAACAGTTATACTGTATGATTGAATGTGACATTTCTGTTCTTCTGCAGATAAGGGGACAAAGCCTATGTACATAAATTATTTGCAAGTTGTCTGTCCCAACATCTGTTTATCTATTGCATTTGTTCTGTGGGGTGTAATTGAAGGTATGTGTCAGGAACTTTTCTAAATCTGCATGCATTGTCTTTTATTTACCCTTCTTTTTTTCTGACTTTGTTTTGTTTCTGCTTTTCTTTACAGGGTCTGTAGTTGAAGTAACAATGTGTGCAATAATTAATCTGACAAGGATCATTTTATTGTTTCTTATGGCCCCTTATTATAAATGGAGTACAAACATATCTGGTATGTATGTGCTTTTAAATGAAAGACATTGCATTGTTTGATTGTACATTTTATATATATCATACATTTATATATATCGTACATTTTATGATATATACATTTTATATATATCAAATCACCCACAAATTTGGGGTCTGAAAAATAGTTTTACAGTAATCTACAGTAATTAAAGGCTGTTATGTTGACAGTAAATCATCTAATATAAATGTGTAAATATACAGGTCCTTCTCAAAAAATAAAAGTTCATTATTTTCCATAATGTAATGATACAATTAATATTTCATATATTTTAGATTCATTGCACACCAACTGAAATATTTCAGGTCTTTTATTGTTTTAATACTGATGATTTTGGCATTCAGCTCATGAAAACCCAAAATTCCTATCTCAAAAAATTAGCATATTTCATCCGACCAATAAAAGAAAAGTGTTTTTAATACAAAAAAAGTCAACCTTCAAATAATTAAGTTATGAACTCAATACTTGGTCGGGAATCCTTTTGCAGAAATGACTGCTTCAATGCGGCGTGGCATGGAGGCAATCAGCCTGTGGCACTGCTGAGGTGTTATGGAGGCCCAGGATGCTTCGATAGCGGCCTTAAGCTCATCCAGAGTGTTGGGTCTTGCGTCTCTTTCTCTTCACAATATCCCACAGATTCTCTATGGGGTTCAGGTCAGGAGAGTTGGCAGGCCAATTGAGCACAGTAATACCATGGTCAGTAAACCATTTACCAGTGGTTTTGGCCCTGTGAGCAGGTGCCAGGTCGTGCTGAAAAACGAAATCTTCATCTCCATAAAGCTTTTCAGCAGATGGAAGCATGAAGTGCTCCAAAATCTCCTGATAGCTAGCTGCATTGACCCTGCCCTTGATAAAACACAATGGACCAACACCAGCACCCCAGACCATCACTGACTGTGGGTACTTGACACTGGACTTTAGGCATTTTGGCATTTCCTTCTCCCCAGTCTTCCTCCAGACTCTGGCACCTTGATTTCTGAATGACATGCAAAATTTGAGCGACAGTCCAGTGCTGCTTCTCTGTAGCCCAGGTCAGGCGCTTCTGCCGCTGTTTCTGGTTCAAAAGTGGCTTGACCTGGGAATGCGGCACATGTAGCCCATTTCCTGCACACGCCTGTGCACGGTGGCTCTGGATGTTTCTCCAGACTCAGTCCACTGCTTCTGCAGGTCCCCAAGGTCTGGAATCGGTCCTTCTCCACAATCTTCCTCAGGGTCCGGTCACCTCTTCTCGTTGTGCAGCGTTTTTGCCACACTTTTCCTTCCCACAGACGTCCCACTGAGGTGCCTTGATACAGCACTCTGGGAACAGCCTATTCGTTCAGAAATGTCTTTCTGTGTCTTACCCTCTCGCTTGAGGGTGTCAATGATGGCCTTCTGGACAGCAGTCAGGTCGGCAGTCTTACCCATGAATGCGGGTTTGAGTAATGAACCAGGCTGGGAGTTTTTAAAAGCCTCAGGAATCTTTTGCAGGTGTTTAGAGTTAATTAGTTGATTCAGATGATTAGCTTAATAGCTCGTTTAGAGAACCTTTTCATGATATGCTAATTTTTTGAGATTTTTGAATTTTGGGTTTTCATGAGCTGTATGCCAAAATCATCAGTATTAAAACAATAAAAGACCTGAAATATTTCAGTTGGTGTGCAATGAATCTAAAATATATGAAAGTTTAATTTTATCATTACATTATGGAAAATAATCAACTTTTATAACAATATGCTAATTTTGAGAAGGACCTGTAACTATATGAATATGGTTTCGTTTTTGTGAAATGGTTTACAATTAAATTCTAGTTCTCAAAAATTCTTTAAAAAAAATTAATGTTTGGAAAGTTTTACAAATTTACATTTTTTCCCAGTTGATTTTCCAGGTTTCATCCACAGAATTATTGAACATACTAGTATTCCTTTTGCATATCTTCTGATTTCCACTGCATTTTGCTCAGGTAAAGTTTTAAAGTCTTAATGTAATTTTTTTTTAAATTCATTTACCATGTTCAAATAATACATAAATACCTCCTGTGGAAGCTACTTAGCTTTGTCATTTTTATCAAAGATGAGTTTTAAGGGATACAATTATTGACTGCAGGGGGACTTTAATTTAGCTGAATATCCCCCAAAGTCCATTCATCCGGGCCTGCCTTATGGATATGTAATTCTTGTATAATCTTTTTTTTCTTTTGTAGCTGTTCTTCATGATCTTTGGAATGCATCTCAGTGGAGTAAAGCTGTGCTTGTCAGTTTTGGGGTTATTCTGCTGTCTTCCATGCCAGCATCTCTTCAAGCTTTAACCAACATTTTCTTCACACGTTTTTTTGATGTTCATTTTTCCCTTCGATTTTTTATAAGTATGTAAAAATGTATTATTTTGCCGTTTTTTATGCTTTACAAATGTTCTACAATTACAGCATGACCAGATGTCCAGATCTTTAGCAACTAGGCTGCATTGTCTGTGGTCATATGTGTGATTTCCGTCTTGTAGATTCGTTAGGACACGTTCTCATGCAGTCAAGCAACTTTCTTCAAATGCGTCTCCTCTTCTATAGATCATCGAGCGTTGATGAATGTCAGTAGAAATTGTATTTATAAGTTATCTGTATCTTTTTAAAGATATTTATTTACCAGCAGTCATTAAAATGTGTCTGTTTTCATTTTCAGCCATGATTATGACGACAAATGCTTTTTGGGGAATATCTGCTGCCATATCATTAATAGTTCTTCCAATTCCAGTAATTCGACAATGTTGTTCAAAACCTGACGAAAAACAACTTTATGCACTTATATGGAGATGTTGTAAGTACACCAACAAATGTAGTTTTTTTTGTTGTAATTTTATGTCACAAATCTAAATGTTCCTTTGTCATGTTCCCTATGGCTGATGACGAGGCCACTTAAATTGAATATTTAAAGGAATAGTTCACCCAAAAATTAGCCCATGATTTACTCACCCTCAAGTCATCCTAGGTGTATATGACATTCTTCTTTCAGACGAATAAAAGTTGAGTTATATAAAAAAAAAAAGTCTTGGCTCTTCCAAGCTTTATAATGGCATTGACTGTTGTTCTGTTTTTGAAGGCCATAAAAAATGCATCTGTCGTCAAATAACGTGCTCCACACGGCTCCGGGGGGTTAATAAAGGCCTTCTGAAGCAAATCATTGCGTTTGTGTAACAAAAATATCCATATTTAAAACTTTTTTTAAATTAAAGTTCCGGCCGATCACCTTCCGTGGTAAAGTGTTGAAAGTGCCTTCTCGGAGTTCAAGATGCGTGTCTGAGGAGCGTACCTGGTAGCGTAAGCCTTTGAACTGCAGAGGCACTTTCAACACTTTTGCCATAGACTGAAAACGGAAGGCAATCGGCCGAAACTTTACTTAATAAAGTTCAAAATACAGATATTTTTCTTACACAAATACATCAGTTCACTTCCAAAGGCATTTGTTAACCTCCCGGAGCCGTGTGGAGCACGTTATTTGACAGATGCAGTTTTATGGACTTCAAAATCGAGTCAAAGAAGAGCCAGGACTTTTTTATATTAACTCAACTTTTATTCGTCTGAAAGAAGAATGTCATGTATACACCTAGGATGACTTGAGGGTGAGTAAATCATGGGCCAATTTTCATTTTTGGGTGAACAAACCCTTTAAGCATCTCATTATTAAATCAAAATGGTGGTCAGGAAAAAATGCGTACATGGTTCTTAACCTTTTTTTAATTCAAGGCCCCCGTTGCCCACAACAATATTCAAAGGCCCCATAACTTTGCCAGTTGTTCATAATTTACTAGATATGATTTTTTTACTCACTATTTCTTCCCAAAATATTTTAGAGGTTAGCATAACTAGAAATGCATATCCATTCTAAAATTTCCCCCTGAGTTTTAAGATTTCATTCATTTACATAAATTAAGTCTACAAATCACTTTTAAATGAAACCACCTGGTATATCAAGGTTTTTCTAGACCTTGGAAAACCTGGTTCTTCAAAGACAAAAAGGGAATTTAATTAAAATAAGAAATATCTTGACATTAAGTCATTTTAGCTTATTTTAATGCCATTTTAAGTCATCTTAAGGCCCCCTCAGAAATCTGGCCTTACTAGTTGTGAATCACTACTTTAGGACATATATTCCTAAAGCAATGCTGATTGGGATTACAAATTTGGACTGAGCCCCCCACTCTGAATGTTTTATATTATATTTGTTAAAGTAACATGTTGGCTGTATCAATGATGATCTTTCTGTCTCTTTCTATCTTTGTCCTAGATTTAGTTTGGGTAAACGTCATGGTTTTTACACTCATCGGACATAGTGCATTTATTTTATATTATCTAAACAAGATTCTGGAATATACTAACGGTAAGTTGGTATCAGACGTCAGCAAAATCAGTTGCCCTACTCATAAAAAAAATAATATTAGTTTTATATTATTATTATATTATATAAATTTTTTTGTTAGCTTTCCAGTACCCAACTATTATAATGTGTCATTGATCATAGAGCGTTTTGGATGGATCTTTGTCACAGTTCTGCTCCACATCTTGACTGCGATTGCACCCTCACAGTTCCCCAGAACAGTTCCTGGTAACAAATTAAGAAAAGAAAGTCAAGAAAACATTCAGATTTTTGGCTATACATTGTGGCAAAATATAACTTTTTTCTCTTTTGCAGATGTTATTTACACTACTTTGTTTATGTATGGGGTGGCAGGTCTGCCAGTGGTCAACTCTGTTTCTCTTGCCACGGAATTAATACTGCAAGTGTGTAAGTGTCAACACCTAAACAATATTTTTGTACATTTCTGTTGGAAAGGACACTAAATTCTTGTGTTTAAAAGACAAGGGGGAGAGAACAGTGGATGATCTGCGTGTAATAGTGCTGCCGTTTGAAAGCATTATGTCTGGTGTGTGGCTGGTTTTACAGATCCATGCATACTGTAAGTTTCATTGGTACATTTTGACACATGTATAAGGGTTTTTAATGCTAATGACACAGCTCACTGTCATTCTTTACTCATGATTTACAGGGAAAGTTTCAGGGAGAGAGTAAGTTTCATTATATTTTTAAACTTTAACTGGATGATTTCAAGTCAGCAGCTGAAGTTTGTATTATTTTGCATCGTTGAATTGCTTTACCAAGTGTTCATTTGTCTTTCAGTGTACAGAAGGAACTGTATGTGCTGAGGGACTTTGCGGCACAGTGCACACCACTGGTAACTTTGTTTTAGAGGCTGAGTGTTTGATGGCAAAGTCACAGGTTTATGTTTTGTTGACAACTTAGTTGTTCTTTAACAAAATTAAGGGACTAAATAATGTTAAACACTTTTTTAAAAGCATTTATTGCATTGCTGTAATATGGGTTACCATAATATTTAGGCTCTGATGCCAGAATCTAGTGGAAAAACTCCTCATTGGGGAACTTAACTTATATTGCTTTTAGCATTTTTCTTAAACATCCTGAAATAACTGTGTGTGTTCACCCTTACAGGAAGGAGACATTGGTGAATCAGATCATTGCTTAGAGATTCACCTTTCTGAGACTCAAAGATGTCAACCAGAGGCTACGGCATTCCTGGGAGAACAAGAACAAGAGGTTTAAAATGGTAGTTTAAACACCATGTATGATAAGCTAATGTTAACCTTATTGTGCTAACTTTATTTAATTCAATTTCTTTCAATAAAAAAAAAAAAAATATATATATATATCAAGCATTATTGTAAGAAAGGTTGACTGATTCTTTGAGTTTATTGTACATGAAATTGTATAAAGTGAAAAAACATACCTTTTACATTATTGTTTATCCCCATATTCTTATTGATTTATTTAAAAAAAAGTTTCACACAGATTCAAATAGCCATTTAAATAACATTTCAAACTGAAAACATGCAGAGTGTGCCGATAATAAAAAAATATATAAATCAGCCCTTCCTCCTGATATGCTACTCCAGCTAAAAAAGAAACACAAAACCAATCGGCAGCATCATGACACTGCTGAGCTGTTGATTGGCTGAGGATCTGTGTGTGTGTGTGAAGAGAGAGAGAGAGAGAGAGAGAGAGAGAGAGAGTGTGTGTCCTGTATAAAGCAGACTGCTCTGCAGCATTTCTGAACTGGTGCAGTGCCGGTTCATCTCCACTAATGGTGTGCAGAACAAGGGGGACTTAAAAAGAAAAACTTCTTCAACCAACAAAACATTAACATCATTTGAAAACCAAACAAAAAAACAACAACAAAAAATCCTGCATCATGAGCTTTGACCCATTCATCTCTTCCTCCCTCTCCCGGAGAAAGGGAGATTCCTACTCCAGTACCACCACCTATCGGCTCTCCCGGGGGCCCTT
Organism: Gobiocypris rarus; assembly: GCA_023029165.1. NCBI lineage: Eukaryota > Metazoa > Chordata > Actinopteri > Cypriniformes > Gobionidae > Gobiocypris > Gobiocypris rarus. Next base: position 30,971,995 of record CM040927.1, on the reverse strand, counting down.
GTCTTCCTCCAGGTGGCCGATGCGGTTGGAGCCTCTGCAGCGCTGGGAGCAGAGCGACCTGAGTCAGGTGAGTGTAGTGAACGCGGAGCTGTTGGATCTGCGGGCCCAAGAACGAGAGCAGCTGGTGGGTCTCAACAACCGCTTTGCATCCTACATTGAGAAGGTCCGACACCTCGAGCAGCAAAACCGAGCTCTGCTCCAGCAGCTGGAGGCCCTGCGGCGAAGACAGAGTCAACCGTCCCGCTTGCAGCAGCTCTACCTACAGGAAGTACGGGGCCTCAGGGAGCAGCTGCACCAAGAGACCCAGCTTAAAGCGAGCATGGAGGCACAGAGGGAGACATTGCAGGAGGCGCATGCACAGTTGCACGAGCGCTGGGAGGAAGAGGCGCGGCGGCGTACCCATGCAGAAACGGAGGTGCAGAGGTTGCGAGAGGAGGCAGGCCAAGCTGCTCTGTGTAGCTGTGATGCGGAGGCCAGCGTTGTCTCCCTGGCACAGGAGATGGCCTTCCTGAAGCAAGTGTTCGCTGAGGAGCAGGAGGGGCTGAGGGTCCAGCTACAGGTTGCCAGCCTCAGCGTAGAGCTGGACACAAGAAGACCTGATCTGTCGGCCTCTCTGAGAGAGATCCGAGCACAGTATGAGAGCCTGGCTGGACGCAACATGCAAACCGCCGAGGCTTGGTTCCAAGGGAAGGTGGCGAGCGTAGTGGAGCTGACAGATAAGCAGGAGGAGGCTGTGCGCTTGGTACGTGAGGAGACCACTGAGTACAGACGGCTGCTGCAGTCGCGTTCAGCTGAGGTCGAAGCACTGAGGAACGTCATTGATTCAATGAATGCACAACTAGGGGAACTAGAGGAGATGCAGAACACTGAGGTCACCAAGTATCAGGTATTGATCACTGGCAGTAATTAATCATAATTGCAGTACAACCAAATAATTTCCTCTGTAGAGGCTGAAAAAAGTGAGGTCATTCTGATACTGACTGCAGAAACGTTATAGAAAAGAGAAGATTTTGTCACTGAGGCCATACCCTTAAAGGGACAACTTTGTACTGTACCTACCTATAAAAGATGCATATTAGTTGTAATTTGTACCCTTAAGCTACTACTGTGATACTTTGAAAGATAAAAAGATTTAAAGTAGTCCCTTAAGGGTACTGCCCCAGTTATAAGCTGTTGTACCCATAAAAGTATTTTTTTTTCTGAAGTCTTTGTGCTTCCTCACAAGGAAACAAATGATGAAACAAAGACTTGACAGAGCCTCAGGAACACAAGTCTTTACATAAGTCTGTTCTACAGTCTCAACATTGATGGAATACTCTTACTGCTGTGCTTTAGTCCTTGTAATGTCCAAGTGATACCAAAGTTGCAGAAATGTTACTGATGCTGACTCATTCCATCAGTGCTGAGTCATGACTGACAAACTGAGTAGAACAAATGAGACTGGTGAATGAGAGGTATTGCTGAGCAGAATCAGTTAGATCTATATTGTTACTACTCTGCATCTCTGGCACAAATGCAGTGTGTAGGAATGTGTCAGCTAATCATTTAGGCATGAATTTATGCTGTGAAATTTTCTCTGAATAACTTCTAGGGGAGGATAAGTGATCTAGAGAGGGACATTTCTGATGCGAAAGAGGAAATGTCACACTATTTGCGGGAGTATCAAGATCTGCTTAACGTGAAGATGGCTTTGGATGTTGAGATTGCAGCTTACAGGTATGATTTACTTTGACAGTATGACTCACATGTGGGTCACAGTTAATTGACAAAAGAATCATACATTTGTGAGTACTAACTTAATTTGGATGGTAGATAACAAATGGGTATTGATGTGATGTAGTTTGTTTTGAACTGACTTTCATTTTTGCCTTAACAGGAAACTCCTGGAGGGAGAAGAAATTCGATTTACATATTCCACCTTCCCAGCCCTCGCCTAGCCCCCTAAAACACACAATCTTACATTCATCATTCATATTTTGAGTAGCATTGAGGGAGAGACCCATGTTATGATCCTAACCTACAACACCATCCCCTTGATTCAATCATTAATAAGTGAACAAACCTACTTTTTTCTCTCCAAAAACTCAATTAACCACGACTGCATTTCCCAAAAGCATTGTAAGCTTAAGTTAATAGTCTCACAATGTTTTTGAGAAACGCAGCCCTGGACCCACAGTAAGACCCTCTTTCCCAGGTTCACATTCCTAAGCATTGCATTTACCTCCGATCCTAGTTCTTTAGTTACTTACACCCAAGGTCCACCATTCAACCATGAAACTCAGCCTCTGCATATCATTGCTTTAAAGTCAGACGAGCCCTTGTGTCACACAAGAGGTACACATAAGGAGGTCCCCCTTCTTCTTTACACTAGAAATGGAAAAATGACCACCTTCGCTAGGGACAGCACTCACTCAGCCAGAGCTCAGTGTCATGTTGGCAGATTCTCATGGAGGACCATAGAAAGTTCCACTTGAAGAACACTATACTCTTCTGCAAATAAATCCAGTGTAATTTTCACTGAATTCTGTTTTTTTTATTCCCAGCACCAATTGAGCATCTGATTAGCCAATGAGCCCCAATATGCAAACTTTTAACCAATTGTTTGTTGAGGTGAAACGTTGTTAACTCAACTTGCTCTGGATGCTAGGAATAGACTAAAGTCAATTTTATATTTTAACATTAGACCAAGAATCAGCCAACAGGACACTGTCCATCATCCCTGGCTCTTTAGATTATATGTAGTTAGTGCAACAGTTATGTTTTAGTTATGTTACAATGTATTATTTTGTAGCAAATGTAGTAGCCTAACATTCAGTTTGCTATATGTCTGTGTTCTGCTTCTCATATGTTTGTTTTGTTTGATGATGTTTGATAATTTTGCTTTAGAATTTAATGTGTTTGACATGATAAAAGCATGACGGAAGAGTAGAAGTTAAAGTAGTTCTAGAACTGGAGTGTTTAGACTCATGGCTCTCATCTGCTTTTGTTGTGTCATCTAAGTTATAATGTAAGTCAATTATCAGTAATTTGGAAATGAACAAGAAACCGAGTCTGTTTATCATGACAGTCTCTGAACTGAATGGTGCTGTATGTTTGTATCTAAAACATGCTGAATAAAGCAACAGTACCTCTTCTGCTGTGTGTTTGAGTGTGAGCCTGTGCGCAAGACATGCAATGAAATTAAACCACTTATTAAAACTCTTTGGAATATTTAGGATGGATATGTTTTGTAATATCCAATTCTACAATAAAAAATTGAAAGGTGGGGCCTTCATGGATCGGTTTGATCGGACCACACGTGGCAGCCTTCGCTCCCCACGTGCATCAATGAGCCTTGGCCACCCATGACCCTGTCACCAGTTCTCTACTTTTCCTTTCTTGGACCACTTTTGATAGATACTGGCCACTGTAAGACTGGGAACACCCCACAAGAGCTGCAATTTTGGAGATGCTCTGACCCAGTCGTCTATAGCCATCACAATTTGGGCCTTGTCAAACTTGTTAAATTGTTATGCTTGCCCATTTTTTTGTTTTGTTTCTAACACATCAACTTTGAGAACAGAATGTTCACTTGCTGCCCAATATCTCCCATCCACTAACAGGTGCCGTGATAAGGAGATAATCAGTGTTATTCACTTCACCTGTCAGTGGTCATAATATATATACATAACATTATATATATATATACATAACATTATATATATATATATATATATATATATATATATATATATATATATATATATATATATATATATATATACACTAAGTCATTATTGAGATAAAAAACAAAACAAACAAAAAAACAATAATGGCAATAAAAGTCGAAATTCTGATTCTGAATGGAAATTAAATCTAAAGGCAATGGATGTAAATTCATAAAATTACGACTGCATATCTTATGTATTTATTTACATTTTTAATCTTATGACATCTCATGCTTTAGACATTTTGTCATAATTATGACTTTGTTCTTAATGTCATAATTACACTTTGTCACAAATAATGATTTTTTTATTATGAATGTGGTGTAAGTGTCACAGTTTGTGAATATATATTATATATATATACATACATACATACATACATACATGTTAGCTATAACTTCATTGTTATTTACAAACGATTTTCCCCCTATTATGTCAGTCTCTCAGACAGTTAGTGGCTGTTCATAAGACATTGTGTAAAGTTATGCGTTTTTGTCAGTGGTGTTAACTGTTTAATCAAGAATGAACGAAATATATGTTACAAAACTGCTTGTTTGTTTAGTATTTTTATCCAACAGTTAGGACTACCTGGACTTACTTTATTACCTATTTCATCCCATTCTTTCTCAGAAGTAGACAAGAACATTTAATGGACCTGTTAAGACACAGAAATCATAAAGATGAATCAAGAATCGATACAGAGTCGTTAATTACCTTACGAGCTCCATCCCTGCAGTTATTGAACGCATTCGCAGACAGTTCTGTTTATGTACAGCGCGCGGCAGTAGAGAGCGTTTGCGTTCAGCTCCGCCGTGACTGTACATCGAGTGAAGAAACATCTTCCGCGGTTAAAGTTCAAGAACATGGCGGCCTAAGTGAAGATACTCAATGTTATATAGCCATGCTGGAATCTGTTATACTATATTCATTCCTTCAGGTTTTAACTTTATAGACGTTTACTGTTAATCATAACTATAGATAATCTCCAACATGTTGCGGGCTTTATCGAGGTGTCATGACCCTGTAGTCCGTCTTCTCGCTCCTCGCACTGCTGTTATGGTCGAAACTGTCAGGGGAAGAAAATCTCGCACAGACCCCAAAGCGAAGTCAAAACTGGACCGGATCAAGACTCCCCCTCCCGTGGATCCAGTGGAAATGCTTGTACTAAAAGAGCGTTTCACTGAGTACAATTTGATCCTAAGAGCCCTGCGGTAAGACTGCATGACATTAAATCATTTCCTGACTGATTATTATAATGTCCAGTCATGATTATGATGACCAGTGAATGTAGAGCTGTGATTATCAAGGTCACTCCCCTCTAATTATCTCTTCATTATTGCAGTGGTATCTTTTACCATTTAAGTTTGACAATCTGAACATTTTCTGCTTGTAGACTCGAGTTCAAGGAGCAGGTGTTGAGGAAGAAATATGAAGATGAGGTTGGTTCTGCGGCAGAGGAGAGAGCTAAAAGGGAGGCTGAAGAGCATCGGTCACTAATGGCCTGGAATGACGCTGAAAACCGTAGATTACATAAAATGCGGTGAGTAATGTAGATGTGATTACTGTGATATATCAGATTTGTGCGCAAGGGGCATTTTTTGAGAAGGGCCTGTCTGCGTCCCACAGTACTACAAACCACGGCTCTCTCAAGAAAAAAGCGTGGATGTCATCAAAGTACATTTATGTGTGTTCATGTTTTATGTAAGAAATTCTGGTATGGCTAAATTATATTTCTTTATATTGTGAAATAACTGCTATTAATGAAAGGTAAAATAAATCATACAATGGATCTATTGTATGGTAATTATAGCTACAAACCTAACCCTAACTGTACCCCTTAAATAAAATGAAAAATACTGAGTTTCATAATTAACCCCTTAACTGTCACCCCCTTTTTGAGAATATATATGTGTAAATGCACTTTTCAAATTTAAATGTTTGTAATTCAAGATTTCAATTCAAAATATGTTTGGCCTTATATTAATGAAGACTCTCAGCAGATTATTGCTGAATGCACTTAAAAAAATGAAAGTATAAAAAAGTTAGGGAAGTTTAAATTTACTGTAGATCAAATGTAAACACTTTTTTTATTTTATATAAAATATATTTTTTACAAATACTTACCCTCAAATCATCCTATATGATGTTCTTCTTTCAGATGAATATAATCGGAGATATATATAAAACAATTCCTGGCTCTTCCAAGCTTTATAATGGCTGTTTCTGTTTTGAAGTCCATAAAAGTGCATCTATCCATCATAAAAGAGCTCCACACGGCTCTGGGGAGGTTAATAAAGGCCTTCTGAAGTGAAACGATGCGTTTTTTGTGGGAAAAATATCCATTATTTAAAACTTTATAATCTAAAATAACTAGCTCCCGACAGACGGCCCATTTTATTCGTCTGAAAGAAGAATGTCCATACACACCTAGGATGACTTGAGGTTGAGTAAATCGTGTGCTAATTTTCATTTTTGTGTCAATTATCCCTTTAAATCCGTGAGCTCTTTAAAGCAGGATGGATTCTAATTGGATGTCTGTTTTTATCATTCGTCAGCTGGAGAAGAAATTGTTCTGAAAGTTATTCTAACTGTACTATATTGTTTCTCTTTGCATTTATCTTTCTTGTTGTGGTATTCTTTTATATTTAAAATTATTTATAGAAATATATCTATCGTTCTCGTTCCTTTAGGCTTAAATACCGCTCTGATTCATTGTTAGTACTGCTCGATACAGTCAGATACACTGCATTTTGTTGCTGACTCAAATGGATGTGTATCCTCTGGTCTTCCAGAGAGCAGCGCGTGCAGATGGAGTCTGAGGCCGCGGAGCTGAAGAGGACAGAAGCAATCCTCTTACGTCAGCAAGAGCTGGAGAACTACATTAAAGAGAAAGAAAGACACATTCTTCAACTACAGGTAAATCTTTCAGTACTATACACAGAATGGATAGAATGCAACAGAAAACAATATCAGACCTTTGACAAAGACTATATTGTATACATTTTGTCCAAGTTTAAACAAAGTATGAGTTGTGTCGGGATGTTTGAAGTTATTTTATATATTTTTTAAAAGGATGTTTATTATTATTGTGCATTTAATAAGTACATATGATAAATTAGTTATGTTTATTAGTTAGTTTTATGATTTAACTATTTGCATTCATCGGTTTCAGGAAGAGGCAAAGGACTTCATCACACTGGACAATCTAGATGAGCGGATTGAAGAGGCTCTTGACAACCCGAAAAACTACAATTTTGCCATTGATAAAGAAGGACGTATTGTCAAACGGACTGCGTTACAGTGATAAATACACAATTGAAAGAACAAAAATACCTATGTACATAAATATATATACTGTCAGTGTCATGGTTTAAACTGTTTTTTTCTTCAAACTTGATTAACATGAAGTAATCTAAGCCTAAGGATTGAGAGAGTCCGTGGACGTTTGTGTGTGTTCTCTCTGAGGAACTCAATCTCAAATATGCTAAAGTCTCTTGTAACTGTTTTTTTGAGATGGTCTTCATTAGTTAAATAAATCTAATGTTGTAAATGGCATCTAAAAAATACCTCCCAAAAAGTTCCAGTAAGTGGTGTGGTGTGTAGTAAACTAATCATAATTCCCTTAAATGTAAAAATTTGTAAAACGAAGTGCCAAAAAATATAAAGCCATGAACACTAACGAACATGTTACCAAGAGACTATAGATTAGTTCCATTCAGAAATATTTTTTTTGTTGAAAAAACGCTTCGTGATACCTTTGCAAATAATTTGTTTCGATCCAGTGAGTGATTCGGAGTGCATGTCAAACCGCCAAGGTCACGTGATTTCAGTAAACAAGGAGCTTTCGTTACACAACTTTCGAAATTGAAATGGTTCACCGCTAGGGGCAATCTCTTCCTGATCGATATTATACATTTGTACATATTTAATGATACATTTGTAAAATAAAAAGGAAGAGCTGTATTTAAAAATCTGATTTATCAAAATACATAAAATTAACAAAACAAGCCCTACAATTTTATGTCACATATTTTAAAGACACTTAATATTTAATTAAGGTATTCGATTATTTGTAAATTGCATTTATTTTATTACACCTTTATTTGCAATTTGTTTGTAAAAGGTGTTAAATGCTTTATGTTTTATGTTTTATGCATGTGTGGGCTGAGTTTTCGCTGCATTTACACTGGTCTGACCAGCAGGGGTCACCAGCGTGTGGCGTTTCGAGCGCTTTGAAACATTGAATCATTTTGCGAGAATCGAGTTTTTTCAAAAGCTTCGTTTCTCCCATCACTTCTGTACCTTTAATATTAAGATAAGATATTAAGATTATTAAGCAGAGCGAAGTTTTGTGATTCTGCCCAGACTGTGAAAAGCGGGTTGACGTCATTGTAAAAAGCAGAGTTTGGCTCCGAGTTTGCCGAAAGCAAAGAGGAAATGGAACATTCGGAATGGATCAGAAGCAGGAGCCGAGTGATTTCAGAAGCGGAGAGGAGAACTCACTCCGCTCCACTCATTTCAAATTCCAGACCAGATCACGTTATTATTTTCCAAAATTAATTAATCTTGAATAATTCCACTCAGTATAGGTTATTAATAATATGAAAAATACATAGTTTTTTATTCATAAAACTATTCAGTAATAGTTACATGAATAGTATTTTAGATGATTGGTAATGATACTATATATTTTTTATACTTTTAACTATGAAAATCTAGATCATATTTATGATGAGTAACACCTGACTTTTCACACAGATTTTGTGCTTGGGATTTTCCCACTCTCGTCAGACATGTCCATACATGCGCAGATGCGTTAGCCAAATACAACTTCCGGTGTCTTCCACACACAGACCCTACAGTGACAGTCAGAGCCGAGGATTGGACAGGCACACTTCTACAGGCGTGTGTGATTAACATTTTAACCGCATATTCCTATATAGAATAAAGATTACACTTTTTTTTTATTTATAAACTTTTCCTAATATGATGTGTTAGACACAGTGATGTCAAAGTCCTGCTTCCATCTGGACTGAGTGTTTTCTACTACGATACATCTGATGCAACATGGCAAGTACACATGTAAATCGATGTCTCATAAGGACAGTCACGAGATGTCTACGGGACAGCCGTCGCCAACCAAATGTGATGACAGTACGGCCTTTAGGACACTTTTCTAACTCCTCTTCAGGTAAGCAGGAGCATGTAGAAAAACAAACTGTTGTTTCACACCGGAGTTCAGGAGGCAGCAGTCGCACCGCTCGCCTGGCAGTCGCTTTTGGACTGGGACTCGGAGGAGCAGCAGCCTTGTATTCATTAAGAGACGAGAACAATAAAGATGCCATACAGAGCACAGTGGCAGTCAGACATTTGCTGATTGACAGCATACTACCTACTGTCCAGTGTGCCTCTCCCTTTAAACCTGACAGTCCGCGGTATAAGTACAATTTCATCGCGGATGTGGTTGAGAAGTCCACTCCTGCTGTAGTCTACATCGAGATCGTTGGGCGGTAAGTCTGTCAAAAGTACAATGAAACATGTGTGACGTTACTAGCTCTGCTGAAAACCTTTTAAACTAGACTTAAACTGTCTTATCTGGTTTAAAGGTGTCTGGTTAATATGGTCTCCTACCCTGGTCAAGCTGCTGAAAATTACACAAGCCTTTCTTAAAGGCACAGTATGTAAGATTTATGGATTAAAATATAAATGTAAAATAACATTTGAAGAGTTATACATTTTGTTGACTTGTACACTTACATTATCCCAGTGGTTTCCAAGAATGTTTAAATCCAGAGAAATAAGCTATTTTAACCAGGACATGGACCGTGTCCATGCATCGCAAATCAATGACATCATACCCGCGTTACCCTCGATTTCCCCCTGTCTTCTAGAAACCATGGAAACAGCAAATACTTAAATATATTATGAGTTTTATTAGACAGGTGAGCAGCAGTTTGGATGCATTCATTGACAGAAAACGAATCATTGTTATAAAGCTCAAAACAGTTAGTTAGTTATTATATAAATCCTGTTTATTTTGTTTACCACAAATTTCAACAAGCGTCTCATTGTAGCCACCGAGCGAACGCACAGTATAGCATTATAACAACTTTCAACACACTCAAATGTATCTAATATGATAAAACTGTGTGAAGCAGAAGCAGTCGTCTGCGGCATCATAAAAGCTCTGTGAAATCAAGGTGTCATCAAGCTACGCCTTTGTTTTGATTAAGTGACACCTAGCGGCGAAAAATTATATATTGTGTGGCTTTAAACTAGCCAGCAGACCAGACCTTGAATTGGAGTTAAGCAAACCAGTTTAGGCTGGTTTAAGTTGTTTTTCTCAACATATGTATATTGATTCTTTGTGAAACTGTCTTATACTGTTTCTTTTTAGACACCCTTTTTCTGGCCGTGAGGTGGCTATCTCGAATGGCTCCGGCTTCATCATAAGTAGTGATGGCCTGATAGTGACCAATGCCCATGTGGTTGCCAACAAGCGTGGTGTCCGTGTCAAACTGACCAATGGAGAGACTTACAACGCCACAGTCCAGGATGTAGACCAGGCTGCAGACATCGCCACCATCAAAATCAATGCTAAGGTATCATTCAGCTCATAAAAGGAATATATTACATTTTGAAATATATGAAAATAGATAACAGTTTTTTAAAAATGTAATAATAATGCAGCCTTGGTGAGCATAAGAGACTTATTTCAAAACCTTTTCAATGGTAGTGGATGCTCTGATTACCTGAAAGGTGTGTGTTCAAAGTTCATATAGGGCTTATTGTGTTCTGTCTCATCCCAGCATCCGCTACCAACGCTGCGTCTTGGTCAGTCGTCTGATGTGCGTCAGGGTGAATTTGTGGTTGCCATGGGGAGCCCCTTTTCTCTTAAAAACACAATCACATCTGGAATCGTCAGCTCAGCCCAGAGAGGTGGTAGAGAACTGGGCCTGTCCAACTCCAACATGGACTACATCCAGACTGATGCTACCATAGATGTAAGCGCACAGAAAATGACATTGAAGAATTTGGGTGTAATTGCATGTGAACTATATATTTGTGCCATTACAATTATTTAATTGATCAAATAATAAGTATATATTGCATCACTCAGTAGTTAATTTCTATTTTACAGTTTGGAAATTCAGGAGGTCCCCTTATAAACCTGGTGAGTCACTGACATTAACGTAACATAATGCTAGTGCCTTTTGGATTTAGGAACGAGGACGTTGAGGTGTTTCATTTCGCTCCTCAAATTTAATTCACAGATCATTTGACTAAAACAAATATAAGCCACAAAAAGAACAAATATCTGATCAATCTATCTGAGAACCTAATGATTGGTCACATGTTAGCCTCATTGAATGAACTGACGTTTTATGTTTGTAACCTTCAGGATGGGGAGGTCATTGGAATTAATACCATGAAAGTGACTGCAGGGATTTCCTTCGCTATTCCTTCAGACAGAGTCCGCCTCTTCCTTGATCATGCTGCAGACAAGCAGAGTAAGAATGACCCTTGACCTCACAGGTTCTTGTTATCGTTTGCTTTGAGCTCATTGACTGTTTTTGATGTGTGTTGGTTGTTTCCAGAGTCCTGGTTTGGAGAATCGGGATCGAAACGGCGTTACATTGGAGTGATGATGTTGACTTTGACCCCCAGGTGACAAGCTGTTTTCTTATTCCACACCCTAAAAGCCCCGGTATACTCACAGTGAAGTTTGTTTCGTTCTTTTGCTTGGGGGTAAAAAGAAGCTGGAAACCTTTGCAGCGATTATACCGTTAGCGAACATCGTATATGACCCATCCTGCACGGCGTTTAGATGAATGTTCATTTGTGCTGCATGCTTTCCACTCACTAACAAAATTTAACACATAACAAAAACAACACCAGTGAGAAACAGCAGTTAAAGGGTTAGTTCACCCAAAAATGCAAATTATCGTATTGACGAATACGCAAGTACAAAGGATAGAGCAAAACAAAACACCGGTCACAAAATGTCAGAGGAGCTTGAGTTTGTTGCATTTCTTTGAACTGCGAGATGCGTCTACTCTCACCTAAGCTTACGCCAGAATCCTGCACGAGTCCATTTTTGGAGACCCGCCCGTACCCGGTTAAAATGACTAATGAAACAGGCTAAAGCCCTCGTTATCAACAAGTTTAAATACTCCACTCACCAACTTCACTTTTACTTCATCCATAGCTACTCCTGCAACGCTCGCTCCACCTAGGCTACGAGAAGCATCAACAAAAGTCGCACTGTCGCAGTGGTGGTGACGTGATGGGTCAAACGGCATATCGTTGTTGCGTATGTGTAATTTAGACACACAAATATTGCACATATTTTTAATCTGCGCTACTACCTGCCCGCAAGTAGGTAATTATCCGCCTGCGAATTTTAGGAATGTCACAATCCAGCCGTTTTAGACGCTTTTATGCGGATACCCGACCCGTTGCAGGACTCTAGCTTAAGCTACGCCTACGTCATGCATCGGGTCAGAGGTCACTCTTCGGCCAGAACTTGACTTTTGTCTGGCTGTTACCGGAAGCGAGGAATTACAGTTGATAAAGTTATATATGTGTATATTTTTCATATAAAAACGCATCGCTTCACTTCAGAATGCCTTTATTAACCCCCCGTAGCTGTATGGATTACTTTTATGATGGATGGATTTTTGGACTTTAAAGAATGGTACCATTCACTCCTATTATAAAACCTTGAAGAGCCAGGATATATTTTAATATGACTCTGATTGTGTTTGGCTGAATGAAGAAAGTCATATACACCTAGGATGGCTTTAGGGTGAGTAAATTATGGGATCATTTTCATTTTTGGGTGAACTATCCCTTTAAGAAATAATCTGATCATAGCGATGTGGATTTGTTTACACCAGCTCTGCTTTTCGGCACTCCAGTCAAGTTACGGCACATTTATTTATAGCACTTTGTACAACAAATTGCTTTAAAGCAGGCAGCTTTACAGTATTAAACATAAAAAAGTGTCTTTCAGTTAGAATCATAACTTTATTCTCTACTATAAAGTGTATATAGTGTGTTTGTTTTACTCGCATCTGACCTCGACGGACTGAACAGAAAAAAATGACCATGATTTCTATGTCAAAGAAGGCAGAGCCTCCAAGCCACACCTACTTATTATATAATCGCCATGAACCAATGGTTGTTCAAAAGCCGTTTACCAGCCAGAGCAAATTTTTCTGGAAAGTTCTCTTTGGAAAGCTGTTCCAAACTCCAGAAACAAACTTTGTTTTGGCCTGATTCTGTTCGAAATGACGTCGCAGTAGTTCATTCTTTGGTTTTTCGCTTGAAGTATATCGGGTCCGTAAGTATGTTTGAGAAGTGTCAAGTCAAGTGACTTTTTTTAACTTTCAGTGGTGTTTTTTCCCCCCTCAGTATAATCGAAGAGCTGAAAATGCGTGACATGTCCTTTCCTGATGTTTCTCATGGAGTTCTTATCCACCGTGTTATTATAGGATCTCCAGCCAGTAGGTAAGCAGCAGTGGTCTAACCTGACTGCGTTCTTCTCAGCGCTGTGGTCTGCTGATTTGAGGCCTCCTATTGTTGATGCCATTTCCTGTTTTCTATTTCATAGAGCCGGAATGAAACCAGGGGATGTTATTGTTGAGATTAACGGGGCAAAGGTGAACACGTCAGAGGAGATCTATAACGCTGTGAGGACTAGTGACAGCTTAAACGCAGTGGTCCGCCGGGGTGCCGACCTCCTCATGCTGCACATGACCCCAGAGTCCACGGAGTGACATTATGTGAAGCTTATACATCTAAAAAAAGAGAATAAGAAATGGTTTTGCTGTGGATAGATGCTGAGAAATGAGAGAGAGAGAGCAATATGAGGAAAATGTATTGTTGAATTTTTTTAAAGAAGATAATAATGTAAAGGGCTGAACAGTCTAGTTTGTTTAGCAAAGCTGGACATTCATGCAGTTTTTGCACGTTTTTTTGGAAGTTTATGAATTAGTGTGGATGATTCTGATTAATATCAATGTGTCCTCGCAAACTGCACTGTATCAGTATTGTTTTTGAAGGAAAACCACTAATTGTTTCTTTTTGGGATTGTCAAAAGATCAATGAACATTGACCACCCTAATAAAAGTGGGTGCTATTATTACGGCATTGCAGATGTTTTGTATTTATCTCATGTTCCAACATTTGTATTTTAATGCATTATTAAAACTACTGTGATTTTTGCAGTAAATCATTGGAATATCGAAGTATTTGGCTCATCTCCATTCTATATTCACAGTACCTTCAGAAAGTAATCAGCTCCAACTGACTCATTTTGATACGTTGCAGAATCAGTTCTAGAATATTCAATCTTTTAGTATTGTCACCCTGATCACGGCATCCTGCTTTGTGCGTATTGAATTTCCATTCTGAATAGTGCAGAGCTCATGTGCATGTAACCAAATAGACTTTGATCGAGAAAATTAATATCAACTTAAGCCACCCACACACAGCTTTCAAAGTTGTCTGATGGACAATTTTCACATTTCCAGAAGTGGAAATCATCCTAGTTTGGTAAACCTCTATAATAATGAGCGGGAGACGAGAGCCAATATCATTTTTTGTAGGCCCTATCTCTATGTGCTACAATAGCAAAAAAAAAGAAAAAAAAGTCCATTGTTCTTTTCACTCTTCACAACTGTCGTTGCTGATGTCAGTTCCTGTCAAAAATGGGTCTTGGATCTCAGAAAAGGTCTATATAAATTAATATATATGGGTGATTCTATTATTGCAGGTACATTTGGTGTCAAAAGTCATTATTTTTGAATGGTTATATTTTTAATTATTTTAATTTGTTACACATTATCATGGATCACAAGATGTTACAGGCCATAACAAGGTAACATTTTCTGTAAAAAGTATCTGAAAATCATGATTTCTTGTCTGAATTAGTCAGTGTATTTTTTTCCATCATGTATCGTTGTGTAATCAAAATTTACTTTATTTTTGGCAATATTTTATTTATAAAAGCCCTAAATAGTAATTTTCCCAATTCTAAAACATTAAATTGTGTTATAAAAAATGTGTCCATAAATCATGAATAAGTCAATTCCTACTTTGCCTTTATATTGGTGGAATTATCTCCCACAACTATGTAAGCTACAGGAAATGATGTCACTTTCCCTCACTGATAAGATCTGAAGCACTGAAAGGTATGTGTGCTCTTTCTGAGAGAATATTTTAATCTAAAAAGTTCTTACACCAAGAGTTATTTTGTAAAACCTCAAAACTGTTAGCACAATATCAAAAGAAAAACAGAATTTATCACTGATCACACAGAAGGCTGTTTAAAAGTCTTTTAATCATGATTTCATTAGTGCCATGTGCTCTTAGCATTTATGCTAGCAAGTGGAGTTTTTGGCCAAAAAATGTCAACTCAGTTACCAATGTTATTTCTACACATTTACTAATTTGTCTGTAACAGAGTTGACAAACAATGCTATAAAATAAATTACTTTTTTTGTTAAAAGTAAAAAAGGAAGCAAAATTGAATATGTTTTCCATAAGATGCTGGAAAGAATTCCTGTAGATGAACCGTTTTTTTCCCCCCTAACTTTTTGAAATGTAAAATGTATCTCCAATTATAGAACCACGTGATCGTTAGGTTTAGTCAAGCTCGATGACAGTTCATGGAGAGTGTAGAAAAAAGCCTAAAATTGGAAGCAAATCGCTGCTTTTTCACTTAAGTGACGCTGGCTATGTTTGAATTATCAAAGATTCAATCTGAGAGAAGCTCTGTTTTGTTGCAGACATGCGAGGGATATTTAGCACGCAGGTTATGAAATGTTTTTTGACAGGAACTGCAATTGTCGGTGACGGACAGTTGTGTCAAAAGAACCGGCACGATTTTAAAAGTTGTGTAGTGGGCGAGATGTAACCTTGGAATTGCGACAAAATAATATCAGAATTTCGAGTTGTAAACTTGGAATGACAAGGGGAAAAGTCACAATTGGTTCGTTCTGGTAATGCATGGCGTTAACCCAGTATAGCCTATGTAAAATCACTTCTGAGAGCAAGAAACAGAGAAAAACTGAGCCATATTGGGTCAGATTGTCTGTACATTGTCTGTGACTGATAAACGACCCAACACAATGGCCAGAGCTGTCATTTTCTCATCAAAATGCATGTTTCTCCCCTAGCTCTTTACGCTTGTAAAGGAATGACTAATAAATTATAATGTTTAATGGCTCGTGAAACTTTAAATACTTGAAATGATTTGTATTACAACTTTAAATACTTTATTTTTCATCTTTGAAAATTAGCCCGTGACATTAAAGATTCATTTTACTGTAGCTGAACACATGAATGCATAAACAGGGCAGTGTGTAACAAAAGTCACTGAAATTTTAACAAGTCATACATAAAAGACCATTTAAAAGTAAAATAGGATCCTACATTGAGTCAGAGCTTTGAAGCATAACATACATTCACACTTTGCAACAGCTTTTAAACACGAATGCTCATCTGGAATACGAAACATTCAAGTACTTTTAACTCACAGAGACAGCAGCACATTGGCTGTGTGATGCATCAACAAGGCTTTTTAAACCTTTAAGAAAATAAGCACCTGATTGCACTGTAAACACACAGAGTACCACTGCACGGCCTGAGGCAAATGTTCATTTACATCTAATCTTCACACTACTTAAGCCAGACTCAGTGGCCCAGAGTGTCTTTTGGAGTTCTGTTTTTGCAATATCTAAACAATTATACTCTTGGTTTTAAAACACTGGATTTTAGGGTTTCTGTAACTGAGACGATAATTTATACGACTGGCTGGTTTGTATGAAAAAATATTTTACTCTGGATTAACCTACATGTTAGATTGTCTTAAAATGCTAATTAGTTCAATCTGGTGATTATGATTACAAGATCTGGTTGTTAAGTTGTCCGGGGTATTTCTCAAACTTCTTCTCCGCCTCCTCACTGAAAGCGTCACCTGAAATGAAGACATGGAAAAATAAATCTTTCAGTATTTGACATTCAATGGGAACACTTTTCCTTTTTACATAAATTCTATGTAATTTTGACAATATTCAGAATAGCATACTACCATATGCTCACACTATGTTTGGTGCATAATGCATATTGATACAACAACCACAACCTTTTTCTCGAATCATTATTTGAATCAGACTGCCAAGAAAGTTAGTCAAAAACTGGATTATGTGAAAAATAATCACTCTCTGAATTATGTACGATGTCATTGCATCATGTGAGGTCATGTGACAGGATGTGGCACACAGCTCTTTGCATTATTCTGTTTCTTATACTACTTTTAAAAGTGTGCAGAGAATTCAGTAAGTAGAAATCGCACGATATGCATTTTTTTGAGGCTTTGTATTTGTGTCTTACCAATATGGCAATTATGGACCCAGATCCTGTGGCCGTCATATTTGCAGTTACATTTCATTGCATTGTTTGTGAAATCACTCTCAGCAACCTCATAGTTAGGATTAATGACAACCTAGAAAAAAACAAGCAGGCAAAAACAAGTCTAGATACTCTTGAATCAATAAAAGACATGTTTTTGCTCATTGGGACAATGATCTGCCCCCATTCTCTGACCTGAAGGATATAATTTCCTGGTTTGACATCACTAATGTCGATCCACTGGCAATCAATGTCATGGCGATACAAATCCCAGCATCCCACAGTGATGCCCTGCTCACCAAAGTTAGCACACTCATATCTCTTGGAAACACCTAGAATGAACACAGATTTTTAAATCACTGATAATGTGTCTAACTAAACAAAGCTGACTGTACATGTTTATGGTGTGTTTGGAAATGAGATTTACCCTCTTCACAATCAGTGTCCTCCAGACAGAAGCTGGCTTTGTGTCCTTCTGCCACTTTAGTGCCATTGGCAGACATCAGGTCATAGTGTGTGAAGATGTCCATACTATGATAATGCCTGTGGATTCACATATACACGTATCAAACATATATAAGCTAGAAAAGCAGTGGCTGTTTTGTTGTAGGTCAATTTGACGCCACACTTGACTTTAAACAGTTTGAAACGCTTAATGAACAATTCATTTTGGTGAAACTTTAAATGCAAAGTCAATTAGTAAATTAGCTGTTTCTTTATCTATTTAATCAGTCAAAAAGTCTGTGAAATTATGTTTTTGGTTATTGATTTTTTTATTTTATTTTATTAAAAAATCACAATTACTAATCGGTTGCAGTGCTTCAACCCATGTGATCAACCCATTTTACTCAAAGGTTTAAAAACCAGACATTAAAAAGCAGAGGCTTATTATTTACACCAATTACAAATCCTAGATAAATACTATTTACAATAAGTACAAATGTTAGATACTATTTATAATTGGTTGTAACACCTCAGTGTGCAAATAGTTAGCATAAGTATACATAACAAAAACAAAACATCAAGGAAATCTTTAATTTTGTGTCTGTGCAGCTAATTTTGAACAAAATATGTGGGTAAAATTCACCCCAAACACAAAGGAAGGAAAAAAAATTGAACAGTAGGAGTTCATAATTTCTCATATTTTATATTTTTAATCTCTGACATTAATTCTTAGGTCTTTTTTGTGTGTTGTTTTTGCCAAATTTAAGGAAGCTAGTTTCTGCCGCGGAATAAAAAAAATAGAAAAAGTAATACCAATTTTAATTTCACACTATAGATTTAACCTTGAAAAAACCGAGAAAAGTCAAAATTTAAAGTTTATTTGTCTGAATTGTGAGATACACTACTAGTCAAAAGTTTGGACACACTTTCCCCATTGTCTTTGATGGAAAAGTGTGTCCAAACTTTTGACCGGTAGTGTATAAACATTTTGAGAAAAAAAATGCTCACAATTTTTATTTTTTCCCTTTAGAATTGAACTTGAAATTGCAAGCTATAAAATCTGAATTGTGAAATATACTGTAAATTCACAATTCTGATAAAAAGAGTATGATTTGTGAGCTATAAACTTGATATTCCAAGAAAAGCAGTCAGAATTGTGAAATTTTGTGTATTTTTTTTTTTATTATTCTGTGGCAGAAACAAGCTTTCATATAAATTGCATGGAAAGTAAACCAATGACCCGTAACACAAAAGGTATACCCAGATTTTCAACACAACATAAATAACAATGCATTTACTCTAAGGAAGAATTTTAACAGTATGGTTACCCGTGACACGCGTGCCAGACCCATGAGTGACGACCAGCTTTGGGCCTGAAGTCAGCTCTTCCGATGTTGTGTATCTGCGAGGAGAAGCGGAGCAGGCGGCGGTGACCGTAAGGCCAGTTAGCTTTAGCAGCGCTCTTGGACAGACAGTCCTCCTCTGCTGCACAGTACAGCATGTGTAACGGCCGGTCCTCAATATATGTCGTCTGCTGCACTAATGGTGCGTTCAGCACTAGATCTGATGCAGCTGAGGAAATAAATTTGTACATATCAAGATCAAGCTACAAATTGCCAGCGAGCTATTTCAGAGTTAAAACGAAAGTTCAAAGATGAAGAAATATGTATATTTTTGGTCCAGGAATTTGATTTAGAGTTTGTTTCTATTTTTACGGCATTGCATGTTGGACACAGAACTGGATTTCTGAAGTTTTGTTGTCTGAACAAACAGTTTTGCTAAACGTACAACAGTTAAGAAAATTATATGTTGTCTCATTTGTATACATAATCCAGACAGGTGTAAGTCATTTGAAGTCAAGCCTTTGCCATGTGAGGTTCACTAATTACAGCCTAGTGCTCAGACAAAGATAAACAAGACTGACCACAGCTTTAGGTCTACCATCAGCAGCAGACTGACCGTCTGAGGAGAGAATTCCAGTCATCCATAAAACATTTTGAATATAATGACTGAATGTACTAGACTCTGTACGAGATTCTGGATGTGGCATTGCTTTTATACAACAGTTCCATAATCAAGAAGTTAATACCGAGTACCCTACATTTTAGACAAAATCTTGCCAATTACTTTGTCTATTTTTGTGCATTTCTGAGCAACATGCAGTAGTGGTGTTTCAATCCTATAATGAGTCAGGGTTTTTAAACAAATCGGTTGAGTGAATGATTCAATGACTCACTCATAAAGACATGAGAAATCACATAGGTACTACATTTAATTAAGAACTTATTTGCTGTACTACATTTGCCATGTGACTTTTAAGCATCTGTTGCCATTCACAAATCATCTCCCATGGCCTAATGGGACTGTTAGGTGTCCATAAGATGCACACTTCAGAATCTTGCCAGAAGTAGTAGGTCATCCGGGTACTTTTCACCTACTGTTTTATGAATTCAGATATAATACTCTTTTCATGTACTCTTTTCCCCTTTTCTATATAGTAGGAAAGTAGGCACATTTGGAAGCCCAGATGAAGAGCTACAATCAGTGAAAAGTCCCGGTACTGTTGGTCTAACCACCAGCTTAATATCAGCTTCTCAGCCAATCAAATTCGAGGACATTTTAAATGTGTTCATGTCACTTTGTATCCGTGTGTGCATGTAAGATTACTTACTTTCTGAGCAGATAACTCCTGCTGAGAATCGTGCAGCTGCTTTCTGGCAGCTGACCGTTCTGTGGTGTTGGCACTGGCTTAGAGACATCTCATCTCCAGTACATTTCACTCCACTCATAACCATCTCTGTCACGTTACTGCTATCCCAATACCATGTTTCCTTAGCAAACATGCATCAAAACAAACACAGACAGAGACAGTGGTAAGTAGTTTACTATGAAGAGAATGAAATGGTCATAAATTCATTGGACTCACACCAACACAGACCTATATGGTAAACATGCCATTTTCAAAACTATTTGAAGATTGCACTGTTACGTTTCTTAGACTCCTTTCATGTTAACACCTTTTATACTCAAGAAAAAATTACAATTGTGTGAATTTCACGAAAATGTTTACAAAAACTTTTTTTTTCCATAATGGTAATTAGGGAATTTGTGGGAAATGTGCTTAATTTGTCATAAAATGTTGGTTCTAAAAATGTATTTCCTATCATTTCTTTCTTTTAGAGTAAAACATGACCAGGTCACACTTCATCTCATAATTAAAACAAAATATGAAAATATAAAAAAAATAAAAAGATAGTTTATTTATTTATTATGGTAATAAGAATTTTTGGGGAAATGTGCTGAATGTCATGAAAATAATGTCACAATGCAAAATAGATCCTGGTCCTAAAAATATTATTCCTGTAATTTCCTTATTTTGGGGAAAAACATGACACTTCACTCTAAAATAAAAAAAAGTTACAAGGAGAAAAAAGTATATATTTATTTATTTATTATTATTATATTTTTTAATTGTTATGAAAATAAGCAAATACAAAAAATCTTGGTCCTAAAATATTATTTCAATCATTTATTTATTTTGGGGTAAAATATGACCCAGACATGTGGGCCAGCTTCACAAAACAAAAACATGGCAAAGCATCCAAACCGTCAGTTGATCTCGTCTATACAACTAATTTTCCTGAAAAATAAAATAAAATACAAGAAACATCTTATTCCTCTCAGCTGAAAACAGCTGCTTCTGCGTCAGCATTTGTGTTTGTCATGTACTCACTGTAATAGCATGCATGCTGAACCCCAGCCCTAGCTGCCTGCATGCCACCATGGCCTCTTTGTTGGTCCAGCCCTCACTGCATACACTGCCCCACCGCTGCCCCACCCGCACCTCCACTCGCCCTTCATACTGTGAGCGCCCACCTGACAGGCGCACCTGAAATCACAACCTACGCAATGTCAAACACACTCATATCTTACCACATTCACCAATCTGGTTCCTGCCATTCGATGCTTACCCACATACAAAGACAGACATCCCTGCTGAAAAGACCAAGGGCCTCATTTATAAAACACATACATTCTAATCAGATCCTAAAAGAGCATAAACGTTTTGACCACGTATATACCAGTAATCAAAATAATGAAACATTGTTTATTAAAATGTGAGATAAATAGACAACCACAATATGCATAATAATGTTATATGTGCAAATTGAATTATAAATGATTTCTTAAATAAGTGTAATATAAGTGTATAATATATTACACACTGATATAAGTTTATAAATAAAAGTGTGTAATATGTTCACATTCGCCTTTGGTAATTTCTCAGCCATTTCTCTTTCTACAGTCTTTCTACAAATGCTTGCTCATCCCCCATCATGAGTGGATACGCCCCCAATTGCTGATTGGCTACAAGAGTGTTTTGGTGCTCTGTGGATTGGTCCGATCCACTTTTTTCCCCCCTCCTATTTACACAGCTATGTACAAATGAACACAGAACCGACCAACATTTTTTGCTCGGGCAATTCGGTCTGGCCTCGCTCCACAGAAACTGTTCGGACCAATGAAATTGTCAGGGCGGGCTTTAGATGGTGATGGACAGATGATCAACAGTAATGTAATCATCCACGTCATCAAAGGTACATTGGTTTGAATTTGCTCTCATCCTAAACGGAGAACTTGTTCATATATGCATTCACCTTCACTATTTCTCTCAAATCATCAAAAAACAATGATCGTGATGGTAAGTACTCTGTGTATCCTTAAATTCTTTTACACTCATCTTTTTCTTGTAACGTTACTTAATCCAGCGCGCATGCAGACAGGGTTGCCACGTTTTTTTGCAATGTCGCGCACAATTGCTACTCAAAACTATAGCCCAAAACAATAACTTTCCAGGGGGTTCTCCGGAAAAAAATGCCGTTTGGTTGGCAAAATATGTTATTTTGGCAAGGTTGCCTGCTAAATTTCGCATTCCTTGGTTTATATAATCACATAATTGGGGTCGCTTCAACCCGCGGACATGGATAAAAACATGGACTTGGTTGAGTTAAAAACCGGTGCAGTTGAGTTCTGTTCATATTAGACAACTAACATCACGCGTCGCTCCGTTGCTCTGATTGGTTGTGGGTCTATCCAATTGAGGTCTTTACTGGCTCGGTTGAAACACGCCCCATAATCAAAGCCCAATGGAGCGGTACCAGACTCATATTCTGACTAGAATTGAGTATGGCCACGCCAGGCTATACTGAACCATTATTTGGTCTCTAAATTGTTCGTAGGAACATTTTGGAAATTGTTGTTCATTCACATTTAGGATCCTTCTATGCATGGCTTTATATGGTGGCCCTAGTATAGAACAGCATGGCTGGTTAGTACTAGTTTGGTGTTGGTCTAGCTAGTATAACCAAGTTGTTCTTTAGGAAAATGTGGCTAGAGCAGACTGATCTTTTCAGCAGGGTTTTTTCCTTCTGTCCCTATACAATGTCTACAACATGCACTGACTCTGTTTTCATGTGGTTTTCAAAGTTCAAGGCTTTGAATAGGTGTGTGGGAGTGTGTGAGCCAGCACCATCTGATTATTTTCAATGGTAGCAGACAGTTCCAGTCATTGTTAGCATGCAAGTGTGTGTTGCTGTTACTGTTAGCATCCTACTTGTAGACCATGGTTGGCGTATCCGAGGCCCAGCTGCCTGCACACAACCATGGCCTCCTCAGTGCCCCAGCCTTCTCCACAGATCAGGCCCCAGCGCAACGTCCCATTGGCCTCAGTGTATAACACCTCCACACGGCCCTCATAGCGAGTTCGGCCCCCTAAGATGCGCACCTGAGCAGGGCACAACCAGGGACAAGCGGTAAGAGGAAGTTCAATTAGATTTTAGGGGAGACTGGGGCTAACTGTCATACTTTTTTTTACTCTAGAGAATATTTCTCAGGTTGTATTTTTGTTTGTATGTTTTAAAAATGTTTTCAGCAGCAGTTTCATTACTCAATGTCGTCAGTGTCACATGATCCTTAAGAAATCATTCTGATACGCTGATTTGGTGCTTATTATTATCAAAGTTTAATACAGTTGTGCTGCTTAATATTTTTATGGAAACCATGATACATATTTTTAGGATTCTTTGATCAATAAAAAGTCCAAAAGAACTGAATTTATATGAAGTAGATATGTTTTGTAACTTTAAAAATGTCTTAACCCAAACTTTTGAACAGTAGTGTATGCAAGTGTTCAAAACAGCTCATAACATCTTTTGGAAAAATATATATATCTTTTAGTTTGACAGACATGATTTATTTTTGGTGTGATTGGACATATATATATATACACATACATTATATATATTATATATATATATATATATATATATATATATATATATATATATACATACATTATATATATATATACACATACATTATATATATATATATATATATATATATAATGTATGTGTATATATATATATATATAATGTATGTATATATATATATATATATATATATATACATATATATATATATATATATATATATATATATACATACATTATATATATATATATACACATACATTATATAAATATATATATATATATATATATATATATATATATATATATATATATATATACATATATATACATATATATACATATATATATATATACATATATATATATACACATACATATATATATACACATATATATATATATATATATATATAAATATATATACATGTTGTATATAGTGTGACAAATATCCCCGGTGACCCCTACATGCATAAAGGAGGTTTTATAGCAGTATAAAAGATCAATCATCATAATTTGCAAAAGATGATTAATTTAAGTAATTGTCTCTTGATAAAGACAATGATACCCAACACTCCAGTCATCCATTTTGAGTCATCATTCATTCACTTGATCATTGCTGTGTTCTCCTTGAATTGAGAAACAAGCAATAGATGCAAGTGGGTGTGATAGAGTTTCTGAAAACATCAGAATGACAGACACATGACCTATGTGTTAAAATGACATTACATGCACACATGTAAAGATTCTAAACAATGCGTATTAACATATTGTTTCGGTATAATAAATACACAACTAAAAGAAGAAAGGTTATGAGTGTGAGTATGTGTTTGTTGCTCTGACCGTCTTCTCATAGCCCATATATGGGACATTACAGCGGAGTGAAGCATCTTCAGTGTGTTTGCAGTCCTCAGCAGTGATGTTTTTATAACGGCAGTTCAACAGAGAGCGCTCATGACCTGTGCACTGCACCTCATTCATATGGATAGGCCCCAACCCTGAGAGAAAACACACATGCATATGCATAGTATGTCAAATACATACTGACATCGCTAAAACAAATATAACAATATAAAATGTGTAACTAAATACTTAAAAAGTATTAGAACACAGGCCACAATTAAAAATGTATGAATGTCGCTATAATAAAAAAAAACAATTCTAAATGATTTATTCACATGTAACATGAACATGACTTTCACAAAGATCAGAAATTACCAGTCTTTCATGTCGTTCAGAACTTAAGTACACTTTTTAAAAGTGTAGTTAAGAAACACAGTTATGAAAGTGTACCCTCTTTAAATACACTTACGTCACTTTTCGTTTCATTAATGTTGTATTATATGCAAGTAGTTAAAAATATATTTTACACTACAATAGATTACACTGCAATTAAGCACACTTCTTTTTCACAATGGATGTCAACAAATCCATTAGCTTTTAAGCTGTTTTGGCAGGGCAGATTGAAGAAATCAATGCTTTAGTTACACAATATAAAACTAGCATAGCTATATAGAAGACTGGTTTGCCAGGGACGAAGGACAGTTTCCTGGTCATTATATATGGCTGCAGATTGTAGCAACTGACCAATCAGAATGAAATATTCCAGGCAGTCGGTTAATAAAAGAGGTCATTCATAATATTCAATGATGGGTGGTTATCTCTGATGACCTTAGATATGAGAGTACAAGTCACTGATCAGGTAATAAGTAATTCTGTGCATTCCATCGCCGCAGGCAAAAATATATTTGTTTGTATTACATCTACATCTAATCTTTTCTTGGTCTCTCCTTTGCATTCTCACCTTGTCCCATGCGGGCACCTGTGAGGGCTTCTTTGGCAGAGCCGAAGCCCAATTCTCTGCATACAACGCTGGCAGAGAGCAGATTCCAGCGATCATCACAAACCGTCCCCCATTCACTTCCCTTCAACACCTCGACACGGCCCTCACCATGTTTCGCTCCACCCTTCAGGCGTATAGTAGACTGATGAAAAGGAGAGGAAGAAAACTCTTCAAAAATAAGTAGTGACCACAGCGCTAATGAAATACATGTAAAAGTGAGTCCATGCACTTTACCGGCATCTTGAGTTTCTTCCTCATGGCAGTGCTCTGTGTGTACAGTGGACCAGGTACACAGCTGACCACAGCAGGCATTCCTCCAGGGCATGACTCTGTGGCATTGCCATAGTTAAACTCTAGAGGACATGCAGCCAAGTGCACTTCTGTGCCTAAGCATGCCACTGAATGAACCAGGAAGTGATTCTTCTGTCGCTCAGCATACAGCCTGAGAGAGGAGAAGTGAAAGAGACACTTTCCATGTTTACCATGTTTCATTAAGCCCCATATTCAGGTTAAGCTTTTATTCTGAGAAAGATGTTCTGAGAAACACACTCAACAGCTACTGCAATATTCTTTCATGGATATAATAAGCTAAATTTCTATAAGCCACACATTCTTTTTCTTTGATATTCCTAATGGAAATATTGGAGGTGCTTGCTACATTTTATTAATTTTGGACAGTAATTTAATAAACGTCCTTAACATTGACATACAACCGCACATACCGTTCAAAAGTTTGGGGTCGAATTTTTTGTTTTTAAAAAGAAGTTTCTGCTAACTAAGGCTAAGTTTATTTGATCAAAATAGAGTAGTAATATTGTGACATAATTTAAAATAATTTGTTTTCTAATTGAATATATTGTAAAATATTTGTTTACAACACTTGTTGTACACTGCTGTGTGCTAGATCGATATTAGGCATGGTAAAACATGATACTCACAGTAAATCAGGAAAACAAGATTTAAACAACAACTAACTAACTGTGTTGAGCTTCATAACAATGATTCGTTTTCTGTCGATGAATGTATCCAAACAGTTGCTCACCTGTCTAATAAAACACACAATATAAAATAAAATCTTTGGAAATCGAGGGTAACACAGGTATGATGCCAGGACGGTCCGTGTCCTGGTTAAAATTGCTTATTTCTCTAGAGTTAAACATTCTTGGAAACATTTGGATAATGTAAGAGCACAAGTCAACAAAATACATAACATTGTTCTAGTAGTTTTTGGATATTTGAATCCAAAAATCTTACATATTGTGCCTTTAATTAATATTTCTGTGGAAACCACAATAATTTTTTCCAGGAGTCTTTGATGAATAGAACATTTAAGAGAACAGCATTTATTTGAATTGAAAAAAAATTGTAACTTTATAAATGTTTTTTATGACACTTTTGATCAATTTGAAGGGGCTAGTTTGAATGAATCTGTTTTGTATAGGCCCCAGAATCACCTGTAATGCAACCTTTCTGACAGGCGATACATTTGGATTTAGAGAACAAAAGAGAAGGTTAGATATGTTCCCCTTTTTACCAAGGTTACCTTTTAGCTGCAGCTGATTTGCCCGGTTTAGGCTTAGAGCTAGTTTTAGTGATAGCCTTAGCTTTGGGCTCCTGCCTGTAATGCAAACATCCATTTAGCATTCAGAAACACTCAAATGTCCATCCATATACATACCAGCTGCATGGGACAGAGGACAATGAGATTTAACAAGATGCAGTGCGGCACAAACCTAAATGTATAATTATTTGGTATATAATAATTAATTTAAGTGACAGTAACAGAAACTACAAAATACCACATAAAAAAAAAAAATGTTAGTGGTGATTTCACTTTCCCATGCCTGTTATATACACATTGAAACAAGCACATTAGAAGCGCACATATCTGAGGTTAACATGCAGTAAGCAGAAGAAGGGATTTCTGTTAGTATTATTATTATGAGCGTCTGTTTCAAGATGTCTCCCTCCGAAAGCTTTTACTCTAACACAAGCACAACCTCATCTCAAAACTATGTGAGTAAAACTAACAGATGGTAATAAGTTCTTCATGGGGAAATGTTTCGTCCACCACTCTCACAGACATACACACTCACACACACACACAAACGACTAAAACACGCATTAGATTGAAGTTAGTATAGAGGATGACAAACACTAATAGTGCTGTGTTTAAGATCACTACTAAAGCCACTCTATGTGCTTCAGTCTTCTAGGAAAGAAGGACACTACTGGTTTCTTTCCCTCAGATGGTACCTGGCCGCTGTTACTTTAACTTTAGCTTTTGTCTCAGCAGATCTCTTTTTGAGATGCCTGTTGAAAACAGGAAATGGGGTCAAGCACACATACACACTGTCTACTGCATCTCTCTTTCTCTTTGTCCAATTCAGGCTGTTTGGGAAAGATGGGAACACATATAGGAAAGGTTGTGTAGCATTACCATAACCCTTACTTAATAGAGATGGTCATACTCTTGTAAAAAACTGTTTCTGCAGATAATATAATATTAATTAAATAAAAGTGTACTTAGAGTATACGTTCAATGTTTCTTAACACACTTTTAAAAATTACACTTTGTAATGATGTCATAGTAAAAGTTTTACTTTAAAGTATATTCTAATCATTGTTTTAATAATCGTTTGTCATGCTTTAAAGAAGTACACATTAGCAATTAAAGAAAAAACAATTAAGCAAGGCATGGTCAGGTCAAAGTGTCTGAATAATTTTGGTCCCATATTTTTTTTTAATCAATTTTACTGGTAGTCCACTGTATGAAGAATTTTTATGTCACAGTTTACTTTATTTTGCTATCCTCACTTACATAAATGAACTATAGTGTCATGCACCTACTAGTAAAACATTATATTTGGCATCTGAATAATTTTTGGTTTGACTATATCCGTCCAAAAACATTACATTCATATTTAAGTATATTTGGTAACACTTTACAACAAGGTTTTATTAGTTAACATGAACTAATAATAAATACTACTACTACAGGTTTTATTAATATTATTTAATGTTAATTTCAACATTTACTAATACATAATTAAAATCAAATGTTGTATTTGTTAACATTAACATGACGTGAACAAACATGAACAAACAATGAACAACTTATTTTTATTAACTAACATTAACAAAGATTAATAAATACTGTAACGAATGTTTTGCTTGTTAGTTAATTAATACCTTAACTAATATTAACGAATGTGACCTTATTGTAAAGTATTACAGTGTATTTCATAAAGTAAAGTTCATTATTTTCATTATAAGTAGTCTTTTTTTTTAAAGAATGCTAAAGTTTACTTCTTTTCACAAGGGTATATAAAATCAATATGTATACAAATCATGTTTTTCCATATTTACTCTAACACTTTATTTGTATTTTATTGTATTTTGTGTGCTATTCTGACCTGACCAAATCTAATAAAGTCATGGCGTTTCAGAAAGAAACTTGCTTTGCTTTTTGATCGATAATAAAACATAAATCAGGCTGTTCTTTTACTATGCTGGAATTCAAAAAGAAAATGTTATTAGTTCCATTAAATTATTGTTATTGTAGTTTTTGGGATATTTTAATAGAGCTTACGGCATTTTTTTCGGATTTTCTGAGGTTATGGAAACATCATCAGTCACAGTGTGCCATTGATTCAAGAATGTGGGGTTGGTAATGGTGCGTACGTGCCATAGGGAGACGGTTTGAGAAATGAAACTTTTATGTTGTCTATAAAATAACACATGGGAAATAAATGCAGACAGAAGAACAGTTGAGGCACGCAGACCTCCTCTTAGCTTCTTCTCATTATCAAATCTTCAGTGGTTGTCTTGTCTAAGTGTGTAAAGCCAACAAATGGCTTATTCCTGTAAGTGGAACATTCTTGTAACATTCCACTGGATTTGGGGGATGAGACGCCAGTGTACTTTCTACTAATTATTGTGCATGAGTGTCGTACGTCTATGCAATAGTTTCCTTGTCCAGATGTTTGTCTGTGGTTTAAACTGTGTGTATGTTGCTGAGCTAAACTGCATTTCACGGATGACTGAGAAAGTAAACATAATTTCCTCTCACATTGGCTAAACAGCCACAGTATAGTGAGATGCCACACACACAAACACACACATAAGACATATGAATGCACAAATGCTCAAATCAGACTAGTAAGTCCAAATATAAGTAAAGTAAGTTGGCCAATCACAATCCTGATGGATAAAATCAATTCCCGCCCTACTTCCTGTCAGAGGTCTTTAATATGTCATGAACACTCACTTGTAGAAGTTCTTGTTGACCTTCTTCTCAAGGGGGAATCCCATCAGGCCACACACCACTCGAGAATTTTTGGGTGTCCAACCATTATCGCAGATCTGAGCCCACCCGTCCTTATTCTTGACTTCCACCACTCCCTCAGTGACCGGCATCCGCTTAGTTGCCATGGTGAACACAGGACGCAAACGGACCTCCTCCACTTTATTCTCATCTACCTGCACCTGAGAGAAACACATAATGCAAAGAATAGACACTACGTGGACAGTCAAACATGTTAGATTATGGTTATTATTGTTAACTAAACCTAAAATTTTAAGTATTAAAACAAACACATTTTTGTTAAAGACCCCCTGTGGTGAAAAGTTTTTAATGTTGTTTATATGTCTATGTGGCGTTTTTAATATGCTTTAAGACAAACCATGTGCAAATTCATGAATGATACCTTTGTGCAGCGTTTACTACAGTAACTTGAGTAAAGTTGAGCGAGTGGATCTCTGAGCGAGTGTGAGTGAGTGGAGGCGGGGCTGACTTGCATATTCATTTTTCTGAGTACACTAAATGAAGCAAGGGTGTAGTGATTCAAGCTATTTTAAGGCATGAAGATTTTTTTTAATTGAAATTAAGCATTTAATTAGCCCAGAAATCTAGACGCAAAGATGTACAAAGAGAATCAACTCTCCGTTGGCTTGCGAGCTTGAAAAACCAAACTCTAGTCAGGCCAATCACATCATGTATAGAGTCGGTGGGCGGGCTTAATATATGACGGCAGAGTTCCGCGTGAATTCCCTGCAACTTGAAAACCAAGAAGATGGCCGCTGCTGCTGATGAACAGCGGCCTTTCAAAACGGCTTTGGCCGCGACTCTGGAAGACCAGGGGTTAAGCTTTTCTTTGAGAAAAGAACAAAGAATGGCACTGAAGCCATTCTTAAAAAAGTACTCTCGCTCCGACTATGTAATCTTCTACGTTGCTCTGGTTGGTCGTAGCGCTATCCTATTGTGTGCAGAGGGAATTTGAAAGACAACCGTTTATCCCGCCCCTCGGATTGAGCCCTGCCATCTTGATGTGGGTCTGGCTTGTCAGGCTCTCATTTAATGCCACTTTTTTAACCATATAATTTGCTGCCGACCTTTGATTATCCAATTTGATCAAATAAGAAAAAAATACTTTAGTTAAAAATCCCATTTGTGTTTAATTTTTTTTTTTCTTGCTTAAGTAAGAGTGTTGGGTGTGTTTGAAATCGGCCCTATACCCTCATTCACTATTCCCTACATTACCCCACTAATAAAGTCAACTTGAAGGAGCATGATGATAATCACTTGAAACTTATGAAACTGGCAGCTCCAGTAGTAAGATGAAAATATTTATTTTGAACTTTGTCATGGAAACTATGTATAAACCTTTAATCATAAAATGTAATCATCAAATAAAAAGGTATTTATACCTGTGTCATATTAAACTGTATAGCCACATTTGACCAGCGGTTTGGAAAATGGATAGATGCAGAGACGCAGGAATTTATTCATGGGCAACCGTCACAGTCACTAGTACCCTATTTAAGGGTATAGGGGGCGATTTGCCAAATATATATATATTTTTTGTTATTAAAAAAACAAACAAGCGAGCCCAGCCCAGCCGAGAAAAAGTAACGTAACGCAGTAACACAATTACTTACTTTCTCAGGGAGTTACACAATACTGTAACATTACTTTTAAAAGTAACTTTCCCCAGCACTGGTGTAAGGTCCTTTACCTCTATAACGTTGGAGTCCATGTATCCCGGTAGTCTCTCATCTTTACAGATCACTCCAGCGTCCTCATCATGAGTGCAGTCACTGTTGCCCCAGCCACGAGACTTGCACACCGACACGCTCCTTTCACTGCCACTGCACTGCACATTGTCAAGCCAAATCTTCCCTGAAACAAACACAAACTTTCTGAGCACATACCAGGCATGCAGAAATCGCTTTATATCTGAGTAAATGTGCGAATGAGTGCATGCACATTACCTGTGCCTTTGCCATACTTGGCGCTGTGTGCCCAGCCCGTGGCAGATACAAATCCAAGCTGGCGACAGAGGACATGGGCATTGGCAAGTGAGAAGTCATCATCACAGATGGTCCCCCATTCGTTTTTATAAAACACCTCAATTCGCCCCTCATTGTGTTTCCTGGGGAAACCAGAAAGGCGGAACTTCAGAGTCTCTGGTCCCTCTGCCGTCTGAGGGGTTGGTGTGGGGCTTGAACGTACCGGCGGTGGGGTTTGGGCAAAGCATGATTGAATCCAAGAATTAAGTAAGAAGAAAACAATGTGTAACCACGACTGACACAGCTCCATATGTGGCTCTACAGTAGGGAACAGAAACAAAGAGGGGAAACAGGGTCACTGTTGTGTGAGAGTGAGTTTGTATTGATTTGGTCACTATCAAAACATGTTTTAGCTCACTGTTAAATTTATATTGCATGCTGGTCACTCTGGTCATTCAACAGCAAATTCAACTGGCTGAGGTGTCAGTAGAAGGGTGAAGCTTATTAAACCTGGGAATATGTCTGGGTCACATTTCACAGCAAAAATTGTATATTGCTTAAAGACAATTTAAGTAACTGTGAAATCAAAATTGACAATTCTTATTTTTAAAATAGAATATTGCAGTATTTATTGCATGATATATCCAAACACATCTTTTTTTGATTTTATTGATGTGCCCTCATAATCATTAATCAAAATAACTTCCCCAAGCAACATCTCTTTTCTGATGATGTGTTTACTGGCAGGACGGCAGGACAACCTGTCACACACATGACATCACAGGACAAAATCAAGTCATGCACTAATTTTTTCCTTGTTTGAGAAGCATTTTGTCTCAGACATGATTTCTTGAGATTCTTTCACAAATCAAAGGTCTGTGCATGTATCCCGGATTCCCAACACACCCTGGGGTAGGAAACCGACAACAACTGCATTTGACACACACATCCCAGTTAACATATAGCTACTTAATTTCATGTGTAAGCACATATTTTGATATTT
Organism: Gobiocypris rarus; assembly: GCA_023029165.1. Taxonomy (NCBI): domain Eukaryota; kingdom Metazoa; phylum Chordata; class Actinopteri; order Cypriniformes; family Gobionidae; genus Gobiocypris; species Gobiocypris rarus. Next base: position 30,939,016 of record CM040927.1, on the reverse strand, counting down.
TGAACACCATGACCTGTTTCAGGGTTTCACAAAAATGTACATGAATCAAACACCTCGCTTGAACAAGCTGTAAATGTAATTCTCTGGATTCAAAGCAGAATTGTTACATTTCTGCAATAATAACATTATTATAAAAGAACCCTTGATTCAGCAGCCATTATTACCAGCTGGTATATTGGCTTTAAAGGAAGCAATAAAAAATTAATCCACTGACTGCATGTGTGATTGACATGAGGTTCATCTCATAATGTTTGTAGACGGAAGAGTTTAAACCCTTTGTATATAGTACAACATTACACAGAAAATTGTGATAGTGATGATATAACAGCCCCTCACCGATGCGGCTATGGGATTTCACTAATGTAACAACAGCTTAACAGACAAGTCACTCAGGAGCCTGTAGGCCATAGAGGAATGTAAATCTTGAGCACTGCTGTGCTGTGAGTGGGTACAGACCCGTTACCCAAACACATGCCCTTCAACTGTCAGCTTTGGGACTGCATCTTTGCATTTGAATATCAAGTAAGCCATAAACACAAACTTAAATCCACTGAAAAACTTCACTGACTCTAAATGAACTGCAAAAAGAGTTTGGCCTTTACATGCAGATCCTCATATAAGAGTGATTCCCTAATATTTTTTTTAAATATGGCCACTTTGGTCCAGTGAACTTTAAGAAAATAAACTCTTAAAACTTAGACACACTTTATATTAGGTGGCCCTAACTATTACCATTTGATACAACATACACTTTGATGCATTGTAAATTAAAAGTACTTGCATTTAATTAACATTTGTACACTTTACCCGTAAATGTAATACAAACATTACGACCAAATCTAACTCTAACTTCTATAATCCTAACCTTTTATTTCCAAATCTAATACATCCAGCTCATTAGCAGTAAATGTGGGAATTTTCCAGAATGAAATGTAGGTTAGTTGCACTGTAAATCCACAGTTTTGATGGTTTTGTTAGTAAAGGCCACCTAATATAAAGTGTGACCCATAACAATGTCACAGCTGGGCATATGTATCCCAGAATAATTATTTCATTACATCAAAGTGTCATTTCCACCACACCTTTAATTATGTACTATGGAAATGACAGTTATGGAAATCACATTTTAAACATTTTTGGGTATAAAATGGCAAAATTTGCTAGCTAGCCTATTTGTCAAAATTACAACTTGACTTGATATGACATACAAATAAAAAAAAACTATTCTGTTAATAAAAGAGATTTACCTATCTACATTTTACATCAAATGTCTCATATTTATTTCTTTGTCTCTTTTGTAAAAAAGTAATGCAGTTCCAAATAGGCCAATAAAATCTATATATTTGTATAAGACAAGTCTTATTAGCAATTTCAAAAATGTTACATCTGTAAAACGTGTTAAACCATGTCAAACGAATCGACAAACGACTTTTCCTCCCAATTATACAAGGTAGTAAAGAGACTGGCGCGCAATTGAAAACAGATCTTCGGTAGCTAAGGGGCACATGATTCGCTAGCACGTGAAACTATAATGGTATTTCAACTGTAAATATACTTAAATCAAATTAACAGCATTAAGTACACGATCAAATCATCTCATCTGTAAATTATATCAAGTTGAAATGCTTATAAACACATCTGCTGAGGTAACGTCGAGACGCAGCCCCAGGTATTTTGGAGATTATAAGGGTCGTGGACCAATTTACTACTTAACATCAAGTTCATAAACATGTGACGGCGAAATGCAAATGTTTATGTATTTATTTACAGCGACTGCAAATCTAGTTCAACGTCTCTAGGACCCATTCTTAAGAAATACAAGCGGATGAGGAGAAGAGACTTCCGTTATCAGTAGCCTATTCTTTGAAACATATATAAAGTGTGCATAGCCTATAAAGTTAATTTAGATCTTTTATTCACAAAACTGAGATAAATATAAAGCCTAATGTATAGCTAGCTACTTGGCGTCCAGCTGCTTAATCTCAGATGATCTCGGTGCAAGTAAACAAGCCATTCAACAGTATTTGACACTTTTTCCACAAAAGAGTAAACTTTGCAATATAGCTACTCACAGACAAATAAAATAAAAAAAGTTTTTTTACATTTTTATAAGTTTTCAACTTTTTCCCTTACCTCAAGTTAGTCGGTTTCACCACACAGTCTTAGCACAGTTTCATGCGGTTTGTATTTATGCACAGAACCTGAAAAGCATCCAGAAAAGAATGGGATACCTGTTTCAGGACCGAGACTTTATACGAAGCAAAGAAAGGCACCTAATGAGCGGTGATAAATGGCTGTAATGGCAGTGAATTGCCAGCTGGACAGTCGTGCGGGTGGGGGAGAGAGAGAGAGAGAGAGAGAGAGAGAGAGAGAGAGAGAGAGAGAGAGAGAGAGAGAGAGAGAGAGAGAGAGAGAGAGAGAGAGAGAGAGAGAGAGAGAGAGAGAGAGAGAGAGAGAGAGAGTGGAGAGGGAGGGAGGGAGAGAGAGAGAGAGAGAGAGAGAGAGAGAGAGAGAGAGAGAGAGAGAGAGAGGAGAGGGAGGAGGAGGGAGAGAGAGAGAGAGAGAGAGAGAGAGATGGGGGAAGACGGGGCAGGAGGGAGAGGTGGAGCTGACTCGTGGACGACTTCACACGAATAAAAAAGGGGCAGGATTTATTTGAGGAAAACACATAGCCCTTTCACAGTTCAGGAAAAGATTTTCCTACATTCTACATAACGGAACGTTCTTCTGGACACGTTTTACGTTTGTAAAAGTACATGGAGGAATTTTGATCTTCGTGAAATTTTAATCAAATGCTTAAAATGTAAATAATAATATTATATATATATATATATATATATATATATATATATATATATATATATATATATATATATCAGATATATATATATATATATCAGATACTGCTAGTTTTTGGGTGACATCACGTCTAATTTGTTAACATAGTTAGCTACATGAACAATGAAAAACGCATTAATTTTTCTTAGATAACCCTTGTGCTTCAATTAAAAAAGTTACACATAGGTCCATTGTTGACAAAAATGTCTGAGTAAAAAAAAAACTGGCTTACACTTTATTTTAAGGTGTCATTGTTACAATAAGTACTGAGTAATATTAATAAAAAACATGTACTTACTTTAGGGTTGCGGTAAGGATAAGGATTTGGTTTAGGGTTAGTTGCATGTAATAATGTGTAATTTACTGTTATTACTATGGTAAGTACATGTAACAAGGACACTAAAATAAAGTGTACCAAAAAACAGTCATACAAATGTGAAGAAGACCTTTGGCAGATTATTGTTGAAGTAAAGAAAGTTTAAAAAGTGAAACAAACTAAAAAGTTTAGGTTTATGAAAATTAATTATGATCATTATTTAATATAAAATATATATTTTATAAAACATGCTGAACTCTAAAACTACTAGAAAATCACAGGCATAAATCTAAACACGTTGTGTTCCAAATTTGAGGTTGATATCTCAAAAAAGGAGCTTTCAGTAAGATTTTGTTTGGGAGCAGTACAAAATTTTTCCCCAGACTACTAAGTTAAATTCCAATTAAGATACACACCAGTGCCAAAATGTATGTAGTTGACATTAACAAGGATCGCACAAGGGTTGGGTTAATGTTCATTTCAGCTTTTATGAATACATTTTTAAAATCAAAAGTTGTAGGTGTAAATATTATTTGATGGATCTGAGCTAACATTAACAATGAACAGTTGTATTTTTAATTAACGTCAACAAATCAATACTGTAACAAATATATTGCTCGCTTGTAAAGTGTTACCAGTAAGATTCGATTTAAATGCTTCTACATGGCAAAAGCACAAAAAAGACTAATTATATTAAGATTTACATCTTTTATTAGAAAAAAAAGACAATCATTTGGATTGAACGGTACAAAGGACGTTAAGTTGAAGAATACAATACCTGTTTCTCATGTTTTAAACAAACAAAACACAAGGCATAATATTTGCCACTGTACGACAAACTGCCTATTACCTGTACAGACATGAGCAATCAAGCAAGTTATATACAACAGACTATGAGGAGATGGTCACTGAGCACATGTTGGTTTTGTGTTGTTTTCAAACCAACATGTGCTCTGTTACAGTCTCCTCACAGAACCAAAATAATTCCAACGAATAAAAAAAAAGATCAGACAGACCCTCAGCTTTGAAGATAATTATCCATAGTGTACAATTGTTTGTTCCCCTCCCTGATAATAGGTCAAAGGTGTCCCTGATCCCTTTTCTTTAATAATTTTTTTAATGCAAAATGCTGTCAAGCAACACAACGCAACACTTGTTTTCTACAAACATATTATGAGCTACGTATATCCATGAAATTCTGATTCTGAACTCACTTTACATAAAATAAACTCTACAACAGTTATATTTACCTGTTTTGCATTTTACGTTGCATCAGTCATATAAGAATAGAGCAAAATGAAAAAGAAAGGTGCTTGAGTAATATCTGCTTGCTTTTGGGTAAACAAGGATTGTTCCTGTATAGTATACCGGTATAGTATGTATGGTATACCGGGGTAATGACTACTGTCACTTACAACCACAGACAACACAGGTTTCAACCACTATTCTGCTGCTTGATACAAAATCAATCCATAACCATTAATGGTAGCACAGTATATGATAGCGGACACTTTTCAGTAATATAAATTACATCTAATCCCCTCATTGTGATTCAAAAGTGTTGAAATAAGCTATAGATCATATCTTATTGGTTTATTCTCATATCAGCTGTTTGACATACCATAGATGTTGAAAAAGTTTAAAGGCAAGGGTCTAAATATATTTGACGTTTGTAGCAATTCCTAGAACTAGTATTGCCATGTAGTTAATCCTAATTGTTTGACATGAACATATAACTCATTCTTTTTTTGGTATGGGGTAGATAACAGGGCTTGGTCTTTATAGTTTAGGGCGTGGTCTGATATTTGAAGGCAACTTTGGTCTGTTTGCATAAATATGTCCTTTGGTAAAAGATACAAACTAAGATTGATTAGCAGATCAGGATCGGTTTGGTAATTCCAAAAGTGCACCCACCGCACCAAAATATCCCTAAAAAACAAAAATAAAATGGTTATGAGTGATTTGTTTCGATATCGTTTGAGCTTTGGGAGATATTATACAGACTCGCACACACCTCATGTCGAAGGAATAGGGCTTTGAGTTGTCCTTTGCTCCAGTAGTCCAAAGCATAAGCGAGCAACTTCATGGATAATGTGTTCACTCGCAGAAAGTTCCCAACAAACACCACTCTTTCAATGTTCTAAATAGAAGAAACTCATAATAAGCATTCATCCTGAAAATGCAATTCTTTTAAGAAGAGTTTCCCATGAGCTGATTGGCCCCTTGTCTCTCATAGCCCTGTACAATGCTGCTTGATCCAGATTTCACAAGGCAGCACCGTAAAGAGGCTGACAGACAAGGGCAAGGACAACATAATAGCAATTGATAGTGTGGATGTACATGTGTACCTCGTTAAGTGCACACATGCGCGTGATTGAGCCAATGTTGTTTGTGATGGTGACAAGTGTTGCTCTAGCCAGATCCTCCTTTGAGACCGAGTTTCTCTTCTCTTTGCACATCATGTTCCCAAAGCTACAAAAAACATACATACACATTATATTGATTAAATGTGTCATTATGGAAACATTTAAAAATGATAACAGTATCATATAAGGAATTACTTTGTAATTCTGTCAGGATCACTATCGCCAAAGTGATAGACAATTAGCATATAGTTGGCAGTATGGTTCTGTTTTGGGCAAAAACTCCCTGCACATCCATGCAGCCTAGCATGGATAAGAGCAGGGAGAGCAGTGATAAACCCCCCTAGGGTAAACAGAACAGAAGCAACGATGTATTGCAGATAGCATTAATGTCAATATTAAAATGTACAACCTAATTCGGGAATTTAGTCAGATTCAGGGGGAATCAGATGCCAAATCCTGACTGACGACGAGTGGAGGAGCTGGGAATGGAGGAGGGTTACACGATAGAAGCTGATAATACTGATGTAGCTTATACAGTCCCTGATAAAAGTTGTGTCGCTTATCTATTTTGTAGAAACACCTGCTATTAACCTGACTTTTAATTCATCAATTGGTGTTAGAAATAGCTCATATGAAAAGCTAAAACCCTCCCAAATGACGTTTAATGCACTGAAATAAATTAGTTTCACTGAAAAAAGATTTATCATTTAATCAAGACAGAAAGGTCAAATTTGGGCAAGACAAAAGTTTTGTCGCCTGTACAGAAATTGAACAAATTTACTGCAAATACAAAAATATGTCAGCAAATTAAGTAGTGGTGCTGTGAGATCCAAATGTAATATCTTGTATGACTTCCATGAGCTTGAAGAACTGCATCCATGCGGTTTGGCAAGGACTCATACAATTTATTGATGAAGTCATCAGGAATAGCAAAGAAAGCAGTCTTGCATGCCTCCCAGAGTTCATCAATATTGTTTGGTTTCGTCTTCCATGCTTCCTTTCATCCTACCCCACATATGCTCAATGATGTTCATGTCTGGTGACTGGGCTGGCCAATACTGGAGCATCTTGATCTTCTTCACTTGAGGAACTTTGATGTGGAGATGGAAGAATGCGATGGAGCACCATCCTGCTGCAGAATTTGGCCTCTTTTATGGTTGGGAATAAAAGAGGTAGCTAAGATGTCTTGGTATTTAATACTATTGAAATTGCCTTCCACCCTGCAGATCTCTTGCACACCCCATACTGGATGTAACCCCAGACCATGATTTTCCCCACCAAACTTCACTGTTTTCTGGGTGAATCTCGGATCCATGCGGGCTCAGTAGGTCTCCTGCAATATTTGCGACTGGAGTAATTCAACAGAAGATTCATCTGAAAAATCCTTCTGCCACTTTTCCAGCATCCATCCTTTTAGCAGGCTGTGGGCTTTGGCAAATGCCACACGGTTTTTCAATTGTCTTTTGTTTAGTGCTAGCTTCTGGGCACTGATTCGACCATGGAGGCCATTTGAGACAGAATCCGACAAACTGTTCTGGTTGACACAGGGACTTCAGGTGACCAGGTCTCGTGGAGCTCTGCTGCAGTGGAAAATGGGCTGGCCTTGGATTTTCGAGCCAACAAACGGTCCTCTCGAGCAGTTGTCTTGCAGGGTCTGCCTGACCTGGGTTTGTCATAAACGTCTCCAGTCTCTTCAAATCTTTTTTTATCCTCTGTACTTGACGCTGAGACACTTTGAAGGTGTCTACCACATCAGCAGCGGATCTGGTCTTCAGCCTCTTGATAATCAAAACTTTAGTCTCAGGGTGAATCTTAGGCATGTTTGCAGAGGTCTATTTGCAGTTGATGTGAAGGTCTAGTGTACTGGGGTTATTTTTATACACACCTGAGATCTAATTGATCCATTATTAGTCACAGGTGAAGCTCATATGACAAGGCGACAACACTTATGTCTTTGCAAAAATTCACTCAATGGGCTTTACCAAGCTGAGAATATTAGAATATTTTTTGACAGTTTCATTTTGCACTGAAACATTATTACAAAAGCTGTTGGGATTAAAATTAGCCATTTCTTGTAAAAAAATCTTGATAAGAAATATATTTCAGCGGCACTTCAGTTCAATTTGTACACAAGCGACAAGACTTTTTTTCAGGGACTGTATATATGCCTGCTGTGATAGGCATCGTATTCCTATAGGTAGAGGTGATCAGCTGAGAGTCAGCTGATGCGAGCTTGACTAACGTGCCCTGCCAGAACTAACACTATATGCTGGATTTGTTTGCCATATACATGTATTAGACATTCACACTCTTAAAAATAAAGACTTTATTGGCATCTATGGTTCCATGAAGAACCTATAACATCCATGAAACCATTCCACTGCACTTTATAGTTGAAATAGGTTATTTCGATTATTCGTGTTACACAGCACATTTGCACAAGAACCAATGAGGTTTGTTCTCGCTCGACAAGCAAGTACGGATGAGCTTCTGTTTATGTTCGCTGATCAACGTTTATATGTGAATAAAAGCCTAAATGCAGTCTGTTCATCATATACAGCAAACAAGTCAATTTGATTTCGCACTGCAACTCAGTCTGGAAACCCGTGAATTCATTTTCTTCTGCTTCTGTTACACTTTTGCGGGAACCAATCACAGACTGGCTTATCCACCTGGCGCGCTATTGCCGGGTTTAACACGATGACAGATAGAGAAGCGATGGGTCGTTGCCTGTTGATCACGCCTCTTGTGGTCTGACTGGTTGAAGGACTATCCAATTGAGTCATTTGAATAATGCTCATTTATCACGCCTCTTGTGCAGTAAAAAATACAGAGCAGACTCCCCAGACCAATATTCAATTTTAAATTTAGCTTGGTCTGGTGATAGCCAGACAACAATTTATATGGATTAGTTTTACAATCTCTTTATGAACTTTTTGAAGCGTCAAAGTGGTAGTTGAATGGACTCAATGGAGGGATAGAAATCGGTCAGATTTCATTTAAAATATCTTCATTTGTGTTTCAAGATGAACTAAAGTCTTATGGGTTTGGAACAACATGAGGGTGAACTAACCCTTTAACATAAAAAAAGCCCCCAAATATTTGAACTGTAGTGTATATGCGTGTACCTGGAGGCAACTGCCCATCCTGGCAAGCCAAATCGCTCATAGTCACCACCGTAGATGTCCTTGACTAGTTTATCTACACGTGTACTTTCCCCTTCAGTGGCCATTGCCAATGCCTCTTCAAAGGTGGAGCATCCAGTCAACAGGCAACACAGCCCAAGGAATGTACCACCACCCAGACTGGAGGGGAGATTGAGAAAAAATTACCATAGCGTTACAGTAAATTCCTTGTGTATTTTGTTAAACTGTTAGTTTTAAGAGTTGTTAAGAAATGTATGCAATATTATAAAGTCATGACCAACCTGGTTCCAGTGACACGCTTGTAGTTGTCTTTAGAGTATACAGCCAGTATGCTGACACCTGAGCCAATGTTGACAAGCAGCAAAGGATAGGGGTTCTCCAGGTTGTATGGCCTCTGCTCGCAACACTCAGGGTCCGTTGGGTGCTCAAAATAGTAACATTCGGATAGCCCACTTGAGACCACTGAGTCAATGTACAGAACCCCCTTTATCAGACAGTCCAGCTCATCCAGCTTCAACAGCTGCAGGTTGGCCATCTAAGATAAGAGAGACCGCACAGTGAGCCATTTAGTAAAACAGATTGCATAGACAAGATACATAAACCAATGTGAGCTTGGACATACTTTACGGAAGTTATCCTCATATTTAAATGCACCACCTCCAGTGGCACATAGGGTGGTGTGCAGACTGGAGAAGTGCTTGTCTCTGCCCATCTGCAGAAAGGCAGGCAGCTCGTGCGTGGGAAAGCGAATAAAGTGCAGGCTGCCCTTGCGGCCCCAAAGGGTCAGGTCAGTCAGCTCCAGGTGGACATCTCGAATACCTGTTTTGCCGTAGGCGGTGTGTGAGGTGAGGTAGTGACGAATGCTTTTCAGACTCTCCACCTCCTCCTGTTCTTCTTCTGCTGTAATGTCTTTGGGCTCAAAGTAGACCAGCTTCACCAATGTGCCACCAATGTCCATGCCAAACCATGGGAAAGCTGGGGACCAATGACAGGTAAGTCACATTTGAATACCATGTGCTTTTTCTAAATGCATTTTCTGCAAGTAAACAAGAACAAAAATGAAAAGCTTATTTAAGCTTATTTTTAAATAAATTGAAATGTAGTTAATAATTAACTTATTTTTCATAAGTAAAATATTTGTTCTTCGCACAATCACTTGGGCAGTGCTGAATGGCAACACTACAATGAGTAAAATGTACTCATTTAAAATATTTTTACCGGATGGAATTAAATATTAGTTATTATATATACACACACATACATACATATTCACTTGCCGGCCGTATTGGGTACACCTGTTCAACTGCTTGTTGGTGCAACTATCTAATCAGCCAATCACATGGTGACTTAAGTGACTTTGAATGTGGCATGGTGGTTGGTGCCTGATGGGCTGATCTTAGTATTTCATAAACTGCTTGATCTACTGGAATTTTCACCCACACAACTATCCCTAGGGTTTACAGAGAATGGTATGAAATAGAGAAAATATCCAGTAAGCTGCAGTTCTGTGGGCGAAAATGCCTTGTTGATGCCAGAGGTCAGAAGAGTATAGTCAGACAACTGTAACTCAAATAACCACTCGTTACAACTGAGGTATGTAGAAGGGCATCTCTGAATACTAAACACATCAAACCTTCAAGCAAATGGGCTCCAGCAGCAGAACACACACTGGGTGCCACTTCTGTCAGCTAAGAGCAGGAAACTGAGGCTACAATTTGCACAGGGTCACCAAAATTGGACAATAGAGAATTGAAAAATCATTGCACAAGTCTTGATTTCTGCAGCAACATTCAGTCTGTCGGGTCAGAATCTGGTGTAAACAACATGAAAGCATGGATCCAGCCTGCCTTGTATCAACTGTTTAGGCTGGTAAAGGGGTGGGGGATATTTTCTTGGCACACTTTGGGCCCCCAAGTACCAACTGAGCATTGTTTTAACACCACAGACTACCTGAGTAGTGTTGTCCATGTGTACCCATCTTCTGATTGCTACTTGCAGCAGGATTACATATGATGTCACAAAGCTAAAATCATCTCAAAATGGTTTCTTGAACATAACAATGAGTTCACTATACTCAAATAGCATCTGGAGTCACCTTTGGGATGTGGCGGAACAGGAGATTCACTTCATGGATGTGCAGCCGACAAAATGCAGCAACTGTGAGATGCTATCATGTCAAGGCAGTTCTGGCAAAAGGGGGTCCAACCTGGTACTAGCATTGTGTGCCTAATAATGTGGCCTGTGTGTGTGTGTGTGTGTGTGTGTGTGTGTGTGTGTGTGTGTTTGTATGTATGTATGTATGTGCACATACGACATGTATTGTCCAATAAAAAATACCTAAAAAATCTAATTAGGAACCATTTGCTTAAATTCATCAACTGGAAATTATAGACTATTATTTCCATAGGTAAATATTCTGAATTGTGTTACGTTTATTTCTAAATCCATTTATACCTCATCTATCATTTAAACAATATTTAATTCCGGGACTGGTCCATATTATGTTTTGCAGATTAACAGGAACCTCACATTTAAAAAAAAACACCACTGTGTTAATCGATGTTAATTGTGAGCGTACAAAATTGACAAACATGGCTATCAAATATGTGACTACAGGTTTTTATTTAATTTATATTCGACATTTTTATCACTATGATGTGAGCATGAGCTCCGTTAACCCCGTTACATATCGCCATAACAAGATGGTTCACCTACGCGGCCTGTTCTTTTTCAGCGAATCGAGCCTCAGCATTGCCGGCGTCGATTTTGCCATCCGCTGCTCTCTGAGTGCACTGCCACCGGCCGCTGCACTGTCTGCTCCCGGTGTAGCAATTATGCTACATGACGTCTCCGTCTTTGATCGAGAAAGCCTGAGCGCGGTAGAGTCTTCCTCTTGCTCCTCCGCACATCCCTCGCCGTCACAGTGAAAGCCGTTCAGCTCCATTATGTCGTTTAACAAAAATCTCTACATCGATTGTCAAGCAGAAAAATCACCGTTAACATAAATAAATGCATTGTCAATATTTCATATTATTATTTAGATTTATATAGAAAATGTTTACGTCGCTGTGTTTACAACGCAAGCAGTTACTCGAGTCACCAATGAATGCGCTTCTCCCTGTCAACTGAAATCGCAACGAGCCAATCAAATTCTCAGTCCTCACTGGCGCTCACATTGTCTTCATCACCCGCAGATGGCGCGCTTCACATAACAACACTACATGCAGCATCATTGAGCCAAACCCCTTACAGTCTTTTTATGCTATGACTGACCAGAAAGACACAAGGTAGGACATTTTATTTCAGAATTCAGAAACATTCCAGGAAATCATTAAGACTGTACATGTTTACGAATGACCAGTACACAAAAAGCAAAGCAGTTTAGCCCAAGTATAAATATCCCCCTGAAATACAGAATAGCAAAAAAAAAAAAAAGGCCCAGATAATACCCTTACTTAAAAGATCTGTGGTAACTTTACCACATACAGTGCACTTAAAATCAAGTTCAATCATACATGTCTAAACTTAATTTCAAAAAGTGATTAAAAAATTACATTTAGACCTGGTTTTACAGAAAGGGCTTAGATTAAGACAGGATTAGGTCTTAGTTAAATTAGAACATTTAAGTAGCTTTTATAAATGTGCCTTAGGAAGAAGAAACAACAACAGTTAAAACAGCCCAAACATGCATTTTAGACTGGGACTAGCTTAAGCGTTGTCTATGAAGCCAGGCATTAAAGTGTACTCCGTTCATTCAGAGTCATTCACAGTCATTCACAATGTTTACAATATAATGCTGTTTACTCTTACACAGATAATTTGATGCTAATGGTATATATCATCACACTTTCCATCTTAAAAGGTAAGCCGCTAGCAACCCCATAGAATAGCATGAGTTTGAATGCCAGAGAATGTGACTTGAAAAAATATATATACCTTGAATAAAATGTAAGATAAATGCATCTGGAAAAATCTTACTCAACACTTATACACTTCAAAATGGACACAGACATAAACCTTATATATCAGGGCTATAAGAAACCTAACAGATTTTTTCCCCTCCACACATTAGGCACATTAGTTTGTGTTTGAATTTAGCTTTATCCATCTTCAACAGTTACTCCGTTATAAGTACCTCTTACAGCCAGTGGTGGAAATGGGAGAGATTACATTATGAAATTGTGTGTATGAAATGTATAAAATTAGCATAGCCTTTGGAGGCTATTACATGGAGATCCTCTACATTTTGAACTGTAACCGTCCCACTCTTAAAATTCACTCCCTGGACACCGCTGCAGATTCTTCTATGAGGGGGATAGCGGAGAGGGTTGGAGCGATTGTACAGTCTACTACATAATGCTTGAGCAAGTGCTCCAAATGAGCTTTCTATAGAATAGAGTCTGGCTGTCACACACAAGATATTCTTGCAATGTTTTACAATTGGCAAAGTTTTATAGTGTAATATCTGTCAAGCTAGGTTTTCCAAATTAGGCTAGGCTAGGTCTACCAAAAAGTGCATGACACTCCATTTATTAGCAGTGAATCTGATTTTACAGGTGCAATGGCAGTCAAATTCATTATCGGTCCTGGCATACAAGACATGTGTAAGGCACATGGCAAAAAAGGATTATATATAAGCCCAAAGCAACCCATACTTGGAATGTGTCCATAGTGCACACACATTAGTAGCAGTGACTAGTGAAAACACAAACATTGCAAACCGAGGACACACACCCTGAGCATACACTGCAGCACCCGAGGAGAGATTGGGAGTTAGTGCATCTCAGATGTTCCTGCCTATATTGAGAATCGAACTTGTAACAAGGGGTTACAAGTCCAACTCTCTAACCATTAGGCCACAACTGCCCACACACATATACACACACATGGAAATAAATACACAGGGAAAAAACAACAAAATAGTTGGTGACAGGTTATTTAGGAGAGGGTAAGATTTTCAGTGAGTAACTAAAATTTCAGTCTGTTGTGGCTTTAAAATACTTAGTAGTGCACACACAGATTATATGGACTACTTTTATGGTACGTTTTGTCCTTTTCTAAACTCGACAACAGCAGTTACTATCCACTGTTGTTCTATGGAAAAGAGCAGCCTGCACATTCTGCTTAAGTCCATTAAGTTTAATCAAAAAATAAAAATGATATGGGTTCCATGCAACTTGAGGGCGAGTAGATAATGGCTTAATGTCATCAATGACAGTAGTCTTAATGACAATATTTTTATTTTGGGGTGAACTATCCTTTTAAGACCTTTTCAGTTAATGCTTGAGCTTCCAGGCCAGGAAAACAGACAGCGCAATCCCAGTAGCAGCAGTAGCAATTAGTTGGAAGTTGTTTATCCTGAATAACTCTGGGCGGCCCTCTTCTCTCTGCTCTGGCTGTAGAATAGTTGCTGGCCTAGCATTAGATTCTTGCTCTCTGTAGTTGAAGGTGGCTGACTTCTTATGGTCTGATGCCTCTGAATCATGCCCAGATGAATCACTGAGAGGAGCTACATTTTCTGTGCCAACATTGTTCTGGGTATGCTGGTCCTTAGAGATGACTCTACTAGGTTGCAGCATGCTTGGTGGCTGACCATTCAAATTTTCAGCAGGTGCCTCCTCAGCAAACTGGATTACTCTGGTCAGTGTCTGATTCTCATATAAAGATTCATAATGGTCTTCCTCAGGCTGGTTAGGAGTAAAGGGAGGAGGAATGTGAGGAGGGTCATTGAAAGGTCGAGAGGCAGAATCAGAGGAAGAAGTGGGAATGGAGGTCTGCTCTGCAAGACTTGGCTCTGTGGAACACTCTGTTGCTCGGCTGAACTGCAAATCACCTGAAACCACTGAGCAAGGATCTTCTGGCAAGACAGGAAGAGGCTCTGCTCTGTTCTGCTGGGGTTCTGGCCGAAGGATGCCAGGTTTGCTGAAATATTCCTGGTCGATGGAAGAGGGAGGGTGCATAACGACCTCAGTAGGTGGAGATGATGTTGCCTGACCTGTTCTAGTCGAATTTGTTTGTCCATTAAAAACTGGTAATCCAACAGTGTTGTTCCTCTGAACAAAATGTAGAGAAAACAGAAGATTAAGCCACATAATATGACAGATTAACAATTTGAATACAAACATGCAATGTTATAGCTTTGCCTAAGAACAACACTGAATTGCTTTGGTTTGAGCATTACCTCATTTGCAGTTGGGTCAGAGATCTCTTCAGACCCCTGAATTGTCCTTTCAACTCTCAATGGGGGATTAGTGTCTTGGACAGGGAGCTTCTCAGAGGTGGAAGTGTTTTTGACTGCAATTGGCACCTGGATCTGAGTACTCTGGAAAGTGGTGCAAGGCTGTGTAATTTGAATTTGAGAGGTGTTTGAGGAGGATGGTTGAGCACTTGAGGTGGAGAGGGGAGTTTCACCAGTTAATGAGGAGGCGGTGGTTTGGCCATCTGGATTATCTAAAACAGGTGTTTTGTTCTCAACTGGCCCAGTTTGGGTTGGGACTTTGGAGACTACAGCAGGGGGAGGTGCTTGGGAAGGAGCAATTTCAGCTTGGGATACTGGTTCAAGAGAAGGTGCTGGAGCTGGAGTAGGAAGTTTCTGCACTTGCTGTGTCTCTGGAACTTTGAGAACAGGAGCTGGAGATGGTTCTGGGGCTGCCATGTTGGAAGGGGCAGTTGAACGTGCTGGGACCCCTGCGGGTGGAATCAGCAAAGGAGAAGTGGTTGCTGGGACAGTATGAATTGTTGCTTGGATTACGGTAGCTGTGGCACCAGCTGAAGAATAAGAAGGTGCTGGAGTAGGTGCAGGTCTGGAAACAGGAGCAGCTGAAGCAGCTGTATTATCTATAGACAAAACATAAAGAAAAAAGGCATTCATAAATAATGTCCCTCCTTTTCATAATTAGCTTTGAACACAAGCAAAATAGTTCTTACTTGTGATTCCCCTGATCCTGTTATAAGCAGTGCTCATCTCAACAGCTAGTTCCCTATGTTCACAGTTATTCAGTGCAGTGATGAACTCATCAGGCCAGTTCTCTCTTCTGCGTAAATTGTCCAGAAGTGTCTGCATAGCAGTGAAGTTTCCAGAAGTTTCTCTCTTGGCTTCAATCTCTTCCTGCAAAATGTAAAATAGTAAACAAAAACAATTGAACTAACTGAGCTTTTCACTCTTGCATATCTGGTTATGGTTGTGATGTTATTTGAGGTTAATGTGACCCTGCTTACCCTATCAGTGAGTGTGAGGCATGTCAGGTGAGGCAAGATATCTCTCACTTTGACCGTTGTTGAAAAGCGAGCCAAATTCGGCCTGATCGCTTTGTTATAAAATTGTTCACGTGTCAATGACATTTTTGCACTTCGAAAGAGAGAGAGTGATAGAAAAAGAGTTTTATTTAGTGATTTATTGTTATCAATTACACTAAATAAAAACACATACTGTAAAATGAATATTAGTACCTGCTTTAAACAGTAAAATTCAACAGCCTCTTCTTTGTATCCCTGAATCTGGACTCCAAATCAGCCCTGGGAAAAGAATTAGACAATATTTTTATAGTTTTTTTGTTGTGAAACCTTTAAAAGCTTTAAGAAAAAGGTTAATGTGAAGGTTATCATGAAAACTGTGAACTAGAAATGTGATTGCATCATCTCATAATCCATCCTGGATAGCGCCTCTGGATGAGGAAAGCTTAAAATGAAAATGAAAGTGAAAGTGAAAGTGAAAACTATTTAAGAATTATAGGGAAATTCTAAAGTTTCCATTTGGCCTTCATTAGAAAAGGGTTTCAAACAAAACAGAAAAAAAACAAAAAATGCATTTGAAATAACTGCAATCTTAAACTAGAAATAAAGTTTGTGAAATGTAGAGCAGATGTGATGAATTTAAAGCAGATCAATTTTGCAACATTTACTCATCAGTACAGGGGATGTCCCTGAATGCCCCCATAAATGTTTGTGAAATGTAGAGCGTATGTAAAGAATGTAAAGCAGATTTTGCATCATCTTTGCAACATTTACTCATCAGTACAGGGGCTGTCCCTGAATGCCCCCAAACTCACAAGATAACTACATTAATCATTATATCAGAGCTCTGTCCCATTTCTAGTCTGACTATTTTTCAGTAATGCTGTGGCTGCCAAACTGTGGGGCCAGGAGTTATTAAGGGGGGTGCTGCAATGCTAAGGAATAGTGTACAGTCAGCAGATTGTAATGTAAAAGAAACCTCTTCAGGGTGGTACAAGACCCCACTGTGAAATTATCCAGCTTATTATGCAGCTACCAGCCACATAATAAATAATTGAACAAAAAATATTAGTGTCATCTTTTATTACTTGAAGATGTCTTGCAGTACCCGCTTGAGCAATCTGTTATCAGTTGTAGTGGTTATTGTCGTGGAATAACAGGACTGCCAGTGGCAGGTAAATGTAAAGCAGACAATGAATCTACTTCAAACACACAACTACCAAAATAACATGTCTACACCAGATGCATTTGCGTATCCCACCCAACCGCTAACCCTACCCTTCACTTTGACTATAAGCTCTACCTTAACGAATGCCCAACCCCACCCAACCACTAAACCTACCCTTAAAGGTTTAGTTCGCCCAAAATTTCTGTTATTAATTACTTACCCTCATGTCGTTCGACACCCGTAAGACCTAAAATCAGCGTATCGATTCATGATTCGGATTGAGTTTCAAACCTTCAAACTGCTGAAATCACGTGACTTTGGCGATCCAAACCGCTGATTCGATACGCTGATTCATAAAGCTCCGAAGCTTCAGGAAGCCGTGTTTTGAAATCAGCAATCTCTATATAAATCGTTATTTTGGGGGGGGGGTTGCGCACAAAAAATATCCTCGTCACTTCTTAAAATTATTGTTGAACCACTGTAGTGAGATGGACTTTGTAATGATGTCTTTAGTACCTTTTATGGGTCTTGAGAGAGGAAATGACATTGATGCCAATGGAGGCCTTTCTGAGCCATCGGAGTTCAACAAAAATATCTTAATTTATGTTCTGAAGATGAACAAAGGTCTTACGGGTGTCGAATGACATGAGGGTGAGTAATTAATGACAAAATTTTCATTTTTGGGTGAAATAACCCTTTAATGATGCTATAAGCTCCTCCAAAACACTGGTCTAAGACTGCTGGCCTGGAGCCACTGAGCCACTTTTTTTACAATGTTTCAAATAAATCCTATAGGATTTTAAAAGCAGGATATGTGGGGGCATGTAGGTGGGGGGCTTGCAAATATTTTTCTCTACAAAAAGGTGGGCATGGCAGAAAAATATTGGGGAACCATAGCAATAATGTAATGTGACTAATGTAAAGTATTTGATGTGGATGTCTTATTAAATTTATTTCTAAATCATGTAAAGAGGACATTTTTTATTAAATATATTTTGGGACAGACAGATTAGATCTCTACCTCCTGCAGACACATATTATGTGTGCTAAGCTTCTGAGTACATGTACAGTATATCTGTAAATCATTTTCATTTGTCTTAAACGTTTTAACATTTAAATAAATTGCTCCTTAAAATGGTCAATAGTAGGCATATTATCAAAAACTAAACACCACAGCTGTAACAAAGTGACCTTGAAATGGATGAATACGTTAGTATTTCTGTATGGTAGTAAGTAAAAAAATGTGACCAGGACATTACCAAGCTGGTGTAAAAAAGAATGATCTCCAAACGTCAAAGCATAAAACTAATGCTGTTCTGCAACCGTTGCCCTCTTTCCCTCAAAATGTTGAGTTACACAATATATGCTGTTCTTAGAAGGAAGGAAATCATGTACAAAACTGGGATGGCAAAAGCCAAAGGACTAAAGTAAGTTTTGACAGCTCAAAGCCCTGCTCTTCAACAGATGCCTATGCCATTTGACCGGTTCAGTCTGGCTATTTACTCACAATAAATAAATAACTAAACAAAATAAAAAAAAACCCATTCAATACACCATACAACATTTTATTGGGCATAAACTACCAGGACACACATACTGTACTTATTCATTATTAGTACTATTTTCCACATGTTATATATTAATATAAAAGTAGTATATAAATAGAATAACAGGACAATAGTGTATAATACTACTTTATAACAGTGTAGTATACAATATAAAAAGTATAGGCTTATTAAAGGGATAGTTCACACCTAAAATTCTGTCATCATTTACTCACCCTCAAGTTGTTTCAAACCTGTATGAATTTTCTTTATTCTGCTGAACACAGAGAAAGATATTTGGAAGAATGTTTGTAAGCAAGCAGATCTCGGCAGCCATTGACTACCATGGTATTTCCCCCCCAACTATAGTAGTCAATGGCTGCCGAGATCTGCTTGGTTTCAAACATTCTTCCAAATATCTTTGTTCAGCAGAATAAAGAATTTGAAACAGGTTTGGAACAACTTGAGGGTGACTAAACGACAGAATTTTTATTTTTAGGTGAACTATCCCTTTTAACAACTGAAAACAGATGGTATTACCATTCAAAAAGTATTCAGTCTTCATATATTCAAACTTTTGACATTTATACCCCTGAAGCCACTTCAACCAAACAAACCCACAAATTCGGTCCACACTCAAAGAAGACCCATAGTCCACAGTCCTACCTTAGACAAGATTGCCAAAACAGACAAAGTGATACAAGCATCACCTGTGTTATATTGATTTGTTCACGTGTTACATATCTAACTTTCAATCCTCCTTATAGCCAAAAGGAGGATTCAAGCAGATGGGTTCAATCTACAGAATAACTGTAGTGGGAACAGGTCACCAGAGACTTTGGTCTGTTTGCACTTAAACAGCTCAGCAATTATAATCTGTTGTCAGATTCAATGACAGTACTGCTCTTCTAAACTAAGGCACTGGCAGGTTAATCCACAGTGCATGTCCCTCAAAGGTCAAACATGAAATAGTTTAACTGGAACAGTGTTATTATTTGTCATCTTGTATAACAGGCACATGAGGGCCCATGCACTCTTCCACACTAAACTAGACAGGTATTCAGGTAGTTTACGGAGCTAATGTGCACCCAGCCAGATTCAAGACTATTCACAGTTTTTAATAAATTATTATAAGGTTTAAAGCACGAGGTTGAGGTCACAATGACAGACTGCTTAATTGGCTTCTGTTCAAGGAAACTGGCAAACCTACTGTGGAATGTCCTCTAAACGACCGTCCCATTTCCCTGTAAAATCTTTAAGAAACCTTGTCAAGTACTTTGAGGTGACCATGAAGCACCATACCTG
This sequence comes from Gobiocypris rarus, assembly GCA_023029165.1. Classification (NCBI taxonomy): domain Eukaryota; kingdom Metazoa; phylum Chordata; class Actinopteri; order Cypriniformes; family Gobionidae; genus Gobiocypris; species Gobiocypris rarus. Next base: position 30,919,100 of record CM040927.1, on the reverse strand, counting down.
TCTTTACAGTAAACCACACTTTAAAGTACGCTATACATTGTGCATGACGATGATAGCGACAAAGAACAACCTTTGAATCCCAAGCAAAAGTGATTACGAAGAGTTCACAGAAATATTAGAGAGAACATAGCCTACTTTGTAAGTCGATTTTAACGAGGGTAAACTTGTCGCGGGATGCAGAAACATACAAAACGCGCATATAAACGTGTTAAAGTGTTACATTTTTGAGTTTATGTGACGGGTAGCGTGTTTACAAGACACAATCCGACTGTTTGTTAGGACATAACACTTAGCATAACTGATGCGCGAGCTTTATGCAACTCATACATTTACACACACAAGTATAATTAACACACAAAACAACATTCCAGAAATGTAAAGTGTATTTGAACTTACCCTTTAGTTTAAAGGAAGGTCAGTCTATCAAGGCTTTCGCAGACTGAGCCACTTTCGATATAGCCTACGTCTTCCTTTCAGCATTTAAAGCACAACCCTCCCATATCCACATCACACGCTGTTTGTCTTTTTCATTGGATCTCCGAACTGTGTATCAACTACAATATTACGCCACTAAATTCGCACATTTCCGTGTTGCAAAAAGAATTTTGAATCTTAGTGGGATGGGACAACTTTAAAAACCATAATATTATTATTTGTATCATTATGGTTCCCGGTGTAGTGATCAAAGAGGACAAACTGTAAGGTCGAAAATAGACTAAAATTATGCCTGGGCAGTTACAGTGGGCAGATAGACTTTGAAATACATGGTTACATATTTCAATTTTACAGCTGTTAATGGTATGATAGCTGATAACACTTATAAACTCTTCGAGGGAAGGGCGCAGAAGAGATCTATGCTATACCGAACGTGCAATATATACTTCCAGTTATGTCTAAGTCTCTCGAGCCCTCGAGTTTTTGTGGCCCGGGTGTTGTTACCATCAGTGAAAAACTGATAGTAAACGAGTACAAATATTCTATCTATTCTGCTGAACAGTGTATGTACAGTCACTGCACAGACACGCGTTCTCAGAAATGCGCATGCGCGTTGCTTGCACAGTTGACAGAAATGTTTATCTCCCAACTGTTTATTCTTTAGTGATTTGCGTTACTAATATACATAGGATGTATTCCAGCTGTGTTTTATTTTATTATTTGATACTGTTTCAAGCTTATGAGCTTGTAAAATTGAGTTTACCTTATTTTTTTAACCCATATGGCATTTGGGTCCATTTCCCTCAATGAAAAAATGTTCCCTTCATCTCAGTTGCATGAGATTTTGTGACTTTTTACATTATATATCTAAACACAGAGAGACACATACAAACTGGGCTTGATTCTGCTGTTTTATTGACTGAATTATACTATTTTTAAACTGGCATTTTAGTTATATTTTTGCTAATTTATGTAGCATTATTGCAACAAAAAAAAACTCCTCAAACAACAAAAACCTTTCAAATAAAAGTATATTTATTATATTAAAAAATATATATATAATATACACTCACCTAAAGGATTTTTAGGAACACCTGTTCAATTTCTCATTAATACAATTATCTAACCAACCAATCACCAATGGCAGTTGCTTCAATGCATTTAGGGGTGTTGTCCTGGTCAAGACAATTTCCTGAACTCCAAACTGAATGTCAGAATGGGAAATAAAGGTGATTTAAGCAATTTTGAGCGTGGCATTGTTGTTGGTGCCAGACGGGCCGGTCTGAGTATTTCACAATCTGCTCAGTTACTGGGATTTTCACGCACGATCATTACTAGGGTTTAAAAAGAATGACGTGAAAAGGGAAAAACATCCAGTATGCTGCAGTCCTGTGGGCAAAAATGCCTTGTTGATGCTAGAGGTCAGAGGAGAATGGGCCGACTGATTCAAGCTGATAGAAGAGCAACTTTGACCGAAATAACCACTCGTTACAACCGAGGTATGCAGCAAAGCATTTGTGAAGCCACAACACTCACAACCTTGAGGCGGATGGGCTACAACAGCAGAAGACCCCACCGGGTACCACTCATCTCCACTACAAATAGGAAAAAGAGGCTACAATTTGCACGAGCTCACCAAAATGGGACAGTTGAAGACTGGAAAAATGTTGCCTGGTCTGATGAGTCTCGATTTCTGTTGAGACATTCAGATAGTAGAGTCAGAATTTGGTGTAAACAGAATGAAAACATGGATCCATCATGCCTGGTTACCACTGTGCAGGCTGGTGGTGGTGGTGTAATGTTGTGGGGGATGGCACACTGTAGGCCCCTTAGTGCCAATTGGGCATCGTTTAAATGCCACGGCCTACCTGAGCATTGTTTCTGACCATGTCCATCCCTTTATGACCACCATGTACCCATCCTCTGATGGCTACTTCCAGCAAGATAATGCACAAAGCTCGAATCATTTCAAATTGGTTTCTTGAACATGACAATGAGTTCACAGTACTAAAATGGCCCCCACAGTCACCAGATCTCAACCCAATAGAACATCTTTGGGATGTGGTGGAACCGGAGCTTCGTGCCCTGGATGTGCATCCCACAAATCTCCATCAACTACAAGATGCTATCCTATCAATATGGGCCAACATTTCTAATGCTTTCAGCACCTTGTTGAATCAATGCCACGTAGAATTAAGGCAGTTCTGAAGGCAAAAGGGGGTCAAACACAGTATTAGTATGGTGTTCCTAATAATCCTTTAGATGAATGTATACACACACACACACACACACACACACACACACACACACTCTCACACACACACACACACACACACACACTCACTGGCCACATTATTAGGCACACAAAGCTAGTACCAGGTTGGACCCCCTTTTGCCTCAGAACTGCCTTGACATGATAGCATCTCACAGTTGCTGCATATTTGTCGGCTGCACATCCATGATGTGAATCTCCTGTTCCGCCACATCCCAAAGGTGACTCTAGAGTGTATTCCTTGGTACCACAATTATCAAAAGTAGTGGCATGTTCTTGAGAAATAATAGATATACAATTGAGAATTGTCATACACCATCAAAAAATCTGTCAAGCTGCTATAGGTTATAGATTAGCTCTACAAAATAAATTCAGCTTGGTTAATGTCTAAAGAGCTCCTATAAGTATGTACATATGCATTCGCGTGTGTATTCCATTCACAATTGTGGAGATCATTCATTGCTGGCCTATTGCATGTCACATACGTTCACCCCTGAGTAAATGTCAGAGTGTATTAAAGAAGCTTTTAGTTGAAAGAACTGTAATCTTTTAAAAGCACCTCTTGCAGAAAGCACCTAAAGGTAATCATCCATTCAGCACTAATAGAGCCTACAGTAAAACTGCTACACCAGCTCACTTTTGCTTGAGAACTATGCTGATCCACCAGATAGCTCTAAACATGGAATAAGAGCGCAATGCATGCATGTAAATATGTAATATTTATATGAACATTTTTCAACAAATCATGTTCTGAAATGTAAGTGCCAACATACTAAGTTTCATTTGAAATTAACTAACCAACAACAGAAATAAACGATACACATTATCATAATTTGTAAAGCATATTTTTATTGTGCACATACAACACAATTTCTGAGTGCGAACATATCATATATTAATTAAACATACAACAGACAAAACAGAAGCAGACTAGTGACAATAAGATTCTTTACTTCATAAAAAAATTAACATTTGTGTACTCAATACATGCATTAGTCAATACACCTGCACATAGACTGCACAGTTTATTTTCCAAGGTGTCATATGTTCAAAATATTACTAGACTTCAGTCATCACTTTTTTATAAAGACCAACAATGTTCCAAAAACCAACAAAAGATGGTATGACCAGTTGGCAGCTGGTTTACCAGCTTGGACCAGGCCAGATTCAGCTACAGTATCATCTTAAACTGGAAATTCCAACATGGGAATGAAAGGTCAAGGGTTAGAGTTTAACATTACTTTGATTGAGTTGTTCCCATGGTAATGGGTCACTATCCTCCATGACTGTGGTGTTTCGCCGTTCGCTCCAAAAATGCTCCAGATCTGGGAGAGCTTGACAGGGTGCATCTGAATCCCTTTCTGTTATAGTCACACATCCACGCTCATCCAACACCTTCATAACCATTGTGCGCATCTCACTTCCGTTGCCCTCAATTTTCAGTCTGTGTTTAGCACCTCGACAAGCCAACAGCGAACACAGATTGCTAAGACTTTCTCTGAGCGGCACGTGCATGGTGAGAAGGATGGCGGGAAAGAACACGCTGCTCAAGTAAATGCACACCTGAGCGAAAATCAGCAAACCGGCTGATGGTTTGCAGCTTTCGCCAGAGCTGTGATGCATCCACACCCAAGAGGCCCATTCAGGAAGCATCATGAGCATGTTCACGGCGATGACACTTAAATACATCAAAGAATTCTCATATTGGTGTGAAAGAAAAACCTCCTCATTGGTACTTGGTTTGATGAGGAAGATGGTCCTGATGTGGCACACAGCAGAGAGGATGATGGGAAGAACATAGATACCCAATGGTAGCATCTTGCTGAACACTCGCATAGCATCTTGGGAGTGAAAGGTATATTCAGAGACACACAGACTGATATTTCCCTCTTCCTTTAACCTGGAAAAAACGATATCAGGAACTGGAAACACAAGTGCAACCACCCATATGAGCACTAAGGTTATCACAACGTTCTTTTGACGGAAATTCGACTGGTCCTCGGGATGGGCGGAAAAGTCATGCCGTGCTTGACTCGTCGCTAACAGTGTGAAAGCTTTGACCGCCAGACAGCTATGCTGGATCCACTCTGTTGTCCTGCAAGCCAGTAGTCCGAGTGTCCAAGAGCGCTTGTAGTATGTGAGTGCGCGCGTGGGAGCGCACAGAGAGAGTATCAACAAGTCGGTTGTGCTCAAGTTGGCGAGCATGACATATGCCTCGGATACACTCTGGCTGGCAAAAACGTAGATTAGAATCACAAGCACCAAAACATTCCCACCGATCCCAAGCCCACTGATTGTGCTGAGAATAGCCGGTATGATTACTTTAGTATCTTCACCTTCTAACTGCTGAATGCCACCATCGAAACTCACAAATGTGCTGTTCGCTGCCATGTCCAACTCCAGACGTAACCCAGTAGGAGCTACTCTGCTGTGGATGCACCTTTCTGTGTGTGCGCTTGGCTGCTCATGCGATATTTTAAGAGATGCCATTCAGTGTCGTCGAGCATCAACGTCATCGTAGCTGAAGGGAAACACAAACACAGCTTTATCTTTGTGCGTTTGAAACATAATAATGGCCCTTTTCTCATCAGTGCAGTTTGAACGAAGTAAAGAATCCCAAAAAGTATAAGGCTATATTTGTGGGTTGTGTTTTTCTACAGGGCAAATGATGACTGAAATGTGTCACTGATCATAAATATCAAAACATACATAACTCTCATTGTGAGCTTTACCACTTTTTTTATATATATTTTCAAAAAAAATATCACAGACTTATGAATTATGATTTAGGGGGAAAATATTTTAAAAAATGTATCCTGCATCTCCTGTGTGACTTAAAGCTGAAAAGGGTGTTTTTCTACATTCATCACATATTTATGTCTTAGTACATACATTCATATTTTTATTCTGGCTGTATTCAACCATATTGTGGCCCTGGCCTGCAGTCACTCTTTCAGACCTGCTTTTATAATTCTGGGCCAGTGTGTATACTTTCTTCTTGACATAGTGCCCTTGGCTTGCTTTTGCAATTTCTAACAACAAAGAAAGAGCAAATATTTGCTTCATGCACAGGACAGTCAAGGAGGTTATTTTTATCCCTATTGGAGAATCTCCCCGGATGGTCAAAGTAATGTTTTTACTTGAGGGACCAGCTTTTTATAAAAGATTCTAAACACACACAATCATGCTTTTCCCCTCGGCTGTCAGTCAGTGCTTTTAGACGTATGTATGTATTTGCCCCTGGGGCATTACAAATCTCTTAATAACACTCTTTGACATAAAGAATGTGAAAAATCAGGGCAGCATATTCAATGGAGTGAAATTTCAGCAGCGGATCAGTGAGAGTTTTCTTATTTGCTAAATATGATCTCTGATTGAGATAAACTACATAAATTAAAAAGATTCCATTCATCTATCCATCCATTCTCAAAACTGCTTGTCCTATTATGTACATAATAGGGGATGCTGGAGCCTATTTATAGGGCCTTAGGCAGGAAAACACACAAGCTTAAATAAGCTTTCCCCTTTTCAATATAAAATATAATTTTATAATAGCTAAATGCCATTAGCTTTATTGAAATGTTTTATTCAAATCAGTATATATATGAGAAATGTTGAGTTATTAATCATCATTAATCATTGTTCTCTTATTAACTTTTTCACAAAAGTATTGAGAAAAATTCTTAATTGTCTTCCTTTAACAGGTGATCTGAACCTCCATTTGCTTAGTGAATATAAAATGCCATCTCAAACTTGAATCTGTAGTGATGTTTGCAATAACGAAAATAGTTAGTTCATTCAGGGTTTGGATAAAATAAATCTTGAGTGCAAGAAACTCACTTGAAAACAGGGAATAATCCTGTAAAAAATATTGTTGGTTTAACTTAAAAAGGTAAGTTACCTGGTTGCCTCAATTTTGAGTTCAATCAAATTAAAATTGAGTTAATACAATGAAGGAGATTGTTCATAAATAGAAACTCAAAATATAGTGTTACCTGAACCACTAATTTATCTAAGTTGATTTAACAAATGATAAAAGTTGTGATAACAAATCATGAAAACCATTTTTTTTTTTTACACTGCGGAACTTATAGATTTAGGACAGTATAGTTATAGTTGTAACGGTGTTGCTCCACTGGAGGCAAATAACAGCAATAAACATGGAATAAATACAATACTAGACAAAGACACATGGCAAACATGAGGGCTTAAATACACAAGAACTACTGACTAAACAAGACACACCTGTGAACAATCAAGACAATGACAACATGACAAGAGACTAGGGAAGCACATGACAGGATCACGAGGGCACAATGGAATCACATGACAAAACAGGAAACATGACATTGAACATAACAAAATAAGAACATTAAAACAAAAACAAAATACACTGTGACATTAGTATTACTCTTTGTTTTCTTTTTTTATTGTCAAGAAGAATCAAGAAGTTTACCATTATATAGTTTAACAATAATTTAAACCATTAAGTGTATTATTATTATTATTAGTAATAGTAGTAATTCTAAAATATATTAGAACGATGAACAATTAAACAATTAAATGGTCTTTAAACAATTATTTTCAAATCATTTTTGTGCAACTTATTTTCTTATTTTATGTACTGAAAATTTGCAACAGTCCAACAACTATCAAGTTACACAAAATGAATATAAATACATTAAGTTAAGTTACACAAAAACATTTTATAATTAGCAAATGTTTCAAATCTCGACAGCTTTCAATTGTTTGCATGGGGGAAAATGAGATTTGTAATTCATATAGTTATCCTGAAGAGGGCAGCAGAGTCCATAAAGCCAAATACCATAACCGTAAAAAAGGACTTAGTACATAATATTATGACGTAATTAGAATGACATAAGAGAAAACATAAACCTTAATATTTTAGTATTGCATGTGAAAATATTTTGTAGAGCTAAATGGAGGGTGCCATCGTCTTCTGATAGGGATTCCTAGCTTTTGGTGTTAATATGATGGCCCTGAGTCAAGTTGTTTCACACGTGCCTGAGTTTTTCTTTTCTTGGAACAATAATATTCAGTGGAGCCAGTTGCAGCATAAACATAGCCATTATGTTATAGTATGACTAACTAGCAATTAGTCAGAGGTTAATCAATCTTTTTGGTATCAAATTAGACCAAAGTAACAGATTTAAAACGTCTTTAAAGAATGACTCTTAGGGTTTTATGCAACCGGCCCCAGAAGTAGCTACGCTCATGGCCTTTTTCCATATTCTAGCTTGCTTTACATTTTGCAAGAGAACAAGCTGAAAAAAGGGTGACAAACTAAGCCCCTGAAGTGCCACAGCCCGCAGTCTTGTTCCAAACCTGTTCCAAACCACTTTGTTTTCAAGTAGGCGTAACAGTTAATTCTGTACAAAGCTGGTGTTGGAGCTATATTCTGCAGGACTTTGGCCCAGCAGGAACTGAGTTCGACACCCTGCTTTAAAAACTTTTCTCACAGACTCACAAAATTGCAGAGCAGCCTAACTGTGACACAAAGTGGAACGCCATGCGCGCGGAAATGGCATCATTTTATCTCGATCCACACGCATATACTTTTATGCATAGCATTCTCGCCTGCTAATCTTCACGGTTATCTGTGGTGGTGTATAATAAAAAGCGCTTATCCCGCGCGCTGGCCGCAGGGCGGGATTTCTCCCACAAATAAACTGCTCAGCTCATAACCCGGACGTTAGGTAGACTTCTAAAAAAACAAAAACCGAAATAGTCTGAAATTAAAAAAGGAGAAAAGTTAAATGAAATGAAGAGTTCAATTGGGAAGAGATGAAGAATAAATAGAAGTCATTGTAGATAACGCATACACTATTTGCTCATCTATTTAACATTCATTGAATTGAATAATCCGACCTTATTATCGTAAATAGCCTTCATATTTACTATGAATATGCTAATGCATGTTTGCTGGAAGCAGTCTATGGCGTAATATTTTCTTTTTTCATCAATAGGCTATATGCATAGGCTATCTCCTCACGTAGCGATAGATTCACAACATCGGCTGGCTGCAGCTCTATACGGAGAAACTGATTTGTAAGGACCGGAGTATCCTTTGTCTTCAACCATCTTCTGATTGCCTCTGTTCTAGCTATTTCTAGCTGCTTGCCCGAGGCCAGGCAAGTTACATTTCAATCAGTAGATGAATTGGAAAGTCATTACCCGAAACTAGACGCTGAAAGGCATGACGTCATTAGCCGAACTCAGCGCTCATTAATTGGCTGTCACTTTGCATACGAACGGCTCTCGGGCCCTCGGCCAAACACCAGTTTTATCTCTTTCTTTTAAGGAAAAATAATAGACAATTTATCATTAATCTAAAGCTAGAAATATTAACAAGTTAAATGTCATTTCCTGCGCTCAGTTGTGTTAATCCTCTCCTGTTGCTTTCTGCCCTTAAGCGATCCGCAAGCGTTTCCTGAAACTATTTGAATATTCTCTGATTGTTGCTTTACACGTCCCCTATATAAGAACCGAGGCTCTTCTGTGAACCATTGGCACTGTATGTTGTAACTAAGCTTAAAGACTTCTGTTAGCCTGCTATTTTAGTTTTCCTATATTAGGCCCACTGTAAAATACACTCGACGATCGAAATATGCCCTATCAAGCACTTAAACTTTATCAGTTGTTGCTTGTTATTTTCGCTATGCAAGATGCAAAAAATGAGCTGGATACCAAACAGCTGCCTGTGACAGCTCAATGGCAAAAAGTGTCCCAATTAAACTGTATTCAGTTGAACTAAAGGGATGGTTCACCCAAAATAAAAATTCTGTCTTCATTTACTCACCCTCAAGTTGTTTCAAACCTGTACGAGTTTTATTAAGAAAATAATATATTTTAGAGAAATTGTGGTAAACAGACAGCTAATGGACCCATTGACTTCCATATGTGACTTCCATAATGAGTCATCAACTGTTTAGTTCTCCATGTTCTTCAAAATATCTTCTTTTGTGTTCAGCAGAAGAAAGAAATTCATACAAGTTTAGAACAACTTGAGGGTGAGTAAATGATGACAGAATTGTCATTTTTGGGTGAACTATGGGGATTGGGGGATTGCCGGTAAGAATCCTGTCCACGGGGGGTGGGGGGATTGCCGGTAAGAATCACGTTCCGGATTCTGTTCCGGCCCTGGATCGCGTTCGTGGGGACACTGCGCATGATCGAAAAGGGCAATTTCACTTTCAAAGGGGCAGGGGCTCAAGTCCCCCGCCCCCCGCGCACGCCACTGGTTCTCCCCATCGTCAAAAAGCCAACCCAATGTTGATTCCTGTTTTATTACAAGCTCTTTCGCTCTTTATTTTTTGCGAGCAGCCTCTCCTCTGTTATGCTTTTTCTAGATTCAGCATGCTTCATGTCAACCTTACTCGCTCACCATCTAGACAGGTCTAAAATATAAACACAAATAATATGCTGACCATAGTTAATGGTCAGCATAACAAAAACATGCTTTGGAAGAACAACTGATGATGATATTTACACATTATTTAAATGAAGTTAATTTTTATTAAAAAAGTTACATAGTGTACCTTTAATGAACATTCATTTTTGATAATCACAAACAGTCTTAGTAAGAGATACATTTTCTCTCTGGTCATCAGATTATGCTGAGTTAAAAATCGAAGGCCATGCTTAGATAGGTTAATGGCGTTTGGCTTTCAAACTGCTAGCAGATGCATCCCTACTGACCCGTTTGAGCACAAATCAATCAGCGGTCAAGGGCAAAGACCAAAACAACGGCAGACGCACAGTTCACTCAGATTAAGACAGCAGAGTTTAAAACAGTGTAGCCGGGCGAGCATGTTCATAAATGAACTAAAATCCTTTTCATTAATGCGCAGAGATATTCGCCTTTGGCTTTGACACAACATGTGGACTGCCAGAGATGATGGTCTCTCTCTAAACAAATAAACAAATGACACACCTAAACCTGCAGACGCTGTTCGATTAGCTCCAGAGTTTATGGTGCATGTACGCCTTTAATCCAGGGTCACACAGAAGGGAAGCATGTGTGCGGGTCAATATGAACATGGGAAGAATACTTCTGAAAAGAAAAGCCTTTTGCTATATATATACACACACAAAGTATATGTAAAAAATTGTATGCCAGGATAAAGAGAAATATCTTATACGATTGCATAGTTACTTTCATGTTAAACTGGGTATTTCAATTTTTCTAGTGATAAAGTATGTTTACAAGATGTTTAATTCATAAAATGATATTAAAATATTCTATATATACAGCACCTGTCAGAAACCTTAAAGGTTCTAGATAGAAACTTTTCATCTAGTGTTGGCTCAAGAGCAAAGAATCTTTAACAGTTTCATAATCAATATTTCCTGCTGAGGTCCATCTCCCTTGACCTTGCGGTGATCATGACAATAGACCTTGAATGAGAGACGAGGAGAAGGGCTGGTGTGTGTTTTGTGTTTCTATCCTGTTATACTCAATCATCTTACACATACATGCACACAGATGGCTAGGAGAATCTCAAATTATGATGTTTGTGGGGATATGCCACCCATGATCATGACCACAAACCCTGTTACCTTTGACCTGTCACCTCTAACCTTCTCAAATGTGTCTGCTCATTGTGGTGTCCAATCACAAAAGACCTCAAGATCAAACCCAAGTGTCTATTTGCCTTGTCTAAGCTGTTAGATAAACACTGAAGATCACTGACAGATTGGACCATTATGATTCAAACACGGACCCTCATTCAAACACTGCACAACGGTTAGCTTAAAAACCTAAAGCAAATTGAGTCTGTAATCTTTCGTTCTCTGTTCAAAAGATCATTCTGTGACTAAAATTAGTGATATATTCAAAAGAGACATCTGTCATCATGGAAAGGAATATGATTCATTTGTTATTTCTTCTTGTTTTATCCCAAACAGTGAAGGCTATTATTTGCATTTAATCAGTTTCCTTGCATTGGTGTTTCCAATAATATATATATTTGAACATGGTGTTGAAACTTTGAAAACATGGTCAACTTTGTAAATGTAATTTATAACATTTCAAGTGTTTAAATCTCATATTAAAACTCTAATTTTTCTATTTTCATTTTTTTTTTCTATTTTCATGTAATTGTATGTTGTTGTTTTTTTATTGTGCTTAATTGTTTCTTTTACGCTGTAAAGTGTCCTTGAGTGCTGTGAAAATCTCGATAAATAATAATAGTAAGTGTGTGTTTTATAATATTTTTCCAAAATGTACCATCTGAACCAGATCTGGCATTTATGAACACTCATTTTTGTTTTGAAAACCCACCAGCGGAGGGCATTGTGACAGAATATCATGTTTTAACTTTTTTAAGTGAAAGTACTCTGTACACAGGTTTTTTTTTTGTTTTTTGTTTTTTGTTAAGTGTTCTAAACAAAATAGCCTCAAAACCTTATGTAGCATAAAACAAACTAAAATGAGTAGCCTACATGAGTAACCCTGATAAATTCAAACGTGTCAAAAGTAAATTCATCTTTTTCAGTTGCTAGCTAGATCAGTGCACGATAGCATACATTTAATGTATGTTGTTGAAACTTTTAAATCCCAACCAGACCTAACTAAAAAGACTCCCTCTTTTGGGTACGTAGCCTAGTCCATAGGCCTAGATAGTAAAATCATTAAATCAAACCATCTTAAATCCACCCTATATTAGACACTTAAGTAAGAAAATCTGTCGAAATGTTAAAAGATTTTTATATTTTCCAATATATATATAATTTTAAGTGTATTTGTGATTTGGGTAACGTGATCGCTTGTTGAGATTATCTGTCCCCTCTTTATCGTATGATTGACACGAGAGGTTGTGAAGTGCCACTTGTTCCCACAAAATGCTTCCGCGCGCAGTTTAGCGGATAATTAAAATCTAAATCGAGTTAAACCGCTCAAAGAAAATCTTGATGCCTCTAGTTTGTAAGTCGACACCGCAAGTAAAGCCCTAGAACACAGAAAAGCGCAGCGTGCGGCCAGCTGCGTTAAACAAGTGTGTGCTTATTGAGCCCGCGAGCACTGGCCACGACGCCAGTCTAGTACAGGACAAGGCCGCGAGACGCGTCTGCAGTCTCACGAGCTGTTTTGACAGGATAAAATCCGTCTGACAGAGCGGAAACATTATTAATCGTCTCACGTAGGAATTCTTTTTTTACTCCCATGAGACCACCAGTTCATAAATAAATAGAAGAACCTGCAAGACAATGGGACACACGTAGCCTAGCTACACTGCTGGGTTATGTTTTTAACCCAAATGGTGTGTTCAGCCTGCCGGGTTATTTTTTAAAATATTATTATCCAGTAATGGGTAGTTTTTCTGTTACCCAGCTGCTGGGTCATCACATAGCCTACCTACCCAGAGCTGGGTCAATGTAACCCATTGTTGGGTAGGCTGTGCCAAACCAGTTGAAACTGGATACATTTGTCAGTGGTAATTTTGTGTCCTGTTCTGAGAGAAAACTTCCTGAGGGGAATTTCCTTGAATGAAATTAAGTTGTGTATTACATTATATTCCAATAAGCTTATTACTGTACAAAGAGGAAAATGTCTGTTGTCTCACATTTTACCGTTTTTGTTTAGGCTACATCTGTGAACGCTGTAGCCGTAAGATCGACGCACCAGCAGCGCCACCTTAAATGTCTGCCAGACGAGATGGCACAAGGTAGAGCTGTTTTTTACTTAACTGTTCAAAAATTAATATTTGCGTTTGTCATTTAATGAACTGGAATAGCCCCAGTTTTCTTCCCACAGATTTCCAAAGGCTGCTGGTGCTGCTCATGTCACGTCCTATTTTGTTTGTTTGTTGTATTTTATGACTGTAAAAGACTGACTTGCCATTGAAAAAAACATTATGCACTGTTCCTGTCAGGTTATAATAGAGATTTTATAGGTACCTTTCCTTCAACTATAGGTTCTTCTTGGACTTCTGAGGTTTCACTGCCTTTATGGACTTTTATCATTGAATTCTTGACCTTATCAAAGGATATAGGCTAAGACACTGACTAGGTTGTCTGTTCTGACCCTTTACCTTATAATGCAGTAGGCCTACATTAAGCGCAAATATACATTTTTGATAAAATTCCACCTAACCTATAGTCTATATAGCCTATATTTATAAAATGTCACTACTTAAATTCTTCTATCTTATATTTTGCTTGTTAGAAATGCTTGACGACTATCATGGAAAATAGCCTGTGTGTGCGTGCAAGTGTATATTTACATCTTTGAGTGACAGGAAGTGTGTCAGTCACAGCTGTTCTCAAGGCAGTGTGCTTGAAAGTAGATTGGGTCAGGTTGTATTTGAGTATGTTCAGAAGAATGAGGAATTTCATTATGTAGAAGCCACTCTGTGATTCTGATCCCTGATTAAGGATCTAATTACCCAGTTTAGACTGTAAGTGGTCTATTTGCACTTTGGTGCTGCAGTTGAACTCTTTCCAGATGAGTATGTGTGAGAGAGAGAGCGTGTGTTTCTCTTGGCCCAGATTGTGTGCTTATGAATGTCAGCTGCACCTCTGTGTCTCCACTGTCATTTAGCGAACGTGCACAAATGTTTAGTGTGTGTTTGAGGACAATGCATGTGAGGGATTCTTGTGGAAAGAGACATCTTACCTCTAAGAATAGCATATTAGAAGTTAATTAGGTCTAAAGTAAGACTTAGTCATGAGGGAGGCAACTTATTCTCTTTTTCAATTCTCATAATGTCATAAAGCAAAAGCAGAGATTGAGATTTGTAAGGGTTTTTATGGGTTAGTTCACCCAAAAATGAAAATTCTGTGATCAATAATTCTCATCCAAACCCAAAGACTTTTCTTCATCTGCGGAAGACAAATGAAGATGTTTTTAATGAAATCTGAGAGATTTCTGTGCCTCCATTGAAAGTATATTCTCCCACAACTCTGATGCTTCAAATTGTTCAGAAAAAGATGTAAAATAAATCCACAATGGAGCAGTTTAATCCAAGTTCTCTGAAGAGACCTGGGGCCCGTTTCAGAAAGGAGGTTAAGAGAAAACTCTGAGTATCTTAACCCTGAAATGAGAGAAACTCTGAGTTTTCTGTTTCAGATTGGGAGGAATGTCAAACCCGAGAAAGCAGAATTAGTTAAACCCATTTCTGAAAGAGAGGTAACTTATACGCAGAGACAGTTACCATGGTAATTTACTCTGTGAACCTAACCTGGTCAGGAGCAGGTTTTCTTTGATAAACACAGAGTTTCTTTCAGAGTTTTTAAAGTGTCAGCGGTGTTTAAATACTTAATTTGTTCATTTATGCTGCACAAATGCTTTTCTTACTGAGTATTTTGTACAGTTATTAAATTATTTCAAAATTTAATATAAAATCTAAAGTAAGCACATTTTACTTAAAACAAGTCAAATGATCTGCCAGTGCATCTTGATTTAAGAATCTTTAGATATTTTGACTGGAAACAAGAAGACAAAAATGCAAAGTAAGAAAAGCATTTTTTGCAGTGCAGGCACATTCATTAATTGTGCATATTTTCATCATGGGGACACGGTCAAAGTGACAAAAATGGCATGTCATTTTATAAAGGATCCTGACATTTCACTTGATAAACCTCTAGAAATACCTCCCTCATCTCTCTTTCTGAAAACGGATTAGCCTGTATGGAATGGAAGGATGTCAGATGGATGGGTAGTCCAAGATATAGCTGTTAAAAGAACACAAATCATTCACAATTTTATGGCCATCTTTATTTCCTACAAAAACTTTAATATTAATATTCTTGTCATCCTCATCATCTGTCAGTGGTGCTGGTGATTTGCGAGCCTCTTGCTGTTGGCTGGCCTGAGACGTCAAATGTTAATTTCATTACCCTAATTAATAAATGTAACAGGTGGGATCAGAGAACATTTAATTATGTGAAAAGAGCATTAGAATATGTGGGGCAAGCTGTTGCACATTGAAATAGACACTGAATGATATATATTTAAAATGTCAAATGTTTGTAAATTCAAGAAACCTACACCCATGAACCTTTTATGCTCAAAGCTTTACCTGATCAGAGTTCAAGTTTAAACTCAGAGTTTGTTGAATCTCCTTGTTGAAATGGGCCCCTACTGAATGAATATAGGCTTTTAATTCACGTTAAACATTGATCAGCGAACATACAGCACATAAATGGAAGCTCAGCCGTACTTGCTTGATGCTCAAGAACAAACCTCATTGGTTCTTGAACCCCACACGTGATGGCATAACATGAGGATGAACCTCATTGGTTCTCATGCTTGAGCGTTTACCAAATTTGAGTGTATGTTTGTTGATCAATGTTTATATGTGAATAAAAGGCTAAATTCAATATGTTCATCATACAAATTGATCGTGTTTCTTTAGAAGATTTGGATTAAACTACTAGTTTTATGGATTTCTACACCCATGAACCTTTTATGCTCAAAGCTTTACCTGATTAAATTCTGTTTTATACTTCATTTTTAGCTGCTGCCACATTCTTTTTTTTTGCCTGTGGGCAAGTTTATGAATTAAACTTACATATTGACCCGGAAGTATGCAGATGTCTTTTTCTCGGGTGCTATTGCCATGGTGAATTATAATTTCGGAGCTCCATTGATCATGGGTTTTCATAGTCGTGGTGCATGCGCTTAACTCAGGCTGAATCCGAAATCGCCCCTAAACCGCCCCTAAACCCCCTTCTTTAGTCCACTAATACAGTTCACTTGTTGAAGGAGTGAATAAAACAAGTGAGTGAATTCGGACAGTCGTTGAGTGTACATCGGCTGTACACTTGTTATTTTGGTGCAATGTGGGATTGAATGAGTGCACTCAATAACGTCCACTTTGGTTGCGGACACCACTACAAATGGCCCATTTATATTTTTTATGATTTCGTTCTATGTTTTGAAGTGTCAGAGTTTTGTGTGACAAAAAACATTTCATTAAAAATATCTTCACAAACTCCACCAACCAGACAATGTAACCTTAGCTAGCACAAATAGCATTTTATGTTTATACTTTGTGTAAATATAATCTATTACTAGTGTAAACAGGGTGCTATATCTACCCCTATTTACACTATAAATAGCATTTACCTTTTTATACCATGGTGTAAACAGATGCATTCACGTGGAAATAAGTATTATAAATTCTTAAATATTTTGGCATTATCTATTTGAGGTCTATTATCAAAAATGTCATACATTTTACCTTTTATCTCATATATTACACATTAAATGTAACATTTTGTCACCAAATACATATTATATATATTTATTTTAAATAGGCAATCTCTTGGGGGTACTTGATGCTGCTAACAGGAAGGAATGCATTTTTCACTATGATTTTTCAACCTTGTAAACTAGGTAGAGGGTGAGTTTATCAACAAGCACATTTGTAATGTGTATATGGAATGCTTAGTCATAGAAATGTCTATAAACGGCTAACATTATGTCCTGTAGGGTGGTGTTATACAAAAACTCCATCTAAAACTACCTTAAATATTTTATTAAGTGTATCATTAGAATTTGTAAGATCCCGTATACTAGTATATAAAGCTTAACTCAAATCTTGGTTGTGTTAAACATAAAAAATATGTCAAAGTGTCAGTTCCCATATATAAGCATTTTTGCTCAAGCAGTAGTCTACTATTTACCATGGCATGGATAGGTTTTTTTTTTCTATCTTCAACATCTTTTCAGCAATAAATATCCAAGGGATAGAAAAAGTATGACATTTGATAATAAATTCTGATGATATGGTACAATGGGCCTGAAGCAGTATGTGGTAAAAAAGCTAATAGATGCAATTTTCTCCTACAGCACTACGTCAACAAAAAAACACTAGTACTTTCTAACACAGTGCTGCAATAAATTAATAAACAGTTTTGCCTCAGTTAAGAGGAAATCATTTGTTGTGATGTGCAATGTCTATTCACAATTCATTATTTTTGAAGTATGCATGAACTAAAATATTAGTAAATTTAGTTAAAAAAAATATATTAGACAGTTAATGAACTAAAGGCACAGTAATACATAAATTGTTAGTAAATTAGATATTATGAAATTAAATGAATGGCATGAACCAGGAAGAGAAACACCCTGTGCCAAACTTGAGTCTCAAAGTTTTTTAATTGTGTCTCTCCATCAATATTCAATTATTTATCTTCTTATTTTTAACATTCAACAACTAACAACTTAAGGGTAAAGCCCTATAACCCTTTGCACCCTAATACAAAAAATATGAATTTGTAATGGTTTCTCGAGACAACATGAGGGTTAAAACCCTGCCCTGTACCAGAGGCTTCCCGGTTTAAAGTCCGCGAATCCCCGTACATCTGCAATATTATGTCATCGTAAGGCTGTGCTCGGATTCTCGCGCAGGATAGCTCGTCTACGGTATTTTAGCAAAGTTCGACAACGAACGACTGTTTATTCAATCTAAGGTTGCCGAGTGAAACTGCTTTTCTAAAATGCACACGAGAGAACGTGTATTTTAAAGCAGCACGAATGCAGCATGCTGTAGTCGGGGTACCCAGTCACTTCCTTGTCCTGCGGAGAGGATAAAGCAGTGACGTCGGTGGACCGGTCTGCACGGTGGATGTAACGCCGCAGAGGGAAACCTGTCCGCCCGACCGGGACAAACGACCCACGCCGGCGTGCCGACACATATCAGCCACTTTATCGTGGGCGGCTCGACGTCTCACGCGCGCTGAATCTTAAAAATGTTTCGCTGTGGACAACGACGATAGGCTGGCGGTTACTAAGCGACGCTCGACCGGGAGATCAGCCGTTATCAGCTGCCCCACTGTCTATGTGTCCGTGTGCGGTGCACCGGTGACCATGTCCTTGTTGAAGAGTGACGAGGAGCAGCGATGGGTGCCAACGCACGTGCAGGTAACTGTGCTACGGGCCCGAGGGTTGCGCGCGAAGGGTAAACACGGCACCAGCGATGTTTACACCATCATCCAGCTGGGCAAAGAGAAATATTCCACGTGCGTGATGGAGAAGACTACGGATCCGGAATGGGGCGAGGAATGCGCGTTCGAGCTGCAGCCGGGGATCCTGGAGGAGGGAGGGCGAGACGCTTACCCACCCGGTAGTGGCGACCTGACCCTCACCGTTATGCACCGTGCTCTCATAGGGCTAGATGTGTTCCTGGGCCAGGCTGTTATACCGGTGGATAAAGCCTTCCAGGATCGGAAAAGCATGAAAAACGAGTAAGTTTGTCTTTGCATTTAATGTTTATGTATTTATTCGTTGTTGTTATTAGTATCAGTCTGAATGAGCAGTTGTGGCTGAAGGAATGAGGGTTAGGGTGCCATTAGCCCAGTCAGATATGTCTTACTCAGAGTGCTGCAATCTGTTCCTCTGCAGTCACGCCCTCTTAAGTGGGCCTGGATGTTTGACTGAGGAAAGTAGGGGAATTTTCCTTTCCTGTTCCTGGAGGCCTCCCCATGGTACAAAATGAAACACAGATGAGAGGCTCCAAAACCTGAAATGGGTGTGTCCCATAAGGGAGACATCCTAAATGCGTTAAAGGGTTAGTTCACCCAAAAATGAAAATTCTGTCATTAATTAGGCTACTCACCCTCATGTCATGCCAAACCCGTAAGACCTTCGTTCATCTTCAGAACACAAATGAAGATATTTTTTATGAAATCCGAGAGCTTTCTGACCCCTCCATAGACAGCTATTTAATTATCACTTTCAAGGCCCAGATAGGTAGGAAAGACATTGCCCATGTGACTCCAGTGGTTCAACCTTAATTTTATGAAGCGACGAGAATACTTTTTGTGTGCAAAAAAAAAATGACTTTATTCAACAATCTCTTCTTGTCTGTGCCAGTCTCCTACGCTGTTGACAAATTGGGGCTCACCATTGGCTAGCTCCTGCATCAGAATCACACGCATGGTGCTCAAGTGAACTGTGTCGGCCAATGGTAAGCCAGCATTTAGATGTAGCACTTCGAAAACTCTGCACGTCAACAGCGTAGGCGACTGGCACAAACTACAATAGATTGTTGAATAAAGTAATTATTTTTGGGGGGTTTTGCGCACTAAAAGTATTCTCGTCGCTTCATAAAATTAAGGTTGAACCACTGTAGTCACATGGACTATTTTAACAATGTCTTTCCTGCCCTTCTGTAGTTTCAAGCTACATTCATATGTGGTTTGAAATCCTATTCAAATTTCAATTCTGGAAATCTGTTTCATTTTGATCATTTTGTATAGATTTTTTTTCTTATGTCACATTCTCACGCCACGTAATCACGTCAGGCATGGTTACAGAAACAAGGTTGTGTTGTGTTGTCTATGCAGGTCACTTAGAAAATTGTAATATAATGGAGACATCACCATGGTCCAGTGATGAGGTGATTCCACACACCTCTTTGAATTTCGAGACTGGCAGAGACGGCAGCATGGAATAAAGTCACTCATGCCAGTCTCCTAACGTTGTCATGTTGTCAGACAACATTGCAAACCATGTTGTTTTTGGCAAATGCCTACCAATGCAAGGCCATTGCAATGGAAACCAACTCAGATAGACTATTCCGGAAAACGAAAGTGTGCTGCGGGGTGGACAGTTAATAATTTAGATCAGATTCCATTCGGATACACAAATAATTGGATTTGGACTGACAGTATAAACATTGAGGGTGTCCAGGATCAGTGTTGAGAAATGCTTGTTTAAATGTTCTGTATTTTTCACATCTGTTCGATTCAGGTAGCTAAAGTTGTGTACAAAGTGTGAAATATGTCATTGCTTATGCGTATGAACAGTCTAGCTTTGCTCTGTCAGCTTTCTGATTATGTAAGATTAAGGCACAAGCAGAAAAATTAAAGGCTTGGGTCATGTGCCTCTACCTGGTGCATCACGGCTCTTTACCCATAATGCCCCTTTTTGTGTGCTTCACCAACACAATCTCATGGCATTATGTAACTATTTCACGTTTTGGGTATTGGTGGCTAATTCGTATGAATTTCCATGATCTCATTTATATGTTTTATGTATCGCACTGTTTAATTAAGGTACCATATATTGCATTGACTGCAGTGAACTGCATTAGGATGTGCTATACTCTATGTAGCATCTCAAACCATTTTAAAATGCATTTTTTTATCTAGCCATAATAGCTGCTGTCCATTTACATCAAGACATTGTCCTCCAGAAGTAACCAAGAGTTTATGAGCAATAACAAGCAGCTGTGGTACTAGATATAAGAAGCTCAGGATAGCTCAAGATGGATGTTTTATCAGACCAGTGGAGCATGACTTCTTCATGCTTCACTTATTGAACATTTTTAAACATTTCATAACATGAAGATATGTGTTTCACCATAGCATGCAAAGGGAAGTGTTTTAAAATGCATTTTAACCTGTATGTAGAGTCTCTCTCTGCATATATTAATGTGTATGATTCTGAGGAAATCAATTTTTTTTGTGGGTGAGTGAGGCTCCATACTATATCTAGACTCTAACACTACAGCTGTGAGATATTTATTCTCAGTATACACCCCACTTCCTGTAACTGGCCAGCAAATAAAATAAATAAAAAACATTTATTTAGGCTATTATATAGAGGTCCTTCAGTGCTGCTCTCTAGCTCTTCTGGTGTCACTTCTTTTTAGATGTAACCAGAACCGATGTGTTTAATTTATATTATGGAGTACCTTTAAAAAAAAAAACCCTTTTAAATATAAGACAAGAATAGGTAATACTCAAAGAGTAATGTGGACAATTATTCTGTAACTGTACACTGTAAGGCCTACATAATGCTCCCAATTATATGTACGTACAGGCATTAAATTGTAGCCTTAAAGGGATAGTTTACCCAAAACGAATATTGTCATCATTTACTCACCTTCAAGTAGTTCCAACCCTGTAAGAATTTCTTTCATCTGCTGAACACAAAAGAAGATATTTTAATGAATATAAGTAACCAAACAGTTGATGGACCCCATTTTTACCATTCTATGAAAGTCAATGGGGTCTATCAACTGTTTGGTTACCCATATTCTTAAAAAATATAATCTTTTGTGTTCAGCAGAAGAATTAACTACTTGAGGGTGAGTAAATGATGACAGATTTTTCATTTTTGGGTGAATTATCCCTTTAAACGAGACCCTGTAACTTGTAACTCGTTTTTAATGTTACCTAGTCACTCTGCAGGAGTGATGTTTTTTCACTTTAAAATAATGGTCCAGGTCACTAGTAGTTCCTGCATAGTGACTAGGTTACACTTGAGTAATTAGGGATGCATTCAGAGTAAAAAAGATGACTGATAATGTCTCAGACACAAAATAATGTTCTTTATAAGTTGTCAGTTAGTTAAATCATTAATGAGGCTAATCCCATTCAGTAATTATTGATTATCTATCTCCTAAATTTGATATTACTTACTGATTAGTTAAGCTTGTTTCTATATTAGTAAATAGTAGTAGCTGAAGTGTTCATGTAGTATTACTCATCAGTTCTGCATTACTTTATGCATAGTTAGCTATTAATGATGGACCATTATTCTAAAGTGTTACCCCCAAAATGATGCATGGAAGAACAGTTGAGCCTGGCCCAAAACCATCAGGCTTGGCTGGGTAGCAGACCTCTACTCTCAATTCGCTAAGTGCACTAAATGTTGACACTGAGGGTTTAATATTTCCTGAATATGCTACTCGCTTCTTGGTTCCTGGTGATTTCCAGATTGCGTGTTGGTATCTCCCCTTGTTTGTGTAGGTGGGGTGAGTCGGGTAGATAGATGAATCATGTAGTTAGTGTGTGGGTTGGCAAATTACCATTGTAAGATCTAACGATTAGATCACTCTTGACTCTGCACTTTACGATTAAAACATTTATTCAGATTTGACTTTGTCAGACGTGAGTTTTCTATTGGCACTGATAAGAAGTATGAAAAGTGTCTATTTACAGAATTGTTTTTTGAAAGGACCACACTGTGAAAGAGCCAGTTCTGCTGGATGCTGAGTAATAAAGCCCACATATAACCACACTGGGCAGGAGTCTGCTGCTCACCTCAGAGGTGAAATTATTGTAGCGTTGAATCTGGGTTATTCACATTGATACTGGAACTAGTGGGTGTTTTGGGCTCATCGGTTTGGTGTGGGTACCATAAAAGATGCTACAAAGAAAACAAAGGACTGATTTGACTTGCTGACTAGTCACTTTTGAATCTTAAGCTCTTCAAAGACACAGACAGCTACATTTTGTGCTTCAACCAACCAAAGAGTAAAAGAAGACAAAATATTCAGTTACTAATTTCTAGTTTACCAGGTTCATGTTGCTTTTCTTTTGCTTAGTTGACCAGACATTGTTTGAGCACACCATTGTGCACAATACCGTACATAATACCTCTTGTGTAACTTAATAAACTTGTCAGAAAAGGTATTTTGCAGAAGGTTTTACTTCAGTTAAGGCCAAGAGGTAAAGGAAAAATGGTTGCTTTATTTAGTTCACATTTTGTACATTTACACTTTTACTTCAGAAATGACGGTAACGCTTTACAATAAGGCCTCATTTGTTAACACTAATCAATGCTAAATAACAATGAAAAATATATTTTTAAAGCATTTATTAATCAATTGTTAATTTTATGTAATATTATTTAGTTAGCAGGATGGATTCTGATTGGCTGTCAACGTTTTTATCGTTCATCAGCTGGATAAAATCGCTCTGAAAGTGATTTTCCAATGATATTGTTTCTCTGTGCCTTTATCGTTAACTGTAATTTTTCAATATTGAGAACAATTATTATTATCTTTAGTTATCATCCTTGTTGTGAACTGGCCTTAATACTGCATTTTGAACCGTTTTCGCTGTGTTAGTGTTTTAACAACGTTGTTGTCTGTCTCAATGGAATAAACCTCTGTTCAACAAGCTGCCCAATTTGAAGTGTCTCTTAAAGCCTGTAGCACAATCAGTGCAGGTTTTTCTAATCCATTTATGAGCCTTAATAGTGTTCCATCCCTTAGCAAACATCACTAATAACTTATCGGCAGAAATTCTTGTGCTTTGAAAAGGTTGTGTCTGCTCTGCTGATTTTGAGTATAGGTAATGTTCACTAATGTATAAATTTAAGACAATGATATAGAAATATAAGGATTTAAATGGCAAAAGGCATATGGTGAGGCAACAGTGATTGGACATTGAAAGCGAATGGATGGAATGGACTATGGTACTTAAGTTTGCACATCTGAGACATAAGTTGTGTGTTAATTTTTGGATAAAGTGACTTGTGTTTAAAGCGAGAGAGAGTATCAGAAATTATGTATATTACCTAGAAGTAGAATGTTGATTTCCTGTTAGAGATTGTGATTATCCTGGTGGTCTTTGATAGCTTGCCATGACATCACAAGGCTGATATATTTTTCTGTTTGTGTATGTGTGTGATTTATTTGTGTTTCCCTGATGCACTGATATCTTCTCAATCTCCTTGGAATCAGAACATCAGAGTACCCCATTTCAATCCACAGCCCAATGAGACGGTGTGCGTGTGTCTACATGTTGTATAATAATGAATTATATGTGAAATATACCATCAAAAAGAGAAGAAATTTCAGCTATATATATATATATATATATATATATATATAGGTCCTTCTAAAAAATTAGCATATTGTGATAAAAGTTCATTATTTTCCATAATGTAATGATAAAATTAAAATTTCGTTTCTTTTAGATTCATTGCACACCAACTGAAATATTTCAGCTCTTTTATTGTTTTAATACTGATGATTTTTACATACAGCTCATGAAAACCCAAAATTCTCAAAAATTAGCATATTTCATCCGACCAATAAAAGAAAAGTGTTTTTAATACAAAAAGTCAACCTTCAAATAATTATGTTCAGTTATGCACTCAATACTTGGTTGGGAATCCTTTTGCAGAAATGACTGCTTCAATGCGGCGTGGCATGGAGGCAATCAGCCTGTGGCACTGCTGAGGTGTTATGGAGGCCCAGGATGCTTCGATAGCGCCTTAAGCTCATCCAGAGTGTTGGGTCTTGCGTCTCTCAACTTTCTCTTCACAATATCCTACAGATTCTCTATGGGGTTCAGGTCAGGAGAGTTGGCAGGCCAATTGAGCACAGTATTACCATGGTCAGTAAACCATTTACCTGTGGTTTTGGCACTGTGAGCAGGTGCCAGGTCGTGCTGAAAAACGAAATCTTCATCTCCATAAAGCTTTTCAGCAGATGGAAGCATGAAGTGCTCCAAAATCTCCTGATAGCTAGCTGCATTGACGTTGCTCTTGATAAAACACAGTTGACCAACACCAGCAGCTGACATGGCACCCCAGACCATCACTGACTGTGGGTACTTGACACTGGACTTCAGGCATTTTGGCATTTCCTTCTCCCCAGTCTTCCTCCAGACTCTGGCACCTTGATTTCGAATGACATGCAAAATTTGAGCGACAGTCCAGTGCTGCTTCTCTGTAGCACAGGTCAGGCGCTTCTGCCGCTGTTTTTGGTTCAAAAGTGGCTTGACCTGGGAATGCGGCACCTGTAGCCCATTTCCTGCACACGCCTGTGCACGGTGGCTCTGGATGTTTCTACTCCAGACTCAGTCCACTGCTTCCGCAGGTCCCCCAAGGTCTGGAATCGGTCCTTCTCCACAATCTTCCTCAGGGTCCGGTCACCTCTTCTCGTGCAGCAGTTTTTGCCACACTTTTCCTTCCCACAGACTTCCCACTGAGGTGCCTTGATACATCACTCTGGGAACAGCCTATTCGTTCAGAAATGTCTTTCTGTTTTACCCTCTCGCTTGAGGGTGTCAATGATGGCCTTCTGGACAGCAGTCAGGTCGGCGGTCTTACCCATGATTGCGGTTTTGAGTAATGAACCAGGCTGGGAGTTTTAAAGCCTCAGGAATCTTTTGCAGGTGTTTAGAGTTAATTATTTGATTCAGATGATTAGGTTACAAGCTCGTTTAGAGAACCTTTTCAATTTTTGAGATAGGAATTTTGGGTTTTCATGAGCTGTATGCCAAAATCATCAGTATTAAAACAATAAAAGACCTGAAATATTTCAGTTGGTGTGCAATGAATCTAAAATATATGAAGTTTTAATTTTATCATTACATTATGGAAAATAATGAACTTTTATCACAATATGCTAATTTTTTGAGAAGGACCTGTGTATATATATATAT
This sequence comes from Gobiocypris rarus, assembly GCA_023029165.1. NCBI lineage: Eukaryota > Metazoa > Chordata > Actinopteri > Cypriniformes > Gobionidae > Gobiocypris > Gobiocypris rarus. The sequence goes on along the minus strand of CM040927.1, from coordinate 30,893,236 downwards.
ATATTGTGTAGTGGATGGAATTGAAGTGATTATGTTCACCAAAACAAATCTATGTATAGTTCAACATACATATTGTAGTGTCTGCATATTCATTTTTGAACTATTTTAACACTGAAAAAAAATCAATTATTTATGTATCACCTTAACTGAATTGAAATATAAAATAACATATCCCAGTGTCACTTCAATGTGATGCTACCATAGCAGCATAAGTGCACTGGAGTAATGCCAAATGTGTTTATTAGTAAATGTGAATAATTAATGGACATTCATGTGTGGGTGGATCCGCCTATCTGTTCATCTATTAATTGGTTAATTGTTTTCTTTTAATGTGTCAGCCAAGTTTCTAACAATAAGAAAATTAGATCTTTAGTGTGTGCTGTCTTGTGGAGTGTCTAGAAAAGCAATAACGCTGATGGAAGAAAGCTGACCTTATTGTCCCAGTGCTGTCTTTGTCAGCATGTATGTGTGTTTACATGAAGAAGAAAAAAAAATTTTCAATTAATTTAGTAGCGAGATCATTTGATCTAAATTTAAATAGAAAGTTTGTGTATTTGTGTTTGCTAGAAAATGAAAACTGTATGTGAATGTAGAGGAGAGGGCACTTGAGATCAAGTAATCTATCCTTCAGTCTTCAGTAGATGACTGCATTTCTCTCACAATTCCACCAATCCAACAGACAATTTTCCGTTGTAATATTAAAATAAATGAACCAGTAATCAGCTGATAATTTTCACATTATAACCGACAAATTAAAATTAAGAATTAAGCAGGAATTAAAATTATATAAAAAAATGTTCCCCCATAAATCAATCATATTAAATGAATAGGTCTTATTATGTTTTTAAAGATTAACTTTGTGTGGAATTTTGATGACGGCAAGGCTAATATAAATGTAAAAACAGGAAATTAATATTTTTATAATATCTGCCAATATTTATTGTGTATATATACAGTGTATATTATATATATGTGTATATATGTATATGTGTGTGTGTGTGTGTGTTAATTGGTGATATTAATTTGTTATATTGGTGTAGATCCCTGAGGCTCTCCCTTTGAAGCCCACCTGTTTTTTTGTGGATTCATAGTTTTTAATCTAGGTATGTCTTCCTATGTTGAACTTTAAAACTATCAACATCACTGAATATAGAAAATGGCAGAGGTTCCACAATGTAAAATACAAATACAGCATATATGCAAGGTCGGCATTAATAGCTGAAAATTACTACTAGCTTGGCAAAATATGGAAATGAATTAGCTTTTTGTTTTTTTTTAGACGAATATCTCTCTTAGTGTCTTGTTCATTTAAAGTATTGTTTGTTCTAACAGAGATGTACAATAGTGGCCAAAAATTAACATCTTCACCCTTTATTCAAATATTATTAACAATTTGTTCAAGAAATTGTAGGCATATTGCGTAGCCAAGTCAATTTATTTGTGATAAAACAATAAAAAAAAATTTTTTTCTATCATATGCATTTTTTAATTTGTAAAATAAACCCTGTAGCTGTAGTAAGCCTTTTTGGTCAAATAATTTAGTCCGATAGATACCTTAACCAACTTTAGTGTTTTGTTCTTAACTTTAGTGTTTAAACTTTACTTTTTTTTTTTAATCTAAAATATTTTCCTCATATTTTGATGATTTATTCAAAGTTGTAGGGTCATTAAAATCAAATAACCTTTAGACATCACTTTTGTCCACTATATTATTTGTGCTTCCCTTTAACACCATTTTCTTTACACATTATTGTTCATAGGTGGCACAGACTGCATTCTAAAACTGGCAAAAAGGAGAAGGAAAGAGGGGAGCTTCAGCTGACCGTACAGTTCACTCGGCACAACCTGACGGCCAGCATGTATGACCTTTCCATGAAGGACAAACCTCGCTCTGCTTTCGACAAGCTCAGAGAACGCATGCGAGCTAAGAAGCGCTCTAGTGAAGAAGATTCCTCTTCCGCCATCGTCTCTGGGGGATACGGATCAATGGTATGCATGCGGGGGAGGCTGCCAAGTGATGGGGGCGGCGAGGAAGACTACGAGGATGATGAAGGCGGGGAGGTCCGCAGAAGTAAGATGAGAAGTTTTTTCCTGCGTGGGAGGTTGAGGAAGTCTTCAGACACACGCTCAAGCACGTCACTGGGCTCCGAGAGCAGCGAGTCTTCATCGCGGGGCGGCAGCCTCAGCCCGACGGCAGGAATCAGCGTGGTGGTTTCAGATCTGTCCAACTCTCCAAGTAACAGCAGCAACCTGACTGCAGACAGTCCAGGTATGCACAACAGAATTTTATGTTTTTTAAAAGAATATTCTGTGTTCAGTACAAGTTAAACTCAATCAATATAAAAATCTATTTCATGCAAACGTATCTGGTTTTCTTAAAAAAAAAAAAATTCTGTGTGAAAGTGAAGCACTTACAATGAAATTGAATGGGTACAATCCATAATGCATAACTTTGCCGCTATGACCATGTAAAAGAGTTGATTTAAACGTAATAATGCTCGTTTTAAGAAGCCCCCATGATATGCATGTTTACACATTCAGAATGCTAGATTAAATGTACATGATTTAAAGGTGGTATAGGCAACACTTTTTGTTATACTTGTTGAAACTCTCTTCACATCCTGATAGCAATCAGTAATAGAAGTGGTCTAAATATAAAAAAATAGATTAAACATTCAAAACTTCTATGGAAGTCTCAGGACCAAAAAATGTTTGTCTAATCATTGCATTTGGTCTGATGTCCTACTTACCTGTCAACATTTGTATATCCATACCTCTGCGCCCCCTGCTCACGCAGACATTACATGTCATCAGCGTGTTTCATGCTATGTAGAGTTGTAGACAGACTGTTACCGAACGCCGGCAAACAAACAGCAGCCACCAGCTCCTCCTGAACCAAAACAACAAGCTTATGCTGCATTCACGCCATGTCATAACTTTAATTACAAGATGGCAACCCGTGACGTCTCTACACAGAGCGGTTCATGTCCTCAGACTCAGATTTTTGTGTATCAATGTTGAACTGAATCTGCATCAGTCAAGTGGTACAACTAGAGCTCTGTAAGTTGTTTATGTTCATTATTATTTTAATTTTATGTGCTTTGAGATGTGAGGTAATTTAACGCCGCCTCTCGTGACACTTTGCACTTTGTGTTTTGAAGTAAGTGTGTCTTTGGAGATGCTCTGAAGGGAGGGTGGGGTCTTTTGCTTTCAAAGCTAGCTTGCTATTGCTAGCCTCTCTGAAATTGCCTACCCTACCTTTTAAAGTAAAAAAAACCCAAAACATTTCTTATATGCACTGATGTAGCATTGCTATACAATGCTTTAGCACCTTTTTTTCACGCTCTGCCTGAAATGCTTCCGTTTTATTTTCTGTCTCTTTAAAGCACACCTTTCCGAAAAGCCCTGACTGCTCTGATACTGTTACTGCTTAGAGTGTATCATAGAGTGTAACATTTGAAATATTATATCTATGGTTTAAGTATTGGAAGTCCATACAATGAAGTCCAAAACTGTGTTTTCTCGATAGTGAAATCACTTACTGGCAGGCCAAAGCAGCCAGTAGGCAAATGTGTAACATTGTGGCGTAGCTAAGTCACAGAAATAATGGCAGGACTACAGACGAGACATTTCAGGCAATTTGTTTTCTGTTAAAGAAATGAACTCCATTTGGTGTGGAATAGACCTGCAGCAGTAGTCAGTGTTACACAGTATTCTGCCATACACTGTCACTGATTTCATTATGTGCCCATCGTGGCACCACCCCCACTGCTTTTTTTATAGAAATAAAATCCATTTAGTTTAGCTGGACAATGGATGCTACAATTGTAAACCAAAAGCGTCTGCTCTGTACAGCACAAGCAGCACAGTGCAGCAGAAATCAGATCCCACTTATCACGTGACAAGAGTAAAGAGAGATGACTGACGAAAGTTAGCAAAAAGTAAAAGTAAGCACAACAGACCCTGAGCATCATTGACAAATATATTTTCTTGTAAAATGTGCGGTCAGTACCGCCGCTCTCTCACAGGGACATCTCTAGTGTGGACTTTGTGCTGTGTTTATAATATAATATAATATAATATAATATAAATAATAATGTATAATTTTATTAAAATATAAGCATTACATTTCTGCATTTAAATCCTCCAAAAAGGGCCCCATTAACTTATATTGTAAGTACCACAAAAAATTATTTGGAAAAAAGTCCTATAAAGTCAGCATGACATGGAATGAAATTCATTTAATCTATTTTCTTAATGAATCTTATTGAACTTATTGTGAATTATACATTTCTTTTTGTTTGTTTCACTTTATTTGAACTTGTAATTTTTAACGTCATAAGTTAACTCTATCTTTTGGGGAAATTACAGACTTATCTCTGGTGAGGTATGCTGGACTCTCCAGTTATTTAGTCTGATCAGACCCCAACTCTTTCATTCAGATCTGCTTCCATCCAATCAAGCCCCCATGCCAATTTTTTTCCAATAATCTGTTTCACTCTGATGTGTCACAAGATGTTGCTATGTCTGTTACATTGTGACTTTAAGAAAATGATACAACTCTTTTTCTCTTTCAGAACACACAGTGGCTCCCTCACCACAGGTTTCTCCTGTTAGACATATGATGTACGACATCAGCTTACCAGTGCCTCATTCTGTGACGTCAGAGAACGACACTCTTATTCTGCTTCCCTCAGTGTGCGTGAATGGGAATCCGGTGGAAACGTCTCCTCTAACTCACCACCCACCGTCACTGATACTACAGCAACCTCAACGAGAGTCAACCAAACCAGTAACTCAGTCAGGTCAACCACAGGCAACCAAGCTGCCAGTTAAGTCTCAGAAAACCCAATCAATCGAACAGAAACCCCAAGAGACCCGGCTATCCAAGTCCGAGCCAAAGCCAAGGCCCGAGCCCCAGCTTCCAGCCCTTGGGGTGTTTCAAAAGGGCTCCTCTCTCTCCCTCTCCCTACAGAACCTTTCACGCAGTAGGGAAGAAAAGCAAAACGGCGGCCCTGTGGATGGCCGTCGCTGGTCCTTCGATAAACCCGGAGAGGAAGAAAAAGCTGCCATCGTAGCAGCATTAGAACATGCTGGAAGAGTTACAGAAGAGGCGGTGATAGAAACAGTGATACCTGCTGGAGAGACAGAGACTCAGAGCAAGAAAAGGAGGGGCCTGTTTTCACATGGGAGAGGTGATTCGGCTGGGAAAGGACCAATCATGAGTAAAGAGGAAGCAGAACATGCTCAACCACTTGTAGAAGTCAAACACAAAGGATGGTTCAGCTCCAAGGATTCGCACAGTAAACCCAGGTAAACTTATTTTTGCCATATTTACGTTACAGATGCTAAATAGAAGTGCGTGCGTGTGTATTTGTGGTCCTGTGAGCGTGAACGCTGTGACATACAGCCATAGATTTAGTTTCAGCATCTGCATTGCAGAGGGAGGTGTTGCCTGGAAACCTGAACTCCTTGAATTACTTTCTTTCTCTCTCTCTCTCCCTTCATCTCTCTCTTTCTCTCTCTCTTTCACACTTGCTCTCCCTCAATACCAAGCTTTGATTTCTCAATTTTAATCGGAAAGTGCTATTTTTGTATTGCAGACAGATGGATCTGAATGTGTGTGGGAGTGTTTGTGTTCGCTATGAATGGGGAGGAGTCAATCAGTTTAAATCTGTCACTGACCTAAACCAGTATAACTACATTCTTGTTTCTGGTGTAGGTGTGTATGCTGTCCATTGTTTGGTAAATATTTTCTTTTATTCATTGGTGATGGTAAATCACACTCTGTTCTATTTTTCTGGGCTTTGGTTTGGGTTTTTGTAAAGCAGGGACATGACTATTCATGCTGCGTCAACAAAAATGTGCACGCACTTGCTAATAAACATCCCTCCAGGATTTTGCAATTGCAAAAAATAATGCAAATTAAAGAAATCCCACATCTTCAATTTTCAGCAAAAACATTTTAACTTAAGGAAAAAATACGGGAGCAATATTATTAGCTAATTAAGATCTGTGAATTCCAGGCGTATCAAATGAATCTCATGTTGAAATTTCCTGCTGATGTCTTGGAGAAAATACCACAGTTGAGCTTCATTATGTTGTACTCACTCTGCAGTGCACTTGAAGTGAGATTACCCAGAAGATAGCAGCATTACATTTCGTATCTTCACATCTGGAACATGTGCGAAGACGTTATTGCCACTTTATTTTAAATCCTATTAGTTAAACAAAAAAGGCGAATACTTTTGCTTCCATTGTTCTTTTATGTCTTGGGTTTTGAGATTCCAAGTAAAAACTTAGTCTTTAAAATGATTGTACTTGGATTGTCTTATCATAAACTGCAAAATCCTAAATTGGAATGACAGTCATCTGTACACTTCGCTAATGGCCTTGAGAAAGGGCTCGTGGCAGGATTTAGTTGCTTACGTTTGTTTGGAATGTCCCTACGTCTTTCAAAGATGCAAAAATGACTTTTGGAATTTGCTACTTGATCATGTAAAGATAAAAAAGAAACCGTTTTACTATACAAATATACAGTATTGATTAATAAGCACACACTTAGTACTCAACAAGCCATTTCTGGGCTGCAATAATAAAAAAAAAGTCCCTTGAAATCCTAATGGAAGTGAGATAAACAGATTTACACACATAGAACTCAAAGAGAATATAATCTATGCTGATGAAGTTATTATTCACCCATGAAATGACCCATAACAGACCAAATATTTATGCTAATGACCTATTAAACGGGTACAGATTAAGCTTTGACCTAACATTAAAAAAAAAATTCTTTTGAAAATAACCATTTACAGTGCAGTTTAGCACACAACTATTGTTAATATTTTCCTAAGCAATTGGCTTCTAGCATGTCTTTATTAACTCTGACATCTAGTTCAAATGATTTCATAGAAATGTCTTTGAAGTTTAGCTATTGGAACGTCAAATACCCCAACCAATCACATGCTTTCTGATGTTTACTTGCTTGAAGCAAAAAAGTGATTTTAGTTTATGTATGAACTTAACTATATGGGCCTAGACGATAGTCTGTAAAAGTCTGTTGTTTGCTCAGTCTTTCTTTCTTTATTGCTATCTCTCACCTCCCCCTCTAATACGGTTGGGTGATTTGTTATGGCCTTTTCAAACTCAGCGTTTCTACATGTCTTAAAAGTAGAGCAACCAGACACTGTTTTTCGAAATACTATCCTGTCATACTGCTTGACACATCACAAGGCACTATTGCATGGTAATTCTTTAAACATCATTTGAGTATGCAATAGTGCATTTATAAAACTGTAATATATTGAGGAGTTATCATATGGCATATTATCATATGGTGTGTTTGGCATTTGCGTTGTGGAAAACTGAACATCTGACCTATTGCGCTATGATTTTATATTGCACATTTCATCATAAAATGTAATTTAAGATATCAAATATATATACGAAAACAATCATACTATCCACATTATGTACACAGGTAACTGCTTTTCTTTGAGGGGTTTTATGAGAAATATGATAGTATATTTTGAGCATAACACAACTATATAGTGCCTTCTATTTAGAAGTTTCCTATAACAAACGTCTTTTTTGTTTAGAATACATGGTGCACAATTGGTGTTTGAGGGATTTTGTATTTTAGATGGTGAAGGTCACTGGTCAATGCACTTGGCCATTGTTGTTTCTCGCCGTTATTAAGGGTTTAATGGAGGACACGGTTACTAATGAAGTGCACTGAATATACCTTTCTTTCACAGCCTACTGGTGTCTCCTCGGTCACACTCAAGTGCCAGTACAATCTGTCAAATTGTACCCTTGACCTTTAATGACCCTTCACAGAGCATGGCTGACAAACACGCTAATCCCTTCACTTCTCTCCCACCCCTTTCTGAAGACAATCCCTTCCTCCCACTTGCACAGCAGAATCCTTTTTTTCAGGAGCTTCATTCTGCTCCTTTAACTCCTGATGTGCCCTCTCTCTTTAGCGCACAGTCTGATAATAATGCCACGCCAGATTTGCTAAGGATTGGAAACAAAAAAGGACCATCCCAAATGGATATCTCATTTGATCCTTTAAATTCTCACTTTGAGGGACAGACAAAAAAGGATGAATTTGAACATTTTGCTAAGGACAGACTGAAGTCTTCAGATGAGGTGAATGAAACAAAGAATTTGGTTACACCTCCTGCTCTTCTTCTGAAAACAAATCATCAAGAGCCCTCGGGTGCTTTGGGTGGCTTAATGGTGTTGGATACAAATCACCTAACTGATTTAGGGCAAACTGCTTCAGCAAGTACTGTAGAGACATCTAAGGAAACTGCTGCTGTCACACCTCAAGTTTCAGGAAGTGATGTTAATTATATTTGCTCTAGTTCTGACAAGCCTGACCTTACAGATCACTGGGCACATGGCTTCCCAGAATTTGATATGAATTTATCCGAAATATCCTTACCTGAAAATTCCAGTTTAGAGTTTTCTGAACTGAATACACTTGCATGCCCTTATCCTCCACTGCCACCCTGCTCCATGAATGAAGACACTGCTGATGCCACAACTTTTGAAGACCACGCAGAGATGTCCCTAAACTCACAAAATGCCAAATCAGATCTCACCCCAACATCATTATCAAAAGCAGACACTGTTGACCTTCTTCCTGGCATCTGCATTGATTTCTCAGAGGGGGTGTCTGTAAATCCTGAAACACAGAAGCCCGAAGCACCTGAGTCTGCTATAGATACTGAGTCTATGATAGTCCATGAGGATCCTATGCCATTCTGTAGAGACAGCAGCTCAGGTGACAACCTGGAAAAGTCCACTGGGATATCTGATTCCCTAGGTGGAGACCTAGACCACCAATCTATTGAGCTCTGTCATTCTCCAAAGAGTGACATCATTCCAGGTAATATAATACAATCGGATGAAGAATTTTGGAGATCAAATGCCTCACTCATTCAAACTGTGGCAGTAATTGGAAAGCCCCTAGTTGAAACCATTGAGCCTTCAGAAATCCATGTTCAATCAGCACCTAGTTCTCTAGTGTCAGCTGTTTTGCCAGTGAAGAATGGAGAGAAAACAGATGCAGTTATGGACACCATGCTTCAGAATGAATCAGAAAATGGTTTCTTAGAGGGTGTCAGTAGTAAAGATATCTGTTCTGAAAGCGAAGATGCTGTTCCTGTGAACCTGTTTGATGGCCCTTCCTTTCCAAGGCTCTCAAAAACCATGTCTAATGACATGCAGGAGGACAAACAGAAAGTTAGTGAATTGCGTACAAGTTCATGCAAGAATAACTTCACAGGTAATCTACTCGGCAGCATCAGTGAAGAGCAAGAAATAACCCATTTTAATGGGTCAACACATCCTGTAGGACATCCCCTTCCCAACACTGGAATTAAAACAGGGACAGATGAGGATGCATCAGATCCAAACTTTGTGCTCTCACCTAGTAGTGTGCTCCTTCACAGCCTGTACAAGAGTGTGGAATCAGACCACTACCTTACTTGTGTATCTGAGCAGGATTCAATTTCCCCTAGCTCAGAGCTCACACAGGATGTGAAACCCAAACATGATTGGTCTATAGAGGACACTTCGAAATTTGAGTCCTTTCCAAACCATATCTCTAATGCCATGCCAAAAGATGACACATCTGTAAAGGCTGTACCAGAAACGGCTTGTAAGCAAAATCAGGTCATAGAAGAAAACATTAAACAATCTCAAGAAGTCTTGCCAAAGCCAGAATCCCCTCAGGATGTTAAACCAGGAAACCTCCTGCCAGAAACACATACCTTTACACTAAAATCAGCCCCCTCACACAATACATCGTCTGAGAATATGTCTGACATGATGAAGTCAGATTTTGATGAAGGAATGTTACAGTGCAACCCTTCAGGGGACATTGTTGAGAAATATGACTTTTCCAAAGATATGATGCCAATTGTTGTTACCTCAGATATGATAGCAGAACTTGAGGCTCAGCTTGCACCGTTAGATACAGAAAAATGTCAGGTAAATGACTGTAAAACCTTCCTAACCAAACAAAACAATTCCCAAGAAGTACAAAAAGATGAATCCCATAATATTGCTTCGGTTGGGATTGTATTGGAGGACAACTTACATTTGTCCGATTGTGTATTAGAACAAACTTCCAGTATCACTCAGGATCTTGTCACAACTAATTCTGGCCTGAAAAACATCTTTCCACCCAAGTCAACTGAAACACCCCTTTTTTGTACTAGCAGAAGTCCAGTCGCAAACCCTGAATCTGCAGAGAGTCTAGACAGAAATACTGAAATGTGGACAATCCCAGCTGTTCAAGATTCTGTGACACCTGACTTATTTCCAGTGAACTGGCCTCCTTTATCCCAGCCATCAGCACCTTCACTCTTTGAACAGCCAACACTGGCTTCAAGGCATGATCGTAGCCTTAATTTTACATCTTCTTTGTTCAACCTTTCACCTTTAGCTTCCTCAACACCACATGTAGCTGTAGACACTAATGCACTGCCCCAGCTGTTCCCCTTTCCCATAATTCCCCCTACCTCAGCGGAGACATTGCCCCATCCAGAGCATGATCCTCTTCCTACTATGCAGCCTGTGAATTCTACATCATACAATCCTTTTCTCCAGGATAAAACACAGACATTTGATCATCAGAGCAGGTGAGGTCTCAGTTTGTGTTGTTGTGGTTGTTTTTGGAGATCAAGGTTAAATTCTCAAGGTCCTGTTCTTGCAATAATCAGCACATCTGGAGATCTTTTTGAAATTCCTTGGGCTTTCCAGTCACTTTCATTCAGTTTTAAAACTTATTGTCTTCAATGATGTTTAAAGGTAAAATCTGTAATTACTGAAACTCCACTTAAATTACTGTAATTTTCCACTCCTAGAAATTAATTATGCAGTAATATGGAAATTTTGGTTAATGCTGATAATAACCGATAGTTATTGATCGGTAGGCCAAATAGAAAGAATGTGGGCTCCCATGAACATTTATTTATTGCCTGAAATATATTGGATTATTAAAAATTCTCATTTATTGATTGATACAGATAAAACCACCATATGGTCCATCCATACTAGAAATGATTTTGGTTATGCCTAGACTACAGCATTATAAACTGGTGTTCTATATACAGTCAAACCAAAATTTATTGAGACACCTTCAACATTTTCTCACATTATCACAGTTTATTCGCTATAGTTTAGAAAATGGTAATAAAATATGACAAGAACTCCAAAAAACTGTCAGAACAAATTGGTCTTGATAATGTCAAATAATAGATTACAACCAACCAATCAGCTGTCAGCCATTACATTTAATCACACATTTAGATAATACCAAGCAATGCTTAATTTTGTTAAATCTGTGGTGTAAAAGGTCGCATTAGCAATTAAAGAAAAAAATACTTAAGCAAAACATGGTCAGGTCAAAGTGTCTGAATAATTTTGGTCCCAAATTTTTATCAATTTTACTGGTAGTCCACTGTATGAAGAATTTTTCGGTATAATGTCACAGTTTACATTATTTTGCTATTCTCACTTACATAAATGAACTATAGTGTCCTGCACCTACTAGTAAAACATTTCATCTGGAATATTTTTTGGTTTGACTGTACACATCTACTATTTCTACAGTCTTGCCAGTTTCATTAACTACAGATTTCCTGTTTTAGCAGATATGTGGTGCAAGGTATGTTTCTTGTGAAAATAGTGTTATGTTGTTGTGCAAGGTGTCTTTTGGGATGTCTTATTATATGCGCGATCAATGTTCTTCACTTTCTCGGGTTGCAGGGTGACTATTTCCCTTCATCCACATCTTCTCTCTTGTGTTAATTTGTTTGTGGTAGCAGCATGTCTCCTGATTTCTCCATGGACAATCACACATAGGCTCACACTCTCTTGTGGATCCTACAGTTGGGATGGGGGAGCCTCACTTCAATTAGCAGGTGTTAACCAAGTGAGCTGCGTGGTTCGGTCCAACCAAGTGAAATGAGTGGTTCGGTCCACAGGAAGCTTGCCTGAGTACATTTTTGGGGGCTTAGTAGTTTCTTTCATATTTCTTTACTTGATTAGCATGATTACCCTTACTGCATCTAGTCTAATGGGTTGTTGGATGATGACTGAAGGTAACATTTATTGTGTCCTAGAGGAGATCTCCTTTTCTCAGAACTAAAGGCTGTTCACACCAAGAACGATAACTTTAAAGATTATTATAATGACAACTATATTAGTGTCCATACAATATCATCCAATTAATTTGTATGCTACTTTAAATGATCAAAAAATTCATTCTGAACGTAATTCCGAATATATATTGTTTCTCTCTATCATTATAGTTGTGGTGTAGACTATATCTTTATCGTTATAGTTATCTTCCTCGGTGTGAATGGCCTTAAGAGCTTTTTATGAAAACATCTTAAATTATGTGTTCTTGTGAATAAATTGATTGACTTATTATATTAAGCTGTCACCATTCTTTTTTGTCCTGTACCCTGACTAATCTTGCTCTGTCAATGTGTCTTTTAGTCCACACCCAGTGAAGCCATTGACACCCCCTGATGAGAAAAGGTCAGAGGGTCGCTCAGTACTAGAGAAGCTTAAATCCACCATCCACTCAGGACGAAGTCACCACTCAGACCAGGATGCCGACAAGAAGGTACTGCATGAGTATGAAGCAGCCTGTTTTTTATTTTAATTTATTTTTTTAATGGTAAATATGCTATTTGAGTAAGCATATCACATTGAATTCATTGACACGGATGAACCCAAAAACATTTTGTCAGGTTTCACTTGTCATTTCTCCTTATTGGCATCTAAATACTGTTCAATACAATGCAAACATTTTTCCTACTCTGATCATTATTTAAGTAAAAGTAATATTTTTGCACTTTATCTCAAAAGTATTACATATAATTTCCCCACATGTTCTTCTGCTCACCAAGGCTGCATTTATTTGATCAAAAATACAGTGAAAACAGTACAAATGTGAAATATTACAGTTTAGAATAACCATTTTCTATTTCTATTTTCTATTTATTCCTGTAATGGCAAAACTGAATTTTCAGCATCATTACTCCAGTCTTCAGTGTCGCATGATCCTTCAGAAATCATTCCAATATGCTGATTTGCTGCACTACTTATTATCAACATTGAAAACAATTGTGCAACAATTATGCACCAACAGTACTTAATATTTTTGCGGAAACCTGTCATGCTCAGACAAAATATTTTTTTCTTTTAAACTTATGATGAACATTCTGTAAATATTAATTTACTAAAATTAACATGTTTAAATGTTAATCAAATTGAATAAAAGCACTACTACTACTACTACACTGTAAAAGAGTTATAACTCATTTCAATTGAGGAAACCGATTGCTTCAATTAATTAAAATTGTGAAAATTGTGTACTGTGAACTTATTTCAGGTGAGTTCACTAAAATAATATTTCCTCCCCTTCCCTTATAGCTACCTGTTAGTTAGCTAGATACTTAGCAGGCTAATGCTTAACATGTGTTAATAACACACTGTAAATCCAAATAAGTTTAAAAAAAATAAAAAATTGAAGCAGTCAATTACATCAACATTTTTTGTGTTAAGAAATGTAAAGTTTAAGCAGAACTTAGTTTGTACTAACTGCTCTTAACTTCAAGTATTTGAGTAAGCTCATTAATACATTTAAATAAAAATGATCAACTTCAATATTTTAGTAGTGGAAACTTGGCTAGCTTTAACTAGCAATTCAATAAATGCTACCTTGCTAATTGGTAACACAATGTTTTGATAGCATTAGCATAGCATAGCATAGCACTTGCTAAATGAGTACAGCAATATGATACATTTAACATACCGCATACCTGTTCTCAAACTAAGCTCATGCTCCACTCCACTCATGATGTTACCCCCCAAAAAACCCAACATAACAAACTCTTTTAAACTAACATAGCAAAAAAATTAAACACTACTAAATCTTCCACTTAACATTAATCTTGTACCAAAAAAAACAAACAATATATAACACTAATTTTAGCATTTACACTCCCCTTTGAGTGCCATGGCAAAGCATGCTGGGAAATAGAAATTCCTCAGTTTCAGTTAAATTTAAGTAAAAAAATAAATAAATAAAACAAGTTCATAAAACTCAAACCAATGAAACAATTACTTAAAATGTGTCAGTTCTGTGAACTCAAAAGGAAAAATAAACCCATAAAAGTTAATTTAACTAATTTGTTAAATTTGAGTTGGCTCTACTCAAACCAATTCATTATTTTGAGCGTTAGAGTTTACAGTGCACAAGAGATTACTACTGTGCCTGAAATTGAATACTTCTCTACCATATAGCATGCAAAAAACAGTACGCCAACAGAGTAGTATGTCCAAATATATAGCATTCGAAAAATAGTAGGCGAAAAGTCCCCGGATGACCTACTACTTCCGGCGAGATTCTGAAGTACGCATTCGATGGACACTTTACTATCCCATGAGGCCACGGGAAGGGATTTATGAATGGAGGTGAAGCGACGCAACTGACGCTGGTAGGTCACATGATAATAACAACATGGCGGATGTAGTATGTCCGGATTACATTCATACTACACACATTCATACTATATAGAACGTACTTTTTCGAAGTAAATTCAAATGTAGTACCTACTCAGACAGTACGCAATTTTGGGTAAATCATCGCACCGTATCATTGCATCAGTAAGTGCTACTTTTAAACAAAGCTGTTTTGGCCCATCCTCGAGCTAACCACAGGCTCTACTCTTCAGAACAATGGTAACCCTCAAAACTCACAACAAATCCCAACATAACAACAATAAACACTAACACTAACTCCACCTGCTTAAATCTTGTGCAAAAACATAAAATAACATTTCATTTAACATTTACTCTCTCTACAGAGTCTGAGGCAAAGCATGCTGGGAACTAGAAATCCGCCTTGAGCCTGTGACTTATTCAGTTTGAGTTCTCCTTAATATAATCAGTTATTGAGTTCACATAACTTTTTCTATTAAGTGCAATGAACTTTCAGTAATATTTTATGGAAAATGAACAAATTTCTGTTGCAGTGTACTTCTACTACTACTTTATTAGTTCTGTCATTTAAATCCATTACCATGATCACAAATTAAAATATAATTCAGAAGTGACTTTTTTTCTCAACTTGAAAATAGTCTTGTGATTGTAAATCTTTGCTTATCTTTCTTGTTTGTTTAGCCACTAGTGGAGGGAGGAGGCTCGTACTACCACCTGAACCACAGTGAGCTGGTTAATTTGCTGATCCAGCGAGATACTGAGCTCAGGCAGGAGCGGGCGGAGTACGAGAAGCGAGGGGCGCTGCTGGAGAAGCGTGAGACAGAGCTAAAGAAGATGAAGTTTATGATCCGAGATCTAGAGGATTACATCGACACGCTGCTCGTACGCATCATGGAGCAGACCCCTACGCTGCTGCAGGTCCGCACCAAGATGAAATAGTACAACAAACGCCTTCACTATCCTTCCATAAATCCCGGGTGGACATCACAACCTTGCACTGCTACAGCAACCATATAAATGTAGAGAGCTATCTGGCGCTAGGTGATGGACATGGGGTAGAGGGTGTAGATTTGCTGTTCTTAACTGTGTCCAAAAGTACCTGTGCTTCTACGGGGGTCTGTATGCACTGCAGGTTTGCATTGATGGTTAAAGGTCCGCACTCTGCTGCTAAACTTCAAAGCTGGTAGAATCCATGTCCACTGACCAGAAATGTCACTAAGACACATGATAGTCCAGCTAAGTACCAAAACCACCTGTCAGTCGAAAGGAAGGCATGACTGTGACATGCCAGTCTTCTAGTGCTAGTGTGTTTTTAATGCACGAAGAAAAGCATTGCTTTATCTTTTGTTTTTCTATCACATTTTGACATGTAACACTCAGCTGCTTGAACAGAGAACAAAAGAACAAGTTTGAGAATTTGAGGTGGCTTGAAAGTGTGCAAGAAGGATCTGCTTGTGCCTCCCTACATGTCTTCTGCACTTTACTTAAGAGCTTAAGGGCAGAGGCTCACACCAACTGACCTTCTAGCTTTGTTTTGTAGGTCGGTGACCTTCCTCTTCCTTCCTTTGCTTGAGCCAATGCACGTACATCGCTGCCAGTGCTTTCAGGTGTAATGAATAGGATATATACCGTATTCATTGCATATATGCCACTCGGACAAAATGCCAAATGCTGCCTTATAATACAGTATTTTCTCCATTCTGTTGTCGCTGAACTCCATCACTTTTAATTAATTGCACATTATATTACAAAATAAAAGGCGAAGGAGTGTTCGAAGTTTCACTTTCCCAAGACTGTTAAGTATCAAAATGATCAAATGGATCTGAAGAGAGAACGAAAGCCATGAAAATGCAAATGCCAGAAACGATCTGCTATAAATTAACGTTACAGTATTCTCAACACCACAACGGCTCTGTTAATGTCTCTGTAATGTTATTCTGGTGTTTTTATGATGTCGCCACTATCAGTGTAGCCACTGTCTATGTACAATGTAGCACTATATGTAGATATGTGGTAGAGGCGTAGGCCACAGCACTTTTAAACCTCACAATGAGGCATTTGCAACAGTTCTTTCTCGACAGCTTAGGAAGTGCACATAGTCAAACGCACACGTTCATTGCAAAGACTAATAATTCTTTAAACACAGGATATTAATGGTGTGTCAGTGCTAGTCCCTGCTAGAAAGCTCGATTTATCAATAACATATTTCTGCGATTAGAAGCAGTTAAAAACTATTGAAGGTGGATTAATGAATGTTCATTTAATAAGGATTAAACTTAAACGTTTACAAGTTTTCAATAATGTGTTACATTTTAATCATGCAAATACCTATTTATGTTTTTTTTTATTGTATTTTGCTTTGTGGGCAGGTCTTTTGAAACCTTTATTTTGAGGTGGTATTAGGGTTTGTACAATCTTTTTTTTTTAAATGCTGTTTGTGTACATCATTATTACTTAGCCTAGGACTCCCTTTCTAAAGGTCAGTAGTAACAGAAAGCAATAGATGTGAAGGCCAGGCTTTTGCAGAATTTAAGAGATTCATACTTTTCTAGGTCTATACAGATGGAATGTAATATGAAATATTTGCTTAGGTTGCCACTGTGTTGAACAATAGTTTATAATATTCACAAACACACAGCCTGCAGCCTAATAAGAAAGTGTGTTCAAGTGCCCTTGGCTGAATGATATCATGAGACGTGTGTGTAGAAGAAGATTTGTATGCTTTTAATGGTGAAGTTGATAATCAAAGCTACATTTTATGTAGTACAAACTCTGGAACTTGCAAATAAAAAAACTTTTACGTTTACTAGACTACATTTCATTTTATTTTTAGAGGTCTGGAATGTTTTTTTTATTTTAAGGTAATTTAAAACCTAGATATTTTTAAAGAATTGCAATGGGTTTATTTTAAAGGAAAGAAGTTTGATGTCTGAATCCTCACTCATAAAAACAAGTGTGATCAATTCTTCCTCCTTGGTTGTAAATTTCCATGGATAAGAAAAGCATAAATTAACCTCACATATCAAGTAGCGTATAAGCACCGATCATGATGGGAATGTTAAGATGAACCATTTATTTTAGGTGCAAAATATTTGAAGTGCTTCCTTGAGGTGTTTGATTGGATGTTTAGGGTGTAGTTACATGAGTGTCCACTGGAGGTTGTGATGTTTTCTTTTTTTTATCCAATGCCTCATCTGAGAGATGTTCATTGACTTTTGGTGTGCTCTTATGCATCTCTGCAAGGAAAAAGGTCTCTGTTGATGAAATAAACTTTTCACTTTGGGATGCATCTCTGACTGTCCTTATTTGACAAAGTTGTTTATGTAGTGATATTGGAAATGTAACTATTTTAACACTACATTTTAACTACACCTCTGTAGTTATATTTCCCAAATGATATTTGCCTCAATGATTAGGTGATATATTTAGCTTTTAATCAATCATTAGTGAAACAAAAATGCTAAAAAGATTCCCCAGGAACATTTGTGATAAAATGTTTTGATGTCCTCACACTAAATGAGTTCTTATATATATATGTATATAAGAACTAATTCAGTGTGAGCACATCAAAACATATATATATATATATATATATATATATATATATATATATATATATATATATATATATATATATATATATATATATATATATATATATATACATAAATTAGAGAATATTAATAGGATAATATAATTTATAGCTAAATTAATAGTACACGCCACGGCTTGTAATTTGGAGAAATGGCTTGGATAAATTATGTAGCTATATGAATTTAAAACACATCAAACCATGTGCAGTAACAAGGTCATAAAAGCTAATGACTAAACTGAACCACATTATGTAGTTAATGCCACTGAAATTAATTAAACTACTCTACTAGCGTTTGAACATTTAGAAAACGACATTACCCAAAATGCATCGATACGGATGACTCAACCACTCTTGAGGGAAGAAGTCTACTCTAGTTTCAGAGCTCAGTAAAACAGCCTTATTGAATAGAAAACCTGCCATGCCTGCATCGACTGAGTGCCCTCCGTTTAGACTCGGCGAGTCTCGGTTTGATCAGGTAAATAACAACCGGACCCCGTCCATATACGAATGTGAGACCTTTGTGTTGTTGTAGCTTTAGTTTACTCTCCGAATCAAAACCGAACAGCGCACTGCAGTGTAAGTGTTTGCTTCTTCCGCCCTCACTTACACACTGGTTCAGTTAACAGTGACCTCTGTTGGTGACATAACTTCTTGCAAAATGTGATAAATATTAATGTTGTTACCTAGAACAAGTCGAGCACATTTTTAGATAATTGGAAGAAAATCAAGAAGCTTCAAGCTAAAGAAAATGCCAATTCACACCTGTACAGCAGAGGGCGCAGGTGAAACAAACCTTTCAGCTGTGCTGAGAAGAAAGTTCAACACTCTTACTTAACCCTGAACTTTCTTCTAGTTCACCCAAAAATGAAAATTCTGTCATCATTTAGCCACCCTCAAGTTGTTCCAAACTTGTATGAATTTATTTCTTCTACTGAACACAAAAGATATTTTGAAGAATATGGGGAACTAAACAGTTGATGACCTATTCCATAGTAGGGAAATAAATACTGTTTGGTTACCAACATTCTTCCAAATATCTTATTCTGTGTTCAGCAGAACAAAGAAATTCATACAGGTTTGGAACAAATTTTGGGTGAGTAAATGATGACAGAATTTTCATATTTTGTTGGACAATTTCTTTAAGCTATAAAACAAAAGAAAAACAAGTGTTATGTTTATCTAAAGTAATTTTGGTTTGGTTGAATTGGATCATTGAAGGTCAGCGGCCAAGACATTGGTTAATAAAATTATATTAAATACATGTACATTTGTGTTATTTAACATTTAATTATTGCTGGTTTGTGTCATATTCTGAGTTTGCTGTTTTAATTAATTTTGAGGAATACTGAATCTGTGCAAGTGAGACATGCATACTTACATTTAGTCTAGAACTACAATAACCATCATGTTCATACAGCACACAACACCTCTGGAGTCTGGACTTACTTTCGATTTCTCTCAACACGGGGACAGGAGAGGTGTCAGTCAATAAATAGGAAAACCAAGTAACTTGCGTTACTTATTTGAAAAAGTAACTCAGATGTTTTATTGTAAATTTTAAAAGTAATGTGTTACTTTACTAGTTACTTGTAAAAAGTAATCTGATTATGTAACTCCTGTTACTTCTAATGTGTGTATTTATATTACATTTGCATTGCACTTGGTGATTTAAGGTTTGGATGCAGCTGCTCCCATGGAAACCCAGTCCATGAAGCTCTCTACACACTGTTCTTGAGCTAATCTGAAGGCCATATGAAGTTTGGAAGACTGTAGCTATTGACTCTGCAGAAAGTTGGCTACTTCTACGCACTGTGCGCCTCAGCATGCCCTCTGTGATTTTACATGACCTCTCGGCTGAGTTGCTGTTCCCAATTGATTCCACTTTGTTAACAGTTGACTGTGGAATATTTAGTAGTGAGGACATTTCCCAAATGGACTTATTGCACCGGTGGCAACCTATCACGGTACCATGCTTGAATTCACTGAGCTCCTGAGAGCGACCCATTCTTTCACAAATGTTTGTAGAAGCATCTGCATGCCTAGATGCTTGAATTTATACACCTCTGGCCGTGGAATTGATTGGAACACCTAAATTCAATAACGTGGAGGGGCGTCCCAATACTTTTGGCAGTATAGTGTATATTACTTTAATATATATATATATATATTACTGTATGTAAAAACTACATATCTAGAGACCTTTTGCACAAAAAAAAATTCTTGACAGTCTTTAGTGGTTAAGTTTTACTTAAGGTCAGGCCACAGACCCTTATAATTCACAACCCAGCCTCAATTCATTATTTTCGAGCTAAGCATCAAATATGAAGAGATACAGCATCATTAACTGTTTTGTGCCAAAGCAAGTTCATTAGCAACACTACTCTATTAAAACATGTGGAAACTGGAACATTCACCGCGACAAAAAACAATTTAAGCCATTTTATATGTATTAGTGACTCAATAACTTTAACCTCAGCTGAAGAGGATTTGAGAGGCAATTTATTTATTCATTCATTTATTTAGTTTATACAGATGATTCACATCTGCTGTTATTGCTCCAGCGGTACCGTCCTTCATATGTGTAAAGGGCCGTCTGTTAGACGTGATAAACAGAAAATATGTTGCGTGCTGCTTAGAAATCTTGAAATCCTTCTCTCTCACACACATTTGAACATTTTAATTGCGTTGGAAGAAGTATTTTAGATTTACAGATCAGCCGGCAGCAGTTGGTGCGCACGCATAATGAGGCGGACACACCTGGCATGCGAAAACAACTGGTTCGGCCCTGGTGTCAGAGTCTGCATCAGCAGCTGACTCCCGCGTCTGGAGAAAGTTTCTGGGACCTCAGAAATAATTTGTTGAATAATTAAAGAAATTGTGAACATATGATTAATAATCATAATTTTATTCACAGGAGAACTGTTCTTGTTCCACACAAACCTGCCCCTCAAGATGAGTAGCCTGTAACTTAGTATTTTTTAGAATTCATTGGATTCTTTAACGGGGAAATCATTAGATTCAATTCATTGGATTCTTTAAGGGTTTTTGCACAATAAATAAAAAAATTCCAAGCATAAACTTAACAAGTCATACAAGTAAATTGACTTTATAAGGTAGTTATATACAAGGGTGATTACAAATAAGCTGAGACAAATATTTGATCATTTGTGTCATTATAAAATATGCCAAATGTCTTGGATTATCACACAGTGCTATTTTAAACAGTTAAATAGCTTTCCTACATTATACACGGTAA
This sequence comes from Gobiocypris rarus, assembly GCA_023029165.1. NCBI lineage: Eukaryota > Metazoa > Chordata > Actinopteri > Cypriniformes > Gobionidae > Gobiocypris > Gobiocypris rarus. Next base: position 30,871,850 of record CM040927.1, on the reverse strand, counting down.
AAAGGAAGACATAAAATACAAAATTGTCTCACTTTTCCAATGTTGTCCCTCTTCACAAACCAGCTCTGCACTGCACTAGATGTTTAACTTATGATATACAGTAGATTAGATGGATAAAATATAATTAAGGAGAAATTTATATCCTTCAGACAAATGGGTTTTTCTGATGATTTCACTTCTTTTATTGCATTCTCTCAACTTTTAAGATCTTTAAACAATCTATAAACATTTAATTCCAACAGATTTTTATTTGAAAACAACTATTTTACAAGGTGGCAATTTGGTGTAAATCCGTTCCATGTGATTCATATGAAAAAAGTATAAGCATGAAGGCCCTCCCCTAAACATAACCTTTAGTGTGGCGTAAGCAGATTGTATGAAAACGTATGAAAATTTATATGAATTAGTACAAGAGTTATGAATTGCCATGAGAGTGTTGTTAAATTCCTAATATGTTAATAGAGTGCATTTTATTGTTTTATTTCTTAATGTTTCCCTTTTACTTCAGGGTTCATTTTATGGCAGATTAAGACACTTCTTGGATGTGATCGACCCTCGAACGCTCTTTGTTTCAGAGGTAAGCCAGAGTCTCCTGAAATGTAAGCCTCAAATGATTTGATAGTTTATCTGTGATTGCTGTTTTCTCTTTTATATTTTAGAAATGTTTAAATGAATGTATGAAACTCTTGGATCAGTTCAAAAAATGGAACTCTGCCTCCAAGTGTGACTAATGTACAGGTAAGTTTGGGGCCCATTGAAAGTTAGTTTTCAGCACTCTTAAAAATAAAGGTTCCAAAATGGGGGTTTTCGCAGTGATGCTATAGAAGAACTACAGTATATTGGGTTCCCTAAAGAACCTTTCAGCAAACACATCTTAAAATGACCATGTTTTTCTTACTGTGAAAATAAGCTTTTTCCACTACGCAGAATAAAATGTTCCATAGATGTTAAAGGTTCTTCATGGAACTATAGATGCCAATACATTTAAAGAGTGTGTATGGGAATAAGAGCAAAATAGATGATCTCAACCAATCAAACTGTCAGAATTTGTCAATTCAATTTACATGTGTTTTGTAAAGAACTTCTGTTTTCTTGGTAACTTTAGTAACACTACAAAAACAAGGTGCGGACGAAATAAATTGTAAACATTTCCCTCTTTTGCATGTTTCCTTCTGTTTTTTTTCGCAATAGCTTTGGGAAGCACAGAAGATTAAACAGGTAAGTGTGAACAGTGTTGAAAGCCTTTTACAGGTTCCTATGATGAAAGAACCTGCTCAAATCACTCGACATCTTCATGCACAGTGTGACACACACTCACAAGCTGGTTCTGAATAGTGGTGTAATGAGAGGAGAATTGCAGAGAACCTCAGCATGGTAATTCTCCCATCAGTCCGCTCTCACCTCTTATTCCCTCTCGTTTTCTCCTCTTCATCCTGTCTGCTGTCTGTGGATTCATTATGTCCTCAGGCCATCATCCATCCAGACACAGGAGAGAAGATCCCCATGCCCTTTCGCATGTCAGGTAAGGGTGTGAGTGTGTTTTCCGTGTGTGTCTGTGTCATGGGTGGTAGGCAGTTTTCTGCTTGTTACCAGCTCTGGAGACTAGAGCTAGGTGGTAGGGGGTCTCTCTGGACCGATCTGTTGGCAAAGGTCACACTCAGCTGGGCTCTGATTAAACCCTCTCCCTCCTGCTGTCTGGAAGTGTTGTTGGGCCACTCAGAAATAGGAGTATTTTAGTCTTCTGTTAACACTGCTATTTAAAGAGAGAACAGATAGGGAGAGACCTGCCTGACAATTATGATGGCTACCTCTGACCAATGCTATCTTTTATGAGTAATGAGGATTTTATTAATGTGTTAAAGGTCAGTAATAAAGTCATAATGGCATATGAGAGACTATAATCCTGATTATTAAACCAAACATGACATGAAATTTACTTCTGTTGCCTGATCCGGCATATTCAAATGTCAAAATTACATTCTTAGTTATTCAATTATTGAATCAAGGATTCATTTTCCTTTGAAATTCATATTCTTTGTTTTTCCTTTTTCTTTCAGGTTTTGTGCCCTTTGGTACTCCAGTGGTACGTCAATTTGAAAAGATATTTAACATTTCCTTGTCTTGGTCACCAGATGTTAACATTAAATCACTTACTCCTCCATTTATAGGTTGTGGGCCTTCTTTTGCCCAATCAGACATTTGCTTCCACCATCTTCTGGCAGGTATATGGTAGTTTTTCTGGTCTTTATGCTTTACAAGTCATTCCAAGCTCTGTTCACTATGAACTATGTATTTCTCACAGTGGCTGAACCAGAGTCACAACGCCTGTGTCAACTACTGCAACCGTAATGCAACTAAGGTATTGTGTAAGTAATAAAATATGCCATGTCATAGGCACTGTGGTCACATGTATTAACTACTAAAGTTATTAAAAAGTAATGAAACGAGTGCTGCAGAGATTGTGTTTTTTGTAGGCCAACCCATAAGTTAGCATCACCCTGGTTCCCTCAACAAAACCCAAAATGATTTTTATGTTGGTTTACAAGTAAAAAGCTAAAAGGAACTCTACCACGGTCACATGACTTCAATGCCACCACCATTTATTTTATGTTGTAGAATAAAAATTGAAAATGTCTTGAGATTGTGTTAATCGCAGACCTTATGACTTAAGAACTATGTAACTGGAAGTGTTAAAATCGTAGCTCATTTCTGGGTTTTGACTGTCAAAAATACATCATCCCTGTAACACATTATAATGGTATTGTTAATGAATTATAATGCATGCAAAGTGCCTTATTATAAGCCTTATAATATGTTGTATCATCTCATGACTAATCGTAAAAACGGTAATAATACATTATAATTCTTACCTATTTGCGGTAACAACTTTTAGGAGTAGGATATAGTTGCTGGAGTTCTAATGTATTGTAAGCCTCACATCTTGACATTGTTTATTTTATTATCCTGCTACATCGTATGAGCGCTGACGAAAGGTTGTTCATGTTTGAGTGTTTGCTGTGATGCTAAAGTTCATTTCAATGTCAGCTAGTTTAAGCTCATTGGCAAACCTTTTACATCTGAAACAATGTCATAGGTTTTGTTGATATTGCAATGAAAATGTTCAAAGCAGATGTGTCATAACTCATCCATGATATCCTATGGCTGTTTAAAAGAAGACTTAACTTATGTTACTTTACTTAAAGCAGACAACGACCACTTATAAATATTAACAGGTTTGTTGAATATTTACAAGAAAAAGATAATATACAAATCTAAAACAATGTCAAGTATGAGATGTAATAAATGTGTTATTTAATAAATCATTATATTCTTAACAGTTTTAACCCATAGGTAGGTATTAAAAGGTATTGTAGCTGTTGTTACAATTGATGATCGGTCACTTTTGGTATGAAAGGGTCTTTACGTTTGCCAAAAATAGAACTTCTTCTGTTATTAAAAAACAAACGTATGCCCAGCCCAGGTGAGAAAAAGTAAAGCTTAAGTAACGTAACTCATTACTTTCCATAAAAATTAATGCATTTAGTTGCTTTTTTAGGGAGTAACGCAATATTGTAACACGTTACTTTTAAAAGTAACTTTCTCCAACACTGGATACAACATATGTTTTTTTTTTTAAACACTTTACAATAAGGTTTAATTTGCTAACATTATGTTAACTACATTACTTATCATGAACTAACAATAAACAAAACTTGTATCAATTATTAATCTTAGTTAATGTTAGTTTCTACATTTACTAAAACATTTTAAAATAAAAATTTGTATTTGTTAACATAAGTTAAACTATGAACTAACATGTACAAACCATCAACAATTGTATTTATTAACTAACATCAACAAAAGTTAACAAATGCTATTAAAATAAAAAGTTGGACTTTATTGTAATTATTGTATTAGACCTTTTTGTAAAGTGATGCTTTTTTGTGCGGCAGTATGCATGCATTATAATGCCGTAAGAGTAATGCATTATAAATACAGGCGTCATGGAAAGTGTTACCAAAAATGCCATATTAACTTAATTTTTAATTTATTTGTTTTTTTTTTCCAGCCCACTCCAATGTCTACGTTTTTCCAGGGTTATCTTGGTGCTGTCAGTAGTGCTGTTGCTATTGCAGTGAGTTCACATGCTTACACAAAATTGTATTATGTAATTTAATGTGTAGAAAGAATTCTTTTTTAATCCTTACATTTTGAATTTCCATTTCACGCTATAACAGAGAAGAATATTATCCATGATTTATCTAGTATTATGTGAATTTAATTTTAATAAGCAAACTGATGGAGTCTAATAGCATTACATAGGCACACAGAGCCCTATGTTGTATTTCACTTTGCTGAATTGCATATCCTTCTAGTCACGCCCCCTGTGTCCTCTAGAGCCAATTAGCTGCCCTGCTGGGCGGCAGTTTGATGCCCAGGGGCATGACAAGCAGAACCATGGTGACGACAACTACAAATGGCCCCATGCCTGTGAGAAATGCGGGATGGGGGCACTAATTAAAACTACAATCCCTCTGAACACCCCTGCTGAGAAGGGAAGGGATGTGAATGGGTTATGTTCTCAGATGTTTGTTAGACGAGCTCACAGAGATGACCAGAGCGACCAAGGCGAGACCAGAAACAACTTAGCATAGCCTGTCAAGACCTGTCATGAACCCTACTGGGAGTTACATGCTTTTAAGGTCACTATGAAAACAAATGATTGTTGTCACCATAATGTCTTTGACATTATATTTGACATATTTGATTTATTTAAGATTTCATTGTTTCGAATTTGAAAACAATTTAAACAAAGCTGTTGTTCATGGGCAATCAGGTTCAAATTCGGTGTGTCTGCACCCCCTTCCAAAAACTTTCTCTAATAAAAAGTATATACATTTAGAAAAATTACTGCATTTATGTGTTTAAAATCCATAAAACAGTAACAGTGTTGAATATTATTACATATAATTTTAATATATTTTAAAATGTAATTTATTCCTTTAATGGCAAAACTGAATTTTCAGCATCATTACTCCAGTCTTCATTGTCACATTATCCTTCAGAAATCATTCTAATGCTAATTTGATGCTCAAGAAACATTTATTATGTTTACACTTTACAGTAAGGTTGTTAACATTAGTTAAGTACATTAGTTAAAATGAACTAACAATGAAAAATATTTCTAAAGCATTTATTAATCTGTAAATGTTAATCTCAACATTTACTAAAACATGATTTAAAATATCAAAAGTTATATCTGTTAACATTAAAGAACCTGAACTAACATTAGCTAACTATGAAATTTTTTTTTATTAATTTATTAATTTTTTATTAATTAATTAATTAATAAGATTGTACAAATGTCATTTGTTGGATAACTAACCTTAACTAATGGAACCTTATTGTAAAGTGTTACCATTATTATCAATGTTGAAAACAGTCTTAATAATATCTTAGTATTTTGCTGAATAAAAGTATTTTCTTTACTTTTATTTAAGAAAAACATGAACATTTGCAAGCATTTATCATATTAAAAGTGTCTATTTAAAAAATTTTAATAAATGTTTAAATGACTTTATTTTAAAAATAAAGTATAATAGTAATATTAAATGTTATTGTGTGCACAGGTGGGGCTGAATATTCTTATTAAGAGAGCTGAGCATTTCAGTCCAACTACTAGAATCCTGGTCCAGAGGCTCATCCCGTTCCCTGCTGTTGGTATGTGCATGTGTGCGAGAGTGTGTTTATGTATGTGCTAGCGATGAACGTGAGCTTGATTTCCTGCATCACTTATTCTGCCCTGTTGTGTTTATGACAGAAATCAAGCTACGGCGTCTTGTCATGTGTTCTTGCTAAATTGCTTATTAGCTAAGCATAAAATGATTGATTCAGTAATATACGATGTTAATTAATGCATGCCGTTTTCGATCAGCTCTTTTACTGTCTGAAAGCTCATGTCTTTGCGTTTCTGATGACACTTAATTTCTAAATGAGCATGGGTTCAGACTTTCATTAAACCTCAAGCGTTTGTTTATTGTTGTTTGTTCTCATGTTGTGTTTTGACTGATCCCGTTGTCAGAGGGGGATGCTGCTGAAATGTTATCTCAGTGTTCCATTAGCGTGCTGAGGCTCAAACAGGTCCAGTGGGGCTGAGGGAGACTGTCCCACAATGCCTTGGGGATCCTTGGCTGTAATTAAATTGTTTTCGTCCCCCACCCCACCCCTTTAATTAAATCAGCAGGTTCCCCCTCACCTCTCTGGACTGGAGTAACGGGACCTTGTTAGCTCTCGGCTGCCGCTCTCTAATTGGTTAATTAGGCCTAAAGTGCTCTCTGTGTTAGCACTGGGTTCCCTGTCTCCAGGCCGCCATATTGTTGTTGTTTTTCAGTGTTTAGTTATAAAAGGCAATTAAACACAGCTAATGAAATGCAGTGGAAACAAATTTGCCTTGGATTTTATTTAGCTTCATTTAGCTTTTATATACATTTTAATTAAAACGTTTATCCTTTTTATTAACCTCAAAATGACATTCTTTTGGAATAAGCATCTTCATAGACATTTTATAGTGAATTTTTTTTTGTTGTTGCTTCAATAGGGTGACCTAAAGCAGGACTTTCTTTTTTGTAAAATTTAGTATGCATATGTTTTTCTTTGTTCTCCATTTTTGATTCTCTGTGCATTTTGTGTGTGTGTGTGTGTGTGTGTGTGTGTGTGGTTAATTGGCCTGGGTCTGAACCCCTCAGAGGTGAATAGCTATTTACTCAGCCAATTAACTCAGCCCCACAACACTGCAGCACTGAACACTGATAACTCACAACACAAGGCCTGTAAATTAAAAATGCTTCAGGCTCTCTTTATTTGTCTGTTCACACACACACCCACACCAATCTCACCACATGCCACAGATAATAATGCCAGGAAGTAAATCATTATTCTAATCATTTTTACGCTTGTAATTCATGTGTGCACTTTGACATGACCATATGAAATTATTTGTTTTATATCCAGTTAACCCCTCTTAACGCAGACATTCCAGATCAAGAATGTTTTCCAGTTTTGATTGCTTTTATTTCAATATTCACAGGCGGTGACTCCCTAACAGATTATTTGGTCCTGTTAGTTCTATAGTATTTTTAGTATATATAGCAGTGGGGTAAGGTGTGTCACCCCCAGTCTAGCAAACGTATATAGTGTATCCAGAAAGTATTCACAGCAGGGTTTTTTCCCTACATTTTGTTAGCCTTATTTCAAAAATGGAAATTGAATTCCTGGATTGAATTCATAATTTGTTCCCAGCCTTTGCTCAATACTTTGTTGAAGAAACTTTGCTACAGCCTCAAGTCTTTTTGGGTATGAAGCTACAAGCTTGGCACACCTATTTTTGGGCAGTTTCTCCCATTTTCTTTGCAGAACCTCTTAAGTTCCATCAGGTTTGATGGGGAGCGTCAATGCACAGCCATTTTCAGATCTCTCTAGAGATGTTCAATCGGGTTCAAGTCTGGGCTCTGGCTGGGCCACTTGAGGACATTCACAGTTGTCCCATAGCCGCTTCTTTGTTATCTTGACTCTTAGGGTCATTAGGGTGCTTAGGGTCATTGTCCTGTTTGAAGATGAACCTTCGCCCCAGTCTGAGGTCCAGAGTGCTCTGGAGCAGGTTTTCATCAAGGATGTCTCTGTACATTGCTTCATTCTTCTTTTCCTCGATCCTGACTAGTCTTCCAGTTCCTGCTGCTGAAAAACATCCCCACAGCATGATGCTGCCACCACCATGCTTCACTGTAGGGGTGGTATTGGCCTGGTGATGAGCGGTGCCTGGTTTCCTTTCAGACATGATGCTTGCCGTTCAGGTCGAATCTTCAATCTTTGTTTCATCAGACCAGATAATTTTGTTTCTCATGGTCTGAGAGTCCTTAAGGTTACTTTTTGACAATCTCCAGGTGGGCTGTCAAATGCCGTCTGGCCACTTTACCATACAGGCCTGTTTGGTGGAGTGCTGCAGAGATGGTTGTTCTTATGGAAGGTTCTCCTCTCTCCACAGAGAAATGCTGGAGCTCTGTTAGAGGGACCATCAGGTTCTTGGTCACCTCCCTGACTAAGGCCCTTCTCCCGATCGCTCAGATTTGCAGAGTGGCCAGCTCTAGGAAGATTCCTGGTGGTTACAAAATTCCATTTGTGGATGATGGAGGCCACTGTGCTCAATGGGACCTTCAATGCTGCAGAATTGTATCTGTGCCCTTACCCAGATCTGTGCCTCGATACAATCATGTCTGACAATTCCTTGGACTTCATGACTTGGTTTGTGTTCTGACATGCACTGTTAACTGTGGGACCTTATATAGGCAGGTGTGTGCCTTTCCAAATCATGTCCAATCATCTGAATTTACCACAGATGGAATCAAGATGTAGAAACATTTCAAGGATGATCAGTGAAACAGGATACACCTTAGCTCAATTGAGTGTCATGGCAAAGGCTCTGAATACTTATATACATTTTATTTTTAATACATTTGCAAAGATTTCAAACAAAAGGCTATAACATAACAAAATGTGGAAAAAAGTGAAGCGCTGTGAATACTTTCTGGATGCACTGTATCTAAAAACTCTTTGCATGTCAAGGTAAAATCAGCAATGTTATAATTACAATCATGACAACTCTTAGAATAGTTTTAGCATGTTATTGAATATGGAAATGTTAACGTAGGCTATTTGGTCTTGGCGGACTAGATCTGCTAGACTGCTGCTGATTATTGCAGCTGCTGCAGAGCAAGTATGAATTTGCTACTTGTAATAGATACACAGACATACTTCTGTGAGTATGTAAGAGAAACTGCTGCTGCATAAACAAAGGCATCCGTAAAGCCCGCAGCAGATCTAGGCAGGTGGAGCTGGGGAAGGTGGAGGGTTTCAGAGGAACTCTGATGGGACTAGCTTGCATCAAACAATGAACCAGACTATTTAAATGTAAAGCAAGCAATCTTATTGGCTGCTGGATCAGCAAAGGCGAATCAGCTTGTGCCATGCGGTAATGATGTGATTGCTTGGCTATTGCATGTAAAGGACCTATCAGCTTGCGTTCTCTAGAGTTTCATGACTGAACTAGATATAACACTTTACAATAAGATTTCATAAATTTAGTAAATGCATTCATATTAATTACCAATGAGCTTCACATTTGTTACAGTACTTATTCATCTTTGTTTACATAAATTAATAAAAATACAACTGGTCATTTTTAGTTCGTATTAGTTCAGATTCTTTAAAGGGACAGTTCACCCAAAAATTAATATTCTGTCCTCATTTACTCATTACTTTGTGTTCAGCAGAAGAAAGAAATGTATACAGGTTTGGAACAAGAAAAATATCCATATTTAACACGTTATAAAGTAAAATATCTATCTTCCGGCGGACCGCCTTCCATTCTAATTGAAAGGATATATTCTGAAATATAATTAGGTATATTTGTTTTATCTCTGTCTCATTTCTCCTGGCCTAGAGGACAATTTAAAAATTAAATTGCACAGCTTACCCCATTATTCTCCCCTACTACTACTAAATTAAAATGCTCTGCAACATTCATGCATTGACGGCTTCTTACATTTGTGTGTGTGTGTTCTTGTTTCATATCAGGGATAATGACAACAGTCCAAACAGAGTCAAGTTCACATGATTCTCTCTGCAATCACAATCAGTGGTCTGTGTTGGATACAAATAAGTTGGGCATCAAATGGAAGTCCCTTTCTTCTCTAACTGCAGTTCTACCTTAATTTAGCAAGTGCCAACGTGTGTAATGTTTTGCTGATGCGCCACACCGAGCTGTCAGAGGGCATCAGTGTACTGGACGACAAAGGCAATGTGGTGGGCACCTCAAAGCTGGCAGCCAGGCATGTGAGTATGGATCCATTTGCATGTGTAAGGCGAAAGGTTATTGTTAGAAAATGACTAGCAAATGTCTTTGTTCAGGCTTTGATGGAGACTTCCCTGACACGTGTCATGCTGCCCATGCCGATTCTCCTGCTGCCGCCTTTAATAATGGCCATACTGGAGAGGTCAGAGAAATTCCTGTGAATTTGTCATTTCAGACTTGAGTTATTTTTGCAGCACCATCACCTCAGGAAATCACACACCCATATGAACCATATGTCCTGGTATATTTTTATTTCACAGTTTGATATGAAAACATTTGTGTATGTGTTTAAAGGAGTAGTTTACACAATAATATGCAAAATAAATGCAAAATGGCATTTTTACAACGGCAATTTTTACTCCTTTACGATAGCTTTTAAATATAATTTGTGCAACTTCAATATTCTTATATGATTGGTTATAAAACACATGTAACAAAGTTATCGTATGACTTCACAGTTAAAATAAAGTCGCAGGTCACATGGACTACTGTCAGCATTCCACTAAATTTTGTTTTATTGAAAGAAAAGTATACTTTCATTCAGAATGGATGCATTAAATTGATTAAAAATTGACTGTAAAAGCTTTTATAATTTTACAAAAGATTTCTATTTCAGAAAATTAGCATATTAGAATGATTTCTGAAGGATCATGTGACACTGAAGACTACAGTTTAAATTGTAATAATATTTCACAACATTACTGTTTTTACTGTTTAATATGATAAATACAGGCTTGTGAGCTTAAGAGTTTTCTTAAAAAAAAACTCAAACATTTAAACAGTAGTTTATCTAATTTTTTATTTCGCAGAGGAAAGAAAATCGTACACACTTTGGAATGAGATGAGTAATTTTTTTAATATATATGTATGTGTAGTTATATGTATTTATAACTACTCAAATTGTTATGCTGATAATATTATTTCTTTTATATCAAATTATAAAAGGCAAAATGCACATTTCATTTGCTCTGTGACTTCTGAGCCTCATTGTATATATGGGATCGACTCTTCGACAGAATTTGTTGGGTTTTATGACTGATGATAGACTATGTTGCAACCTCAAATTCTTGCTGCTCTGATTCGCAGGTGTGTATGGCAATGTGTGTGTGTAGGTGTGTCTGTGTGTGAGCGGCAGTAAATGGTGAGTTGTCCTCTGCTATGCTGACTGTCAGCTCACCCTCACTGGCTCTCAATGGAGCAAGAACAGGGATGCAGGAGGGTCACTGCTTTAAGGGTGAGACTGAGTGGCAGGAGTATCCTTGATTAATTAGAGCGCTGAGAGGAGTGTGTGTGATATATGTGTGGTGTTTGAACCTTCCACCTAAATCTTTCTTGCTTTGTCCGAAGGCAGCTGCTTTGTCAGTGGCTTTACAGATGGCATTTTTGCATGAATGTACCGCCTAATGTTGCGTTCGATTCATGTGGGAAAATATCTTATTTACAAATTGAGTGCACAAGAATGCCACTGCAAAGTCGGAATTAGGAGTGAGAAACTCAGGATTTTCTTTGAGCTCAAGTTTCCGAGTTGTGGGTGTGTGACATTGCGGAATCAATGAATTCAACATCTCTAGTTGATGGTACTATTCATAAATTAATCAAAAACTTAAAAAGCAAAACAGGATGCACATTCTTTGTTCTTCATTTTCTAGAAGTAGAGTTAAAAAACCTTGCTTTATTTTTGTGTTATTAAGAGAAGGTTCACCGCTATTTTACGCCGGCGGAAGTGACTAAAACTCACCTGACATCGTAGTTACGACTTCCCAAGTCTTAAATGCGTACTTCCCAGGAGGACTTGAATGCACCATAAGGGAAATGGGTTCACATTGATTAAATGATCTGGAGGAAAATTAAGTGAGCTTTAGCCTTAACCAAGTTAAAATATATTTCATAAAAACAATGCTTATTAGTTGGTTGAAATTTAAAAAGTTAAAATAAAAAATGTATATTAATTAATTAATTTTCTGCAATCAGATGCTATTTTTAGGGATTGACTGCCAATATATAATATGTACCATTAAGATTTTTAAAAATATTTTTATTTTTATTACAAATAAAATGAAAATACTTAATTGTGATTGCCGTTTTACCCCCATTTTTACATTGAGATTACCTTTGCCATCTAATACCCACTTAAAATTTATCTTCAAAAAAATGAATAATTGAATAAGTCCTTTGTTTATATAGAGCTTAATAGAATACAGATTGTTTCAAAGCACCTTTACAGTGATAAACAGGAAGATAAAGATCAAAGATGCAAACAATTCAATTCTGCTGTAAAGCAACTCAATAGTGTGGATAATAACACTGTTATATATAATCTTAAGCTAAGCTCAAGATGAATATCCAGTTTTTATACTGTACACCAAGATCTCTTGTAGCATTTGAAATGGACTTTATTTTTTAGTATTTGTTAAAAAAGTGTATAGAAATTGTACTGCCATTTTAACAGTTCTTGGTTGTAATATGAAAATAAATACTGTGCATCCCTAAAATCATAGGCATCAAAGGCTGATTTAATTCATCTTAGTCATGCAAACATTGTATTACATGCGTATATATTTCCTGTAAAGGCATCACTGTTTGCTTCTCTTCAGTTTGGCTTTGACCTCTTCACATAACAGTGACGGGTGAGTGATTTATTTAGAGCGGTTGATGGACACGATAAAAGGTCTTTAACGTACTTTGATCCTTTTCTCCGTGGCTTTTCTCTTCCAAACATACACACAAGCATGCGCGCGGAGAGAGAGTGTCTGGTGGCCAATTAAAGCTCATCATGCGTATGTGTTGATGAAGTCATCATTAAGCAGTCGCTGGCTTCATTAAAACAGGACTACTCTGGAGGACTCCTGCAGAGCACGCTATCCCACAACCCCACACGCACTGCGGCCAGGAAGGAGGGAGGGAGGGAAGGGGGAGGTGTCAGAGACCAATCACGCGCAGCAGTTTGAAAGTGTCAGCGAGCATGTTTAATAACGATAATGGCGGGAACGCTCACGATTTTCAGAGTTCAGTGTGTGTTCTGCCAATAACGCATGCATTTTTGTGTTTGTGTGTGCATAGGCTCCCTCTGCTGAAGAAGCACTCTCGTCTAGTGCTCCCTGTTCATAGCATGGTGTGTCTCTCTGCATTCGGCCTGGCGCTGCCTGTTGCCATCAGCCTGTTCCCCCAAAACAGTCAGGTGAGCACTCACACATGCCTCCCTCCATCCGCTCTCGCTCTCCCTCTCCCTCTCACTTTCTCTCCGTCCCCTCTCTTTGTCTGCCATGAAGATGCTTATGGTTTAAAATGGTGTTTATTAAGCTGTTCATCCATATGGTTACTGAACTGCAGACATATGTGCTGCCAACTACTTCTATTCCTCTCCCACCCCTCCCCACCTCCTCTCCTCTCACTCTCTCGCTCCCTCTTTACACTTTTTCCGAGGGTTCCAGACGAACGCTCCCAAAAAACTCCACTCCTGTCCCCCCCCCACCTTTTCACACCCCACAGGATGTCTGTTTCAGATTCTGCCTCACACACTCACACGCTCATTGCCATCTGTTTCTGAGCAAAATATTGCAAGTTTTGGCCCTGGTTTGGATATTTACCAGTGCTCGCTGCTTCATTTTAGCTTTTTATGATGGCAGAAGTGTCAGTTTTGACTGTGAAAAATGCTCGAGGCTGGAAAGACATGGCACACTTTTAATTCTCATTTGATGAAACATTTTAAACATCTTAATGACTTAACGATTGCTGTGAATGGTTATCTCACCGTAGCCAAAAGATCTGAATCTTAATGTCAGTACAAAAATAAAAAACACCCCGTAATCAAAACAGCATATTCATATACGAGGCGGTTTTATGTTACAACCTTATCATACCGCTTTTTGGTATTTGCGTTGTTTTTCTGTTCCCGCTGAATTAAATGAATATAATAGTGAGATATAAATTAGCATTTTAATAAAGTACTAATGAAGCTGTTAACGCTGACCTGAAGAGCTTCACATTATATGGTTATTTGTGTGTTTTTCTGCCTCTGTTTTGACTGTTCCTGCTTTCTGTCTCTCAGATCCACGTGTCAGAGCTAGAGCCAGAGATCTCTGCTGCAACAGAGTGCAAGATCCTGACCTACAACAAGGGTCTTTAACCGGTAATCGCTTGACACCTAGCAACTAATGTCTTTGTACTTCACAGTAAAACTCTAATGCGAACAGAAAAAATGCAAAGCGTTATTACAAATTTTGATTACATCTCACTGGATTGTTCCTGCTGTGTGAATCCTCTCCCAGCCACACACAGAGACAGACTCACACCAGTGCTAATCATCCTCTTTCCTTCTACTTGAACATGGCAGTGGCAAATAGAGGATTTTTGAATTGTGATCTACTTACAAATGTACGGAATGATCTGCCTTCTCACTCAAACAGTTCCGTATTAAATGTCTGTAATTATAATGTTTGCAAAGTAATTGTCTTAAAACAATAAATAACCATTTTTGATATTTCAAACTGTATTGTAATTAGGAAAAAATATTGTTTACACAGAATTCAGCTGCCTTTGTGTTTTCTCATAATGCCTTTACAATCCACAAATTATTCTTACAATGAATAGGAATGTAAACAGAATTTTTTTTACAAATCAGTAATTCCCATATAGAAAAGATATAGAAAAGATAGATCACTTATCGATTCTATATAAGTTATGATCTACTTAATAATACTTAATGTGTACGTGTATATATGTATATTTTATATATATATATCATATAATATACACACACGCACACACCTACCTGTATATATATGCACTGTATACGTATATTATATTGTATATTAGCAGAATTAGCAGAATGACAGAAGATACATTATTGCTACAGAAATCTAGATTTTTTTTCAGTTCTTTTTTTTTTCAATAGATCAAGTTCAAGCACTCCGGTGTACGATAAAATCACATGCTTTTCCCTTTCTGCTTTGTTTAAGAAAATTCATAGAAATCCTTTAAATCATTATTATCATGGTTAATGAATGGAAACACTGCACACAAGTCTACAATCCCTGCTTTTCTTTCATCCTTTTCCATCCATTCGTTCTATTGTTTTTAGATGATTATATCTCTTCTTTTATTTGGATGTGTTTGAGTTCCTTTGGCAGGGCTGTAAAATGATTCCTGTAAACTTCTATTTTATCGTTAGATCCATCGCTAGAGTGAGGGAGTGGACCTGTGTGTTTTTCTACCTGGTTGTCACGGGAACAGATCACAGTGGGCAGTAGTGAGGAGAGACATGACATGAAGCCGCATGTAGAATCATTAACCGTGCAAGAGTGCCATACACAGAAACAGTTGCACAACATGCTCATGACCGGATTAATGAGGGTAACGTTAGTGCTTAATCTTTCCCTTTTTGTCAGCTTTTGCTTTAATTTCAAAACCAAGATAAAAAATATTTTGCCTAATTAGAAATGATTTCTTGTGAGCACAACACTGCCCTGTACAGACAAAACATCTTGTCAGAATCGAGTTATGACCGAAATCAGGTCTATGAGAATATGGTCTGTCCTGTGACAGACAGGTCTGGCTTAACTGTTCTCATCTTCAGATGAAAAAAATATTAATAATGTCATAAAATGCTTTGTTCCAGAGTTGGTGTAGTTACTTGTAGAGCATGCATTGCCCACTGTGTAATGTCACATTTACAATGAAAGTCTTATATATTTAGTAATTTTTTTAAATGAAATTTTCAGCTGCAGCCTTTCAATTAGCAACAAAAAAAAAACTTAAAATAATAGCTTGTTAACCCAGAAGACTGAGTTCTTGCAGCAAGCAGCCAAGCATGTTCCACTAGAGTGGCACTCTACATCAACAAGCTTTTGTTTACCTCCCATAGGTTCTCCATTACACCACTGTGCTTAAAGCAGTTCACACTGGAAGAAAAAAAAAGACATGTGAAATTTACCTAAATAAATAAATAAAAAACCTGCTGCTGTGCTTGGAAGAATTATACCGTATAGCAACAATTTAAGTTTTATAGACTGAAGTTAAAGGGCTATATATAAGAATTTTCATGTAATGACTCCTGACGTTTTTGCCAGGAAAATCAAAAGGATGTGGCTTCACATCATTCTCTATAGAGCACAGCTGATTGGTTCCTGCTTAATCAGTAGCCAATAAGCTCATTGCTCAACCTTTAAATACTTGGTCAGCATTTGCTGTAGCGGTGCTTTCTGAAACCCTTCACCTTCCCCAGCTCCACCTGTATACAGCAACAGCATGCTCACAGCAGTGTCTGTGTATGTGTTGGAAGTAGTCCTGTACTTGCTCTGCTTAGCAGATCTATTCTGCCGAGACAAAATGTATCAACATTGTCATACCCCCGAACAAGACAGCGAACAAGAAGTTCGCCGTACATAAATCAGGGCCTTGAATCATGTTCAGTGTTTTCTGTCTGTCCATGTTATGTGATTGATTTGGCCGTCTGAGGTTAGCTCACGTCACTATGGAGTGTGTGCAAGAGTGTGAGCACAAATTGCAGTTCACGTAACGGCCATCGGTTTTGCTAATAACAAGGATTTCTGAATTCTACATTCTACAAGTAGTTCAATACTAATACATAAAAGGTGCACACAAATGCAAAA
The DNA here is from genome assembly GCA_023029165.1 of Gobiocypris rarus. Taxonomy (NCBI): domain Eukaryota; kingdom Metazoa; phylum Chordata; class Actinopteri; order Cypriniformes; family Gobionidae; genus Gobiocypris; species Gobiocypris rarus. The sequence goes on along the minus strand of CM040927.1, from coordinate 30,855,332 downwards.
CACCATCATGGTGACACATGATACTAAAATAATGCAATGGACATAAACTTAGCAACATAAGAAAACCGATTCTACTCTAGTTTACACAGATCTGGGAATTTCCATGTAAAAATTTTTTTTTTAAACTACATTTACCAATATTTCAATGTTAAATTTAGTAGTGTCAAATTGATTCATCACGATTAATCGACTCCAAATTGAAAGTTTGTGTTTAATTATATATATGTGTGTATGTGTATAATTATGTATATATAAATACACACATTCACGTATATATTTAAGAAATATTTGCATGTATAAAAAGTTGTACTCTGATAGATAATTTGTAACAATTGAAAAAAAAAAGAATTTTCAATTTTGATTCCATGATGACTTGACGTTAATCAATTAAGTTTTTACTGTAGCATTTTGCAGTCTTTTACCATTTAAAATTTAAAATTATGATCAATTTTACTAAGACACATCTCTTTCGTGTCACGTGTGAACAAACAAACACCCATCTTTTTCTCAATCTTTTCCCCTCTTTCAAAGAGGAAAGAGGGCTCTTAGGGAATGCATGGAATGTGTGATGTAAAGCTACAGAGGATGTGATGTGTGCACCTGCACACAGGATTGGATATCTGATGGCCTCAAAACAAACCTACCAAAACAATCTTTTTCGACATCTCAATTCACTCTTGTCGTACTTGACAGTGATACTCGGGTGTCATCAGTCTGTGCGTTTCACTCTCACAACCCTTGCTCACTCTGCAGGCTCGGGGTCAAATGTTGAGGTGAAAGGTCACCTGCGGGTTCGTTTAACACAATCTTCCTGTGTTTCTTTTGAAAGGAAGTTAGCAGGGTGAGATGAGAGGAAAATTGCCCGGCAGGCATTATCCCTTTGTCTGAGGGTGTATGTGTGTGTGTGTGTGTGTGTGTGCAAACATTTTAAAAGAGTAAATTGTTTATAAAAGTTAATAAAAAGTTATTTTGAAACACAGCTAGAAATGAGGTTTGTCTCTGAAACATCTTTATTAATTATGGACATTTTTGATCATGTTTTTCTTGAAAATTAGGTGACTGAACACTATAAAGAAGCTAATGTGTAAATTGGCAAACATTCATTTTAGTTTATGACTCCAGTAGAATGATCAAGGAGCTATTACAGAGAAACCTGCATACATCAGCCTGTATTTACCAGTAGGCCTACTGAATGACAGCACGCAAATCACTCACACACACACACACACACACGCTCGCACACACCAATTCCTACACTTCTTTAGATACAGAGACCATTATTTACACAGAAACATACACCCTTGCCTCTATGCTGTGGGTACAGGATGGCTCATGTTAAAACTGGCTGGTAAACTGATTCCTCACATCACTTAACTTATTTCAGGATAGTTGCTACAGTCGTTTAAAATAATTATTATAAACTGCCACCAATTTCATCAGCATGTTCGTTTCGATACATTTTGGATATTAGGCAATATCATTTTGAAATTAATAGAAAATATCCATTTAAAACAAATTTTAATAATTGACTGCACAGAAACCACAAAAAATTAAGAATTAAAAATATTGAATTTAACTTAATTGTTAGTTTTAAATACAATTTATTTCCCCCAAAAAAAGAGCGAAAGACTGTCATATATAAAATGATTTCTTCTAAAAGGTGAGTCTCAAACATTGAATCATTCCAGAAGAGATATGTTAAACAACTATAATGTTCAGTCCTGGGTTAATTGCTGACTGGTTTAATTCATCCTTAACTCACATTTGCCACACTCACGTGGTCAGGTCCTCTGCAGTTAGGTTTAGAATCTGAAATATCGTGACTAATAACATTAAATAAATAGTGCTTTTCTTGGTCTTGTGTGTTCGTTTGGGCAGTGTTTAGGTTGGTCTTAGGCATCAGACATGACATCTATGTCCTCAGATCCGCTCTGTTTGGTGGCAATCCTCCAGCGGTTAATGTGGTGGCTTCCCTTCTTCTTCTGTGTGCACTCCGGGCCCTCTTCCTCCAGCTTCTGTCGCTTGTACTTGGTCCTGCGGTTCTGAAACCACACCTTCACCTGAGGGGAGCAGAAGACCGGGACATCAGTGCCATAAAGGTTTTGGTGAGTAGGCTATAGTAGGCCTTCCAAAAATGGTAAACCGAGACAGTTTGTGAATGACGCAAGACGGTTCAATCGCAGGTGCGTTCTAATCGAACCATTTTAACACGCAGTGCACGACGTTCGAATTCATTCATGCTGTTGTTGTTGTTTTGTCACGACAGTAGCCTATGTCCAATTGTTACACTTGTTTCAGAACTTTGTTGTGTATCAGAGAAACATAGGCCTAGATTTTACATTTTAATTTAAGTCCAAATATAGTAAGTAGGCCTTTAATGTGGGCCTTCAAAAAAAAAAAACACGGGTTTATTTTTGCAGCAACGGTTCACATTTCACACATTTGAAAAAAGATAAGCCGAAAACAACCGCGCAGAAGTGAAAAAGATATTGCCTAGTTTACCATAATTTTTTATTTTGTTTATTTCTGAAGAGGTCTCACGCGAGCTACGCTGAATCAATTCTCAATAACTGACTGAATCCCGAATCGTCTTAGCCTGTAAATTAATAGAAAAACACAAATTACTGGCCAATATTTTATCAAAATTGCCTCTCTCCTGAGATGTGTGAATAGGCTATGGCCATGTCACGCCTGCTTTTTTTAGGTTCGTTTTTGCAATAAAAAGTGCTCATTCCCAGCCTCATATTTTACGAATTAAGGCTGTGAAGCATCGAATCATGACGAGTTCATGGTCATAAGTCGACTGCAGACGAACACAGAAGAAAAAAATCCATTTGCAGTTAAATTTTTTGGAAATTTAAATCATAATTCAAATATATTTTCTTATATATAACATTTAAAATAAAATAAAAAAAACATTAAATGAGCCGTATGAGCTTTAACGGATCAGGGTGAATGGGTTTATTACTGGCATCTGAGAAGCAACTAATAGCTACTCATCCCTTTGAAGTCTTGGCCTAAGATAAAATTATATCACAGAGCGCCGCAAACTGACACATGGCCAGCCAGCGTCCTTTCAGACTCGGGAATTCTGCTATTGGCCCGTTTCTGGATTTAACAAGCAGCCCAAGTGTTGTTTACATTATCATGTAGGCCAACAGCAACAGCTTGTCAGTACAACATTAATCATTCAACATAAAGAAATGTCTCATTAATATAGTCCCCAGTTTCCAACATTTCCTCATAACCTTTTTAACATATTTATGATTTTTTCTTTCTTTTTTTAAAAGAACAAACTTACCTAGTTCTACTTCTCCAATCATTTAAATTAGCAATAGCCTACTTTTTGTCTGTGATTTATTTGGCAATTCCTCTATCGTAAGCGCGGCTATACAATTTTTACTTGAAGTGTTTTAAAAGATTTTATACGAGCATTTTATAACAGCATATTTTTGTGGTGTGTTAAAGCATGTTTACCTGGGTCTCAGAAAGACTGAGGCTGTTCGCGAGCTGTTTCCGTTCGGCTCCGACTACATAATGGTTCTTCTCGAAGGCGCGCTCCAGGCGCAGCAGCTGAGAGGGCGAGAACGCGGTGCGGATCCGTTTGGGCTTCCTCGCGAAAGGTCCGTGTAGTAACAGCGTGTCCTGTGAGACGTCGTTCCCTGAAATAATAGTAGTCGAGAAAAGACAACTTGATTAGTAATGCCAGTGAACTTGAACGGAGTAGCCTACAGCACGGGTCAACTTGAAGTGATGTTAATTAAACCCAAGTAAGAGGGCCCATGAAAGCTTTCCGGGATTAGTCCATTATTGTAAATTTAAACAAAAGCTGACACCAACTATCGATTTAACAAAAAGTGTGAAAAATTAGGCTACCCTGCTTTAACGCCTATTTTAATGGATAGGCTATAATTTATTGAATAGTGTGAACTATATATATATATATATATATATATATATATATATATATATATATATATATATATATATATATATATATATATATATATATATATATATATATATATATAGGCTAGTATTCGTTATAATTTTAGAATATTTAAAAACTCTTTGTATCAACATTGTGCCATTACAACTTGTTTTTGAGCTTTTGGAGTTTAGCTAGGCTATTCCCCGCCTGAGTTTGATTTTTTATAAGTAGGCTAATTCTGCAAGAAATTACAGAATAATTGAATAATATTTTAGCGATTTATATTGATTTTTTGTTTTGTTTTGAAAACGGTTTAATTTAATCTGAATCAAACATTTTCATAGGAGCCTAATTTGCGGAGAATTGGCCCTATAAAACAGAATAGACAATACAAATAATTTTCTATATTTGCCTATAAATTATAAAGTCCAAATAATGCACGAATTAAAATCTATAGCTATGCAACAAACTGGCCTGCAGTTTGTATTATTAATGGCCATGTAATGAGTTTAACAGTCATTACGCATAGCTTTGCAACCTTTAGGATTATTCTGGAGAATAAAATAACTGCAGAGTCTGTCGATTTTAAATGTTCTCAATTACAAGTGTTGTTTAACAGGAATTCATTTTTGAGAATTGCCTGTAATTTAGATTTGAGGCACTAACCCTCATGCATTACATTCTTCTTTAAAGGTCATCACAGTTAGCTAAATTATTAACACTGTTAGCTAATTAATAAATGTGTGACCTTTTTATGAGCGTTTTCTATTTATTTTATATTCATACATTCGTAGACAACATCTTGAACACCATGAAGAGGGCAATTTATTGAATGACCTATGAAAATTAAATTGTGATAATGATGAGGTGTATCAGAGCAGATTCCTCGTCTGTCATTATCTCGTTGCAAAGACGGTGATTGGAAGGGGATGACAATAGTAAGCTAATATAAATAGCAATAATTAATAAGTAGGCTAATGAATTAAGTAAAAGTCAAGTATAAAAATGAAAGGTCATAAATAGAGGTAATGTGGCGTTAAAAATAGCCTAACTCACAAACAACATTAAGGCTGACTACATTTAAACTTTCGAAATTTCGAACTCAAGATCAAGCAATTACTTTTTTCAGAACTGTTCTCCGATGCTTCTATTATAAGCGTAATGCATTCATTTTGGGAGATATGACATTGTGCTTTTGTGCGTGGACAGCTCTAAATCTGTGTTTCCATTCTTTAAGTATCGCCCCAGGGCATGGCCAAAGCTGTAAGCATATCATTTGCGATTTTCATTTGCAGCTTAACCGGAATTACCTTCCAATACAAACTCCATCTATCAGTGTTATCCCGCTCCACAGTGGTAAGACTGTAGCCGCGGGTGAGCATTTATAAGCATATGTCAGATAAGTTCAAAGACACACACTATTCCATTAAGCACAGCATTGTATTTCGCCCACTTTTGTTGAGCACTCATCTTAAAAAATAATGCATATGCTATATTATTATTTTTATTTACGAAAAAGTTTAATATTTCTTAATGCGCAGTTGACAAAAATACCGAGTTGGGTGCTTACCTTGAAACCGGTGTCCAAAAAACCTGTTCCTTAAGACCCACGGGTAGAAATTAAGTGGCTCGCGGTGCTGCGTGCCAAAGTAGTGCGGGTGCTGGAGGTGTGTGCTGCCGAGCGGGTGTGGGTGCAAACCCAGAGGTGCGTGGTTCACAGTCTCCGAAAACACCAGTTCGGGGTTTGGATAGAGCGCGCGGCCTGCGGGGCTTTGATACCCGTTAAGAAAACTGTCAGCAGGCGCCGAGTAGCTTAGGGCTGTAGGGCGAATAGGATCTTCTGGTGTTAAGGGGTTTTCCTTCGCCACCAAAGACTCAATGGTAAAACACCGCTTCCCCGTTGCCGAGAACATTGTCCGTGGTACAGGTAGCCTACAGTCCAGCAGATGAGGCTCACCTTAACGTCCTTTCACAACTCCTTTAGTGACCTCTGTCAGCAGCAGTATTTTAGAAAGACATTGTAGTTAAGTCAGAAATGTAAAACACTTTAATGTCCCCTACTTTTGCCAATTGCTCTGTAATCCATCGGTCCACGAGTGTCCATAAATCATGAAAGAAAAAGTGCGAATAGAAGCTCGAGACCCATGGATTTGGATTTGAGGGGCGCCACGCAGTGTCGTCTGAGACTGGCACTCATTGGATGAAAGCCCTTGGCGCATTGAGCTCCGGAGGTGGGCGGGTCCTTCGTTCATTTGGGTCAGATAATGAACTCTATTAGTTTGATCATTCACTTCAATGGGGCTGCCTCCAACAGGTCATGTTCCTGCGCAAGTAGATCATCAAAAACTAGTTTCCTTGTCACACTTCCAACTATGGGCTACGCAAGCCTTCAGGGTGTACTACAATCTGCATTTCATTCCAGAATTACGTTAAAAGTAGCAAAAGGTTTGCTTTTAAACTTCTCTTAATAAAACTAATTTACATATGACAGCGAATTATTCCTAATTGCAGCGACGATGCTGAGCTATAGTAATCAAAAACAGTAGAATAATAGTATAAACGTGGATGTTTTGCTGCCTTGATTGCTTTTGTTATAAAGAACAATATAAGAACATTTCTATGAAACAAAAATAAGAGTTTTTTAATTGAGTAAACACAGAATCCTAAATGTGAAATTTTAATACATTTGGTGTCTACAGAGTTGAGTAGGAGTGGACCAAATGCATTCTCTGACAAATATGCTGCAATGCGTTTTATTTAGGCTATTATCATTCATCCATTAATGGGCTAAACGTACATAATTATCTAGATGATAAATTAAATCATTTTGGCATACAAATATGTTTTATTTACTATAGGCTAATAATAATAATATAAGCTAATAATAATTAGTCTACCATGCGGACAGTAGATTGTTATTATTATTATTTTAGTCTATTAGCCCGGTAGACAAATTTTTGTTTATATTAGGGTATTATTATTAGTAGTGCCTAGTTAAATTGTTGTCGTTTTAAAATATTTTTATTAAAGCTATTGAATACTGCCATCCACTTCATTCCAAAAAAGAAAAACAGATTTAGCAGTGCATAACCTTAAAGAACTAAATTCGATGCCAGTTTTATCTGTAGGCCGTATTGCAGTCATCGTTTTTAGTCTTTCAACAGTGCCTGTCGATTAAAATGGGAAATCGTTGACCCGTTTACGCAGTAACGTATTAACTTGGTCACTGCGTGATTTCCAGAACTAGACATCGATAACATCTCATGGCAGGCCGAGGCCGAGCCTGCACCTGTTTCCGATCACTCACCCGCGGCCAGCGGACTGGCCCACACCGCGGCATTATGAGGCTTACGCGACTGAGTGGGTCAATTATTGAAAATATTCCGTCTCGGGGTTTGACAAGAGTTGCATGTGCAAGCATTGCGAACACGGCTTCAAGCGACATAGCTCACAAACTTCTGCCTCGCTATTAATTTACAGGCCCATGTATATTTAGTCTCTTGAGGGGTTGTTCAGCGACCGTTTCATGTTGTGTTTTTAAAGGTAATGATTAGGCTAAATGTGTGACTGGCTCGTTAACTCCAGTGCGCATTAGAAAATCATTACAGTTGGCAGAACAACATGTTGAGCGCCTATTTAGAAAGTAAAAACCCTTGAATGCGCACAGTCATGCTTTAAGATGGACCTATTTACACTAACAAAGGAATAAACGCTGAAAACCTTAGTTGTGTCAAGATCATCAAAAAAAAAATGTGTTGAAGGCTCGTTGAGAATTTTTTTTTTTTATGCACGTCATGATAAACAACTAGCATATTTGGTACGATACATTATATGGCCAATAAAGCAACATCTTCCAAATTGGTCTTTGTAAATATTGTTGTGTGCACTATTACTTTTGTACTTAGCTGCCTAATTGTTTCTAATTATCAAATGTCCTGTTATTGCACTGTATAAGTGATCAGTTTACTTAACTCAGAAAAGTGAGGAAAACCGATGCCTTAAAATGATGTAAATAAACCATGCGTAGGCTAATTGTCTTGATAACTGATTTTTTCAGTTAAGCAATAGTTAATAACTTTAAGGCAACGGGTTTCCTCACAGATCACTTGTTTTGTTTGAGCTCCATTAAATTACACTTTATTAAAATGTCCAGTACTTTCAGTGTCCTTGGCATTTAGTGTTTTGATTGGATGAGTGGCAATGGATCTGTTGCAGCAGTAACCCTATCTGTTGTATCCTCTAGCCATAACAAATGAGTACAAATATTCTCAATATCTGAAATTGAGGTGGTAGCATTCACATCCCTGTTCATAATTACTCAAGTGTTAGTTTATGTGCAATGTTGAATTTTTAATGGACCATCATTACAGAAACTCAGCATTTTAGACTATGCTCAGCCCTCCTGACAGAGCGGTGTCCATGGCATTGCATAAAATGAGCAGTGAATCATGATTGCACTGTCACACAAATTCTATTTCCTATCTACCCTATATAATTCCCAATGCACATCAAGAATATGGTATTCTGGCATTCTGAAAAACATTTTCATGGTTCTTGTCTGTGCCATACATGAACCTAAAGGTGCAATGAAGTGACAGGGAAAGAGAGAGAGAGAGACTCCTCAATGTTTCCGTCTGCCACTCTTCTCTCTTGTTCCATAATTAAGTGCTCAAGGAATCTGTAATGAATGCTAATGGGGCAACCAGCCATCTGCACAAACACAGAATTAAAAACTACCATGCTGAGAGAGAGAGAGAGAGAGAGAGAGAGAGAGAGATAAGAGGACAGGAGACAGACTTAAACCAAAAGAAACCCTATTAAAGGCAGCTCTCACTTTCTCTCTCCTTGATTTGTTACCTGGGATTTGAAGAAAGACACTCAAAGATTCACAGCACCTCAAAAAAAAAACATAACCATATATCATACACAAACATGCAGAGATGTTCTATTTAAAAAGACACTTGTTTATCATCCAAAATTACATTTATTGCAGGTTGACAAAATTCAAAATATTTAATTATTATTTATTATTATTATTTTATATTATAAAACAATATTATATATATATACAGGTCCTTCTAAAAAAATAGCATATTGTGATAAAAGTTCATTATTTTCCATAATGTAATGATACAAATTAAACTTTCATATATTTTAGATTCATTGCACACCAACTGAAATATTTCAGGTCTTTTATTGTTTTAATACTGATGATTTTGGCATACAGCTCATGAAAACCCAAAATTCCTATCTCAAAAAATTAGCATATCATGAAAAGGTTCTCTAAACGAGCTAGTAACCTAATCATCTGAATCAACTAATTAACTCTAAACACCTGCAAAAGATTCCTGAGGCTTTTAAAAACTCCCAACCTGGTTCATTACTCAAAACCGCAATCATGGGTAAGACTGCCGACCTGACTGCTGTCCAGAAGGCCATCATTGACACCCTCAAGTGAGAGGGTAAGACAGAAAGACATTTCTGAACGAATAGGCTGTTCCCAGAGTGCTGTATCAAGGCACCTCAGTGGGAAGTCTGTGGGAAGGAAAAAGTGTGGCAAAAAAACGCTGCTCAACGAGAAGAGGTGACCGGACCCTGAGGAAGATTGTGGAGAAGGACCGATTCCAGACCTTGGGGGACCTGCAGAGGCAGTGGACTGAGTCTGGAGTAGAAACATCCAGAGCCACCGTGCACAGGCGTGTGCAGGAAATGGGCTACAGGTGCCGCATTCCCCAGGTCAAGCCACTTTTGAACCAGAAACAGCGGCAGAAGCGCCTGACCTGTGCTACAGAGAAGCAGCACTGGACTGTCGCTCAAATTTTGCATGTCATTCGGAAATCAAGGTGCCAGAGTCTGGAGGAAGACTGGGGAGAAGGAAATGCCAAAATGCCTGAAGTCCAGTGTCAAGTACCCACAGTCAGTGATGGTCTGGGGTGCCATGTCAGCTGCTGGTGTTGGTCCACTGTGTTTTATCAAGGGCAGGGTCAATGCAGCTAGCTATCAGGAGATTTTGGAGCACTTCGTATTACTGTGCTCAATTGGCCTGCCAACTCTCCTGACCTGAACCCCATAGAGAATCTGTGGAATATTGTGAAGAGAAAGTTGAGAGACGCAAGACCCAACACTCTGGATGAGATTAAGGCCGCTATCGAAGCATCCTGGGCCTCCATAACACCTCAGCAGTGCCACAGGCCGATTGCCTCCATGCCACGCCGCATTGAAGCAGTCATTTCTGCAAAAGGACTCCCGACCAAGTATTGAGTGCATAACTGAACATAATTATTTGAAGGTTGACTTTTTTTGTATTAAAAAAACTTTTCTTTTATTGGTCGGATGAAATATGCAAATTTTTTGAGATAGGAATTTTGGGTTTTCATGAGCTGTATGCCAAAATCATCAGTATTAAAACAATAAAAGACCTGAAATATTTCAGTTGGTGTGCAATGAATCTAAAATATATGAAAGTTACATTTTTATCATTACATTATGGAATTTTTTTTTATTATTATTATTTTTAAATAATTTTATATTATATAGTATTATAATATATTATTTTAATATTGATTTAATATATTACACATATTACATGTGTATATTTTTATGTAATTATATTTAAATGTTTACATTTTATAAACTATATAAAAATATATATTTTAATATATAACTTAAATATATAAACAATATAATTTAAATATATGTAGCTGTTCTGTTACAATTTCCGAACTCTCACATTTATCATTGTCCTCTACATTTGCATAGCATGGGATCTTACCAGGAATAAATATCAGTTACTGTTATTTTCTAACATTTGACTTGTGTTTGGAGTTTGTTTATCTATCCTGCTGTCTGCTGCTGCCCTCTAGTGGTGCAAAATGTGTATTTGGAAACCATGCATGTAGAGCAATTATTCTATATTCATATTATAATGTTTAGTTCCAGCAGCAGTTTGTACACCTTGTCAAATAGGTTAGATATCAAATATTAGTTTTCTTGATATGTCTGCTTACTTAATCTAACTACTTACATGACAAAGTGAAGCCAGTGGACAATTGTCATTTTCGGACACCTTAGATTCAAGTATATTATATTTACATTTCTATCTTTGTGGAGCATCAGAATACAAAGGAATGGTCACAAAGGCCTATATGTGCTGACAATACACCGCCTCTACCTGATTTCACTTAAAACACTTACTTGTAGCACTTCTACTAATCTAAGAGCATTTAACACCCTGGTCAAATATGAGTTCTGTTGTAACAGTTTTGTAACAAGACACCATTATTTGATGAATTTGAACACAACATCAGAGGATTTGCTGTAAAGTGGAATTTATTGCATAATCTCTATATTTGACAGTTCATTCATATAGTTGACAGAAATGTTCATACTGACGAGAATAAATAAATGTATAAATATATAAATAATTCAAAAATCAAGGAAACATAATTATAATCTATATTTGACAGTTAGAAATGTTCACACTGACAAGAATAAATGAATAAATATGTCATAAGTAAAACAAACAATTATAAATTGTCATAAATCAAACAAACAGATCATTATCAAATCAACCTAGTGTTTTTGATTTTTGATCTAGTTCTAGGATGTAGTTGAGGAAGCATCTCGGAGACACCAGTGTGTGCCATTGGCATGTGCCTTCATGTGTTATTTTCATGCCCTGTAGGAAAAAGAAATTGATTCTGTCAAATGAAGCTCAAGGCTCAAATGCAACCAAAACTGCATATCTAATGATGATGAAAACAGACTTTATTTTCTTCATTGTCATTCCTCAGTCAAAAAATAAATATAAATATAAAGATTTTACACACAATTTATTAACATTCAGTCAGTTTAGTTGGGTCAACACAATTTAGTTGATTTGATTAATTTAGTATAGTATATGAATTGCTCTTTGTTGGCTGTTTATACTGTTTATATTTGTCTATACTGCAGTGATGGGTAGGTTTATGGGCGGGGTTTGGGGTAGGTCATTCGTACGACCAATCATTGACCAACTCGTCAAATATGTACGATTTAGCAAAAATCGTCGTACAAGTCGTACAAATTCGTACGGATTGCCATGAGATCGGGTTGCTTTAAAAAAAAATATTTTTCACAGGAAATTGCGCATATCTCAGAGAAAAGTTCCTCTGGCTACTTTGATGTGTGTACGGTGTGGGAGTGGCATAGGTTTAGTTGTCACAACCAGCGAGAAAGGTTGACATGGAGCATACTTAACCTCATTCCTCTGGGGAATCGCCCCTTTTTTTAAAACGAGAATAAGACAGGAATCAACGGACAGATAGCCTAACCAACTGCAGTCTGAGGACAACAGCACCAGGCCAGTAAGGTCATCAGATAGTCAGCTTGAGAACCTTTCCATCTAAACTGGTTTATTCTCTTTAGCCTAATAGTTTTAAGAGCAGTAAGATAATCAGTCAACCTCTCTCTCTCTCTCTCTCTCTTTCTCTCTCCCATATTCATCCGCACTGTCACGCAGAGCCGAATCACAACCAAAACAATGTTCTTCCGCAAAATGAATGTAGTTTTGTTTTTAATTTACATTGTGTACCTTTATTTAATTTGAAGACTAATACTGACATAGTATTGTTATTACTCACCAAGTTAAGCAACTAAACTCACAGCATAACTATCACACAGCTTATAAACTCTTCAAAATACCTGAACAACATAACTTCTAACAAATGAACTTTTAACAACTGAACATTAAACACTAACATATCTTTCCCTTTAATGAAAAAACATGAAACATACTTAATTTACACATAATGCGGTCCCTTAGCAAAGCAAGCTGGGAACTGCATGTCCAATGCCCAATTAGTTATCTCAACAAAAAATAATGAATGTAGTCCCGACACAGCCGGATTAAGTAAACTTGAATATAAATGATATAAGTTAAATATTAGTTGAAGTGAACACAGTGAAATGAAGTTTCATTTTTGTGTTGCATGTTATTTATTTCTGCTAGCTATGCATTCAGTGAACTGATGTAAATCATAAGGGCTTTCCTCCCTTAAGAATAAGTTCCTGCCAATGAATTTATTGTAAGGCTAACATACCTTGAGTCTTATGTAGAATGTTTGTGACCCCTTCAAGTTGAGCCTGTGAAGGCCAGTTTTAACGCAGTTGTAAACGGTGCTGTTCTACAAAATGGAAAGACAGTTTTAGCACAATTTAGTAATGAGGCAGCACAAAGCACAAAGAAATCTAATCATTAAAAACAACACCCATCACCTAACTGATTGTGGTTCAGCGTGATGTTAAAAAAGCATCTCTTACCATACAATGATCGAAGTGGACGCATTTGCATGCTGTTTCCTGGATGAGAAAAAGAATACACCGTTATTGCTTTATTAAGGTAGACTTTTTGTCTAAAGTATTGTCTCTCAGAGGCTAACTCATTCTAAGTCTAGCAGCAGCAAGATCGGAAATAATGAGAAGACTTTGTGTGTCAAAACCAAATTTAATCTTTGGTGGCATTAGGATTTGAGCGTAAACAGGTGGAACGATCATGCAAATGGAAAGGAAGTCAGGATGATGCACAAACGTGATACCATCTCATGTTGTTCTGATAAGCATTAGTCTGTGGTTCAACAGCATGTATGAGACCCAGCGTATTAATGTGTACAAGTTTCAAGTTGTGCACATTCTGGAGCCAAGCACTCACTCCAAGAGCTTTGAATCAAGTATGAAATCAAAAACGGTTTGTGAGTACTTACCTTTACCTCGTCGCAGTTCTCTGAGCAGTCCTGTAAATTAGATGAAGAATGCCAGATGTTAGAACATTTCGAAATTTGTGATTTTTAAATGTCTTCAAAAGAGTCATGTTTGTAGCATGAACTGTAGTACTTACCAAAAATGTTCTGTCGCCCTCCAGACTTACTGTCTTCACCATAGCTTTGAAGTCTACCTCGAACTCTGACTCCTTAGCAGAACGAATTGACTTCTGAGCAGAAAGACCAATGACCAGCAGAAATACGAAGCATACATTAGTATTCATTGCTCCACGTTGAGTTGTTGTGAATAAGTTGTAAATTGATCTGATTGATTTGTTTTCAGTGCTTCTGCTTTTAAACTCCTGAATACAATGAGTAAAAATTCCATAGATGAGGGAAATCCCTGTCATGCTGGGTACAATTACTTGTCGTGCACGCAATTTTACCCAATGGCAAGTGCCAAAGTTACCGTATACCTACTGTTCGTTAACGCTTTATCTTCTAAATCTTGTAAATCTATCAGCATCATTATGAGAATGTCCATCCAAACGGTTTTGGAATTTGAGGCATACACTGAGAAATGACTATATGCTGGGTGAAAGGTTATCTGTCAAAAGGGACTTTTGAACTAACGTACGTTTAACCTCTTATCACAGCTTTCCTCTATATTTACATGTGAACAACATGTAATTTCAAAATCTTCCCCTGTCAATTATGTTTGAAACTATTTAACTATAGACTGCATATAAGATGTCTACGAATCACAATTTTATGAACACGTATTACATTGTTGTGGTAGTTCAATGTTAATGTTTCACAAAAATATCTGTCCTCATATGACCAGCATTAAAGCTAACAAATGATTCGGACAAAGCTAAAAATAAGAGATGCAACAAAAAGATGTTTGTTTTTTAGTTTTATTATGTTATGTTATATTTATTTCATATAAAAAAATACGTAGGCCTAATCAATATTAAAATATTAATATTAAAAAACAGTCGTAAAAATATTATAGTTGCAGCAATATACTATTATTTACATAATACAATAAACATCTCTCAAACAATCAACAGTAATCAAATAATCAAACAGCCCGCCTCCAAATCCTGAATACTCATGGACAGTGTTGGGGAAAGGTACTTTGAAAATTAATGCATTACAACATTGCGTTACTCCCTAAAAAAGTAACTAATTGTGTTACTTAGTTACTTTTTTTTTAATTTTATTTTATGCGTTACGTTACTTTTGCATAACTTTTTCTTACCTGGGCTTGGCTTGTTTTTTTTTTGAGGGGGTGGGGGGTGGTTAGAACTATAAAAAAAATTATATTTTTGTGAAAAGACCCTTTCACACCAAAATTGAAATAATAAGCCTCAGGCTGAGGTAAAAATGCTAATTCACACGTGTACAGTAGAGGGCGCAGCTCAAACAAACATTTCAGCTGTGCTTCCATTCTGGATAATGGAAGAATAGGACGCAGGAGAAAAAAAGTTTAAAACTTACTGAACCAATAAAAACAAAAAATCTAAAGTCATTTTTTCTTATGGTTTAACTGATTCGTCGAATGTCAGCAGCAAGACATTGGTCAATAAAGTCAGATTAAATGCATTAAAATATATTTGTTTGATTTAAAATGTAATTATTGGAGGTTTGCATAGTATTTACATAGATATTTTGTTTTAAATTTGAAAAGTAATGTGTCACTATACTAGTTACTTGAAAAAGTAATCTGATTACCTTAAGTTACTTGTAATGCGTTACCCCCAAACACTGCTTGTGTGGACTGAAAAATCAAAAGGAGTCATAAAAGTTAAACAAACAAACAAAAAAGCCTAGCAATTAAACCAACAAAGCCAGTGTGAGTGTTTTCGGGACACTGACAATAATTCGCATAATAATGATGCGCAATACCTTGAGGTGTTTTATGCATACAATTCTGTCTTGGCAGCTCACTGTGTAATGATGGCGATGAAACACTATGGACTGGACATGTTCGCGTCCCACGTTTTTGTTGTTTATATGGAGACCGTTTTCAAAAACTAGCACTTTGAAACCCGTTTTCAAAAGTTTGCGTTTTCAGCATAGACTGTATAAAAATAAGGACGTAGTGTCCGTGACGTCATCCATAGGATTCTGCAGAGCAGTTTTGAAGTAAAGTAGGGTAGAGCTGGCCGTCCGTTGCCATCTTAGCAACACGTCACCGCGCGACACTCCCGGATAACAGAAAATGGGCAAAGAGGCGGGACGTGTGCTGAGATTTAGTGACGCGATGACTAACAGACAGCAGATAAATGGCTGTCCACTTGAGCCATAAGTGGCCGCGCCCTTAATTATGAGGAATTTTATTATGAGGAACCCCCCTCCCCCCTCACAGTTGTCATGGAAGGCAAAATTAGCCATTTAGACCAAAACTAGAATTTGTACCAGGCTGTAAACATGTTTTTTTCTGCTGTAAAGTTCGGCATTTTAACATTGGGAGCCTGTCCCTAGCGGCAAGTCGATGAACTGCAGTTTAATCCACTTCCGTATTGGCATAAAGAGAGATCGCGGGAGGTTGCCGCTTGTTTGTCGTGTAATTAGCCAAAATGCATAAAAAAGTTACTCGTTTTTAGTTGAAAACAGTGTAGTGTAAAACACTGGGATATTTGTACACAGAGACTCTAACAAGATAACAAGGTAACAATGAAACTATAGGACTACAAAACGACTACAACATTAGAACACAAACAGGAAGTAACACAAAAGTCCTCATACAAGAATGCAGGCTGGGATCATGACATACTGGTCACTTCATGTCATTTTAATTTATAAATATACAAACACACAATTTAAAAAAAGCAAGCTCTGTCAGGTGGTCAAAATGAATAATTACCAATAATTGATGTGAGAGAATTTAAGCCTAAAAACCTGTAAACTTCAACTTGTTTGTACACTCATGTATCTCCCCATAAAATCTATACAACAACACACTCTTGTTAGATTAATTCAAATAATTTGAACATTATAATTTTCATTTAATTATAAATTCAAATAATTTGAATAATTAGAATTGTATTACAAATATTGTCTTTTATTAATCTGGATTTTGTTAAACAAATAAATATTCCAGTAAGAAATGAACACGTTTATCTAAATCCAGATTAATAATAGACAATATTTGTTAAAGGGAATAATAATACACATGAAAGAGTTTTTTTTACAAGTGGATTGATAAACAAATGAATCACTGTAACCAGGAAAATATTTGTTTAGTCAGGATTAAAAAAATAAATAAAAATCAGATATCACTGGTAAATTACACAAATAGAAATGACAAGCGACACACTGAACTTAACATGAACTTAACAAGTAAGAAAGACTGATTGGAAAACATACTCTAATAATCTTTGTTTGATTTACAACTTCAGAAAATCTTATCTTGTTCTCATTTATCAGAGAAGTGATAGTGAGTAACACTAATATGCAGTGAGATTAAAATGGCAAAACTATTAGAATCACCGGATGTGAAAGAAAATAGACTTTTAATCTACAGTTGTGCTGTTTTTCTGTTTTAACTATTGCGTATGATATCTCTATTGTGTGATATCACTATTGTGTGACTGATTAGAGACATAATGTTACTATTAATAAACCTAGCTCTGCTTTGTGTGTTTGTCGGTCTAATCGAATTATTGTTTTTAAAACATGATTTAGGCTGTTTTTAGCCATTCTTTATATGTGTCTGTCTGCCAGAGAGATGTGGCAGGCTGTTGGAACATGTGAAGTTAAGAGCTCTCCAGATCCTGTTGGAAGTGGTAAGACAAAGGTTCCTGTTCAAACCAGCTGAGAGAGAGAAATACTAAAATAGGCTCCCAATAACCTTTTTTCTGGATTACTATGAGAAGTGAGGTTAGCCGCTTTCCTATCCAAAGAGAAGTCTTAATGCAGAAGGAGTATTTTCGTAAAGAAAGCGACAGTGAGCAAGAACACATGGGGTTATGCTCCAGTAAGTCGACAGTTGCAGTGGCTCCCTATACTGGGATTCAAAGCCCTGAATCAGGAGACCAAGCTGAAAGCCCCATGCAAGCTTCAATTTGGGATGATCGAACCTCCACTGCACAGGTTGCTAAGAATAGGACCGACCCTGGGGTGTGGAGCAGGGGCGCCAACCCACCCGCCAAAGGCTACCTGGAGCTGGGTGGGAAGGGTGAAGGGGAACTGCAGACATCCAGGGAGGCAGAGGAAGAGGAGGACACCGATGGAGATGAAGTGGTGGAACTGCTGAATGTCTCTGACAGTGAAGGAAGCCTGAGGAGTCAATATCTGGATTAGTATGAGTATCAATATGCACTATAGACCAAAACAGTTTCTTTAAAGATGGAGTCGCTGAAGATGAACGTCTCTTGCAAAGAGCTCAAATTTTCAATTTGTGGATCCGTCGTCAAATGTGGTTTGAAATATATTTCAGATTTACAGTATATTTCTTGTATAAACCTCCACTCATCTGTAACATTCATTTTTCTGTTTCATGCCTACCTTGTGAATTTAATATAAAAAAATAAGTTGAATAATTATTTGTGATCTTAATATGTTTAAATAAGCAGAACTAAAATCTCATATAAGAGCTATTTGGTTTAGTGACAGATAAAAACGTTCCACAAAGTCAGCTCATTTGTCACAAAACGGGTTTTCTCTTTTTTCCCATAATTATTCAGTCTTGTAGGAGATACGGCCAGGTTATGATTACTCATGTAAGTATGGTTTATAAACTAGATTACTGAAAATAGATAAACATTTTGTTTGAATAATGGCAGAATGAATGAATCATGGGTCGGATGGTTACAGATAACAGGGTTTCCTTTTGTGCAACAAGAGAATCTGATTAGATTTTCTTTTCTTTGAAATCAGGGGAAACCCGATGCTGGCATTTATGAACCTATACCTGCATATTCTCTTTGGGATTTCTTCTACCATGACATTTCAGTGCATTGGGGTGAATTTACAACCCTGAAAAAAAGTATAAGAAACAGAAAAGTTGATGCAGAAATAATACTGTAAACTAGACCGTAGAGGCCCTTTCAAGTCACAATATTCAGTCATGATCATATCAATGTACACTGAATGAGAAAGAAGCAAAAATGTTAAAGGTGTACTTGTCTAGAACTGACTATTTTAATAAGATAAAAATAAATTGAAACATGCTTCTGTGATGACGGATACATGTGTTTCTTATAACCATGGCTTTTGTCTTAGATTATCTTAAATATGTCTTCTTCTTTCTACAAAGTAATTTAAAAAGCATATAATGGGTTTTACACTTTTGTGAAGGAGGATTTCAACACAACGGAAGTAAAATAAATGATTATGTGCATAATACATGCTGCAGTATGGGGCCCTCAAGTGGTTGGAGGCCTGTGGGCACTTGGTCTTTTGGTGTGTTGGATAACCTGAGCCTGGTTTACCAGAAAATAGCAAACAATAGTTAGTAGCGTAATCCATTACATTACACATTTTAGGTAGCCTAAAATAATCTGTCTACTTTTTTTATTACTTTTAGATTACTTTTTGACCTAATTCATTTATCATAATGAATTGAATAGGATGAAATTGTTCCTTATTGATATAAAACAGAAAAAAATATATATTTTCCATTCTTTGTTACAGCATGAAGTGCATCAAAAAAATGTAAATTTAATGAAAAGCTAATAATTAGGCTACAAAAATCCAATTTTTAAAAATAATTAAAAAATACAAAAGCATGTTTAAATGACTGTGATGATTCAAATAACAATGTGTTTTCCATATGCAATGTTGCAATGCTGACAAAACACTCCTTAAAGAGAGAGTTCACCCAAAAAGGATAATTCTGTCATCACTTTCCCTCAAGTTGTTCCAGACTTGTATGAGTTTCTTCAAATAAGATATTTTGAAGAATGTTGGTAACCAAACGGTTGATAGACCCCATTGACTTCCATATTTTTTCCCTACTATGGTAGTCAATGGCTACCTTCAGCTGTTTGGTTACCAACATTCTTCAAAATATATATATATATTTTTTGTGTTCAACATACAAATTTGGAACAACTTGAGAGTGAGTAAATAAAGACGTAAAATTCATTTGGGGAACTATCCCTTTAAAAGTGAAATGATTTCTGTAGATCAAGTAGTCAAATGCTTTGTGGCCTCTCATTTTTTCCATGTAATTAGTCATCAGTTTAGTGGCTGATCTGTGTAATTTCACAAAAAAGTCTTGTTAGAGGTGATATGCTTTTATAGAAAAGGAATTTTAAAAAATGAAAAAGAAGACTTAAGAGACATGAATGAGTGACTGCCATTGTGTGAATATTATGTAATCAATTAAAAAGTAACTGTAAAGCGATTGTGAGTATTTTAAAATGTAATATAACCTGATTACAAGTATTTCATTTTTGGAATCTGATTACGTAATCCGCCCAGCTCTGGTCACACTATATCTCATTAACTGCAACGTTTTAAGTCAAGAGTCCAATTACACAAATTATAATAGGCCTGTATCTAGGCCTAATGTCATCATTTTGCTATAACTGTTAGGAAATAAAACCACATTTTGAACAGAAAGGTTTTTCCTTTTTTTGCTGTTTCATATTTAAAAAGTCTAATAATTGTTTTACCGTTTAACTTTACTGAAAGTCTAATAGGCTGTTTAATTGCATGTTCCATTGTGACAATATGCCTCATCAGTAGACAAGTAGGGATATATGCAGCAAGCATGCTTGGTTTTGAATGCTGAACGTACTTCGAACACAGCTGAATTAATGGCAGAACATTTTGATTTATGAACATTACGGGATTTTAAGGGATAGTTCACCCCAAAATGAAAATTACCCCATGATTTACTCACCCTCAAATCATCCTATGCTGGAACACCAATCTCTCCTGAACGTGCATACGGCAGTTAGCGTTTGTAAACTGTTAAATATGGATATTTTCCTTACACAAACACATGGCTTCGTGTCTGAAGGCCTTTATTAACCCCCTGGAGCCGTGTTGAGCACTTTTATGATGGATAGATGCACTTTTATGGACTAAAAACAGAAACTGCCATTCACAGCTTGGAACTAGACATTTTTAAATATAACTCTGATTGAAGGCTATTCGTCTGAAAAAAGAATGTCATAAAAACCTATAGGAGGATTTGAGGGTGAGTAAATCATGGGCTAATTTTCATTTTGGGGTGAACTATCCTTTTAATGCATTAACTTTGTCTTGTTTTGTCAAGTTGTATTCGGTCGGGCTCACACTTCCTCCAATTAAAAAACAAAAAACCCTAATTTCCCATTTTGACCTTCGTGTGTTTAGCTAATCTGTTCTCATTAAGTAGCTGCAGATTTTCACTCAATCTGAACGAGCTGGGAAAAGTCACAAACATATGCGCTACTGCCACCTGCGTGTCAAGTCAAGCAGTTCGCCACCTGCACTCATTTACTCCTATCTCTGACTATTACATTAAGCACTGATATAAACAGTTCAACTAAATTCATTTAAATGTAGCCTAGTGTTTACTCTGGGAATCTCCTGCTGCGCACATTCTGCCCACGAAACCGTCTTTGATTTGAAATGGCACTTGCGTCGGTCTTAATGGTCGTTGTTGTCACTGAAAGCTTGGGAAAACAGGAACGGCTCAATTTCCTGAGTAAAAAGCCTCATTGAAATGTTGCACAGAGCGTCGCATTAGCATAAAGTGCTCGTTTTAAGTAGGGCCTCGCCTTGTGCTCCTTTCAGTCCACCTTTCAGTCAACGCGTTAGAAGTCATTGTGTTCACACACTAAACCTTTCACAAAGACACAATAGCGTGCGTGTACTTCAAACGCTAGTGATTAATGTTAATGACCATTAGATGGAGTGGACGCACATTTCGCTGCAAATAAAATGCTAAATCTAGCGTTTTACCGTTTCCACGCTAAAATAGGCCTACTCCAATCCAACACAGTCTCACTCCCAACTCGTCACATATTGCCGCTTGGTCAGGACCCCTCGGCGTCACTTTTTAACGCACAGGGTACCCCTTAAGCGTCATTTTTCGACGTTCAGGGCAATCCACTGATTCCAATGAGAAGCCTAGGGCGTCATATACAGACGTGTTGGGCACGTGAATGTTATCATCGTGATGAAATTATTTATTGGGTTATAATTTTTCCATTATGACATGTTGGAGTGTGATTCTCAATGTAATAAGCCAGCACACTTTTATTTAAATTTATTTATTTTTATTTACGCTATTCAGACACGTTTTAAACAGCCCAACCCACCCCGCACTAAACCTGCCCATTTGCGTATTATATGATATAAAACACAGAATATAACAGACAACAGACACACTTTATTGAAAAGTCCTGCTAATTCAACTGTTCCGAGGCCAAACGATTGATTTGTGTGAAGAAAAGACCCAAAAGCAATCACCGTCTCCACGGTACCCCGGCGTCATGATAAGGACGAAATGGGAACTTCATTGCTTTCAATGGAAACCTTTGGCGTCAACAGAAGACGCAAATTATATCGGTATGAAATCGCGCTGAAGAAGTGAAGTCTCATTCAGAACACATCGCGATGTTTGGCATCAGTTCACGTGTACGTGCCACATGTGGGTGAGTAGTCAAATATTATGTCCTAAAGTATTCGCTATCGATCAGATTATTTTCAGTCACTGCATTATATCTGTCATCTCCACTGAGGATTTGAATTTCTTTGCTTTCTAAATCAATACATCTTGCTAATAGGGTAATTGCACAGTGTCACATGACATACTATAGACCTTTAAACAGTTGTTCATATTTAATAATAACTACCAGTGTAGTTTCAACGTGGAATTTGTAGTAGAAGCACAATAAAAACAACACTTGCCACACTTTTACCACAGTAACCTTAGTTTTAATGTGATAGGTGCAGTAAAAGGACAGCAACCTCAAATCTTACCATGCTTTTACCACAGTAACCTTAGTTTTAATGTGATAGGTGCAGTAAAAGGACAGCAACCTCAAATCTTACCATGCTTTTACCACAGTAACCTTAGTTTTAATGTGATGTTTGTTGTAAATAGACAGTAACCACAACAATTACCATGCTTTAAATGCATTTTATGTAAATCCAAATATTTTAATGTAAATAGTACTTTTTCCTGTATATAATGCAATATATTATATATTATGACTTTTTCTCTCTTTCTTTTTACCTGAAAAGACCAAAAGGGCCTTCCGGACTCAGTCAGCCCATTCTTGTTTGTGGAGAAGTAACGGAAAAGACCAAAAGCTGCAACAGCAAATATTTGCAATGGTATGTATGTATGTGTTGGTTTGAACCCTTTATCAAACATTTTATTCAGCATTTGTTGTTACTTAAACTTATTCTTACAAATCCCATGGCTCAATCAGTAAGAACATATTCTCAAAGTCTCAATAATTCACAAGATTTAACAAGTAGTCAAATTCATATGATACTCGCCCATATTTGTATATACTGTACATAATCCTGCAGCTTTTACTATGACTCCTGCCATTGGCTACTGCCTCAATTCCTGTACATTTGTATTGTTGTGCCCTTTCTTGGAAAGTAGTCAGATGTCCCACACACTGTCAGAAAGTTTATATTAAGTCCATTGTATTCTTTAAAATGATTTCAAATTGGGCTCTGTCTGTTCATGTAATGTTACATGTCTCTTCACACCTCATAACCTACCGCTGTTTGCAAGAGTGAAAATTCTCACATGACATCAGATATTCGATTATTTTGTCATACTCAGATCAGTTGCACTGTTGATAACGTCAACAAAAAATCAAATGAATTATCAACATTTTTAAACACATTCATATGATCTAGCTTGCTATTAAAGATATACTTTTAATAATGGGAATGCACACATATTAGTGAACTTATTACATAAATGTATTTAACATTTAATTATGCAACGCTTTTTACAGAAAGAAATCCTGCAGTTATGTATAAACTTACAACATCATCATCATGTCCTGCCCTGGGCACATTGGGCAACATGTGTCCTCCAACATATTCGATCTGTGGCCACGTTCTTCACATCTTCTCATTGAACACCGGCATTCAGGTCTTCGTGAAACATCTGTCTATGTCTTCCTTGGTCTTCCCTGTCTCCTGCGTCCTCCTGGTGGTGTCCACTTCACAAGTGTTTTTGGGTGTTGTTGTTCGGTATGCATAGGATATGTCCAGTGAAGTGCACCCTTTGTTCTGACACAGTTTCTCAATGTCTTCATGTGGAGTCTGTGGAGTCTTATGATCTCTTCAATTTATGCAGAACCAATATTCATAAACTGTACTTGATGTCTGCCTATGCCTTTATAAAAAAACATTAGTTCTCATCAGGAGTTTTAGTAAAGGACATATCTATTGCCATCCACTAGTTCTAGTCATGCAGCGACTTCATGATTCTATAGTCCAATGTATATTGCTGCATTTGTTGTTTGTTCGAACAAATGAAGATAGTGAGAGTGAATACCTTTTGAAATCAATATTTATTCATTAAACCTTTCAATACAGTGGTCACTATAATAAATGTCCACCATATCTACCTCCATGGAATCATTAATAACTACATCTATGGTATCATTATCACTAACTTTTTAATGTAACTGTTACATGAATGTATTATATTGAAGCATTTTCTTACTAAAAATGGTTGACATTTATAATAATTTAATTGGACTTTCATTTAGTTACAAAAATCACAAATATATAGTATTAAAGTTGAGAATGTAAAATGTTCTTCAGTTTTTGCCTATTTATTTTTTAATGGGAATAAATATATTTTCAGATAACAAAATTGCACCTCATCTCTTGGTTTGTACTTCATCATGGTAATATTTTTAAAAGTTATGTTTCACGTGTGTGTGTGTGTTGTGTGTTGTGTGTGTGTGTGTGTGTGTGTGTGTGTGTGTGTGTGTGTGTGTGAGAGAGAGAGAGAGAGAGAGAGAGAGAGAGAGAGAGAGAGAGAGAGAGAGAGAGAGAGAGAGAGAGAGAGAGTGAGAGGGGATTGATCTTTATACTGGTGTGCATGTCTTTGAAATGTTTGACATTAAATATTGGAATATGCTTACAAAATTGTGTGCATTCTTAATGCTTTTGTTACATTTATTTTACTTCCAATAGTTCAGATTGTCAAGGGTGGCATAAAGAAGTTTAAAATGTATACCTATATTTATATACATACCTAAGTATATATACAACATAAACACACACTATAAATGTTACAAAAGCTGCTAAACTACCAGTGCTGTTGTAGCTTGTAGGCCATTGCATAGAAAAGAGGTTTCTCTTTCAAATATATTTATGCATCAGTTTAACCACACACATGAGTCTTTCGTTTTAAAATGTTAGTTTTATTATTTAATTAGAATAAATAAATATTTAGCAGCCTAAATATTAAATATTTAAGGGATCCTTCAGTTGGAACCGGATGAGATCTGTCATCATTTACCATAAATGGACAGGTAAGTGTGACGCCTCTGTTCAGCTGGATTGTCATTGGCTGTGACTTTATCGTAGGACTCGCTGTGATTGGACTATCTTTTAACCCATATAAAACGGCGTTTCATGTTATAAAGTATGTATTGGTGTTAATATTATGTTTGATATACGTTAAGTAAGCTATAAAGTGTCGGTATGTTGTGAGAAATTACTCCTTTACCGAGAACACAACCCTAACCCTAAGCATTGCTGCACACTTCAATGAACTACAGCGCCATATTTACCATTGCATTGATACAATGACAAAGATATATGGGTAATGTAGTTTAAAACGTTTAATAATGAAACAATAAATATTAAGTAAATTACATCTTTAATGGACAACTGGATATCTAAATATGTGCATTGTGCAAACCTTTATGACATGAGGGGCAGGCGAAAAATTTAATATTTTACTGTGAGCATTTTGAGAAAACCTTATGCCAGCTTTCCATATATGTCTGAAAACTGTGCCAAACATTATTTAGTAAACATAGCATAAGCAGTTGTCCTGCCTATTTTCTCTGTGATACGCTAACCAGACTTTGAGTAACAGCCATTTGAAATAAGTTTTGTTTTGCTCTTCCAGGGGCCACTACTGGGTCCCTGGAGGTGGAAGGGCAGAACAACTTACACAGATCTATTCTCCTCATCATGGACAACAAACTTTGAGTTGCATTTAAATATCAGAGTATTTTGTCTTTTCTATTCTAACATCATGCTTGCATTAGTTCTTGATGGGTATTGTGAGACCATCTGATGAAATACAGAAATATTGTTGTAAAGATGTTGTAAAATAAAAATTATTAATATTTATTTCGTTTTATGGATAGACACAAATACATATAATGGATGAACCTGCAAAACTTGCCATTATCCAGTTTCCAGTGTAAACAAAAACTATTTATGTATTTACACTTCACTATTACTATTAAATATAGGTCAATGCACCGTTAAGTAAAATAACAAGAGACATTTCATCTTCACCCTGTCTCCACGTTCCTGAAATCGGTAATGTGCTTTCTTTAATCTTTATTGCAGTAGTAGATGTACCAGAATTATCAATATGGATCATTTTCAGTTAAGCTTGAAGTGTTTGTAATCCTTCCCTTTATTTCACTGAAAACTAAAAGTACATCAAACTTTTTGGTGCATTATTGTACTAAATATAATATAACCAGACAAAAATGTTTACGTCTCAAGTAAAATAATCAGATCACCTAAATAAACTTGTAAAATGTGTATTTACTGTACCAAACACCATACACAATATTCACCATACTTTATCACTCAACACTTTATTGGAGGATACAGTATACAGTTGATACAGTAGCATAAAGACAAATGAGATTCAAGATAAATAAAAATGCGTCTTCAAAAATACATTAACATCATATTAATCCATTCACAGCTGCTGAAGCCACACAAACGAGTGCCACATAATCCCATCCAGTGATACAGAAAACAGATTTGATATTGTGCTGGAAAATAATGATTCATTATCACAGCTAGACTGGTTTCTGGCTCTTTCCGGTTCATGGTCCATCACGTTCTTCTTCTTCTAAACACTTTGCCCACTTGTACCCTACAGTATTGATGAACAGATGATGTGATCACTGATGTTGTGTAGCTTTTTCTCAACCAGAGGAAGAAGAACATTCCAGTGTCAGGCGTTCTCCAGTCCTGGTCTAAAAGTAAAACAAAAACACAATTCAAATTAAGTTTAATGTACAGTCAGGTTAGCCTATGTTCTGCATGATTTAAGCAGTAGTAGTTGACTCTGGCCCTCAGCATCGACTGTCCTGCATATTTAGCTCAAACCTCAAACCCACCTGTCTATAACTGTCTATAAGTAAACCTGAAGACTTTGGTTAAAATTTTCAGGTGTGCTCGAATAGGCTTGGAGGTAAACTCTCCACCTCAAAATGGTCAGAATTGCCCATTCTGATTTAAATTTACCAAGCAGCAGTCAGTACATTATATAATATACACATTGAAGCATTATATATATAATATTGCAGCACATAATATTAGCCAAGTACTGGACAAAAACTATTTTACCCTTATCGACAGAAACATTTTAAACAGCATATCTTTTAGAAAGGCATGGTCTCTTCTCTTCTGAGCTTTTATAATTGATGCTAGATTTCTTTAGTCACTTTCAAGAGCATCACTTGTGATAGCCTTAACAATGTAACAATTGTTAAAATACTGCAATACAAATGCCATGGTAAGAATTAAGAAATAGGTGCCGAGGCACCAGACTTACCATGCTTATGAAGCACCCATGGCCATGCAGAGTTCTCAGAGAGTGGAGTTTTTGCCTCTTGTATTCCTCCTTGGCAGCACATTAGTCTTTGTCCTGTAGAATCTTCTGAAGTTTGTGCCTTCTCTTGCTATCCATCTTAAAACACAAATAAAATGTGTTTTATTCAGTGGAGTATAAAGTCTTGTTTCAAGCCAAAGAACTAACCAGATATTTCACATAATTCAAAGAACATTTACTATTTGATTCCTAATATATGCCACAACTCATTATCTTCCAAAGCTACCCAGAACCATCCATGGTCTACAAAACAATAGAGAAATAGCTGGAGTTTATAACAACTACATGTCTGCTTTTATCTAAGACAAACAAATGGTGATAAGAACTGAAGGCCAAAAGTGTTTCAGCCTTTATGCTAAAAGGCAGTAATTGTAATAATAATTGTATCAAAAAGGGAAGAAATTATTTTATTTTTTTTCTAATGTTAGATAAATCCAAGAAACAGAACCTCATTTGCTCATTTTAGGAGTTATAAAAAGATTTAGACATGAATAATGGTGTGTATTTTATCAGAATAGAAAGAATGATCGCTGCTGAAATGAATAGTTATTTTTAGAGATCAACATCAAATTCTGTACTACATGTTACAGCATTGCTTCAATACAAGACATACCAGTGGACACACTTTTCTGTCTTCTTCGGGCACAAGATGGCCATGTTCCTTCCTCACCCAAAACAAAGGACTTATTCGATTAGCTTGCTTCGATATACGGTCTGGTCTTTCTTCTCTGCTGTAAAACAAGAAAGTCTCACTTACTCTATGTGCAAATACCGTACTTTTGTTTTTGAAACATAAAAATTAAGACAGTTACAATAAAGTTAATTTACCATATGATTCAGGAGAGCATTTGATTAAATACTGATATACTAAAAATATTCTAGAAACTTTACCTGTGAAGGGCTGATTACGGCAAGATCGCTGCGACTCACTAGTAGCTCTTGTGAGGGTTGACTCTTAAAAGTGCTGATGAATTTGATATTATAGAGATCTAAAAAAAATACAAAAATATAAGTAAAAGTAATCTGCAAGTAATCCTGCAAGACAGAAAGAAAAGACATTTAATTACATTGCATGCAAGTTGTCAGTTTATACATAACTGCAGGATTTCTTTCTGTAAAAAGCGTTGCATAATTAAATGTTAAATACATTTATGTAATAAGTTCACTAATATGTGTGCATTCCCATTATTAAAAGTATATCTTTAATAGCAAGCTAGATCATATGAATGTGTTTAAAAATGTTGATAATTCATTTGATTTTTGTTGTTGTTATCAACAGTGCAACTGATCTGAGTATGACAAAATAATCGAATATCTGATGTCATGTGAGAATTTTCACTCTTGCAAACAGCGGTAGGTTATGAGGTGTGAAGAGACATGTAACATTACATGAACAGACAGAGCCCAATTTGAAATCATTTTAAAGAATACAATGGACTTAATATAAACTTTCTGACAGTGTGTGGGACATCTGACTACTTTCCAAGAAAGGGCACAACAATACAAATGTACAGGAATTGAGGCAGTAGCCAATGGCAGGAGTCATAGTAAAAGCTGCAGGATTATGTATGCAGTATATACAAATATGGACGAGTATCATATGAATTTGACTACTTGTTAAATCTTGTGAATTATTGAGACTTTGAGAATATGTTCTTACTGATTTAGCCATGGGATTTGTAAGAATAAGTTTAAGTAACAACAAATGCTGAATAATATGTTTGATAAAGGGTTCAAACCAACACATACATACATACCATTGCAAATATTTGCTGTTGCAGCTTTTGGTCTTTTCCGTTACTTCTCCACAAACAAGAATGGGCTGACTGAGTCCGGAAGGCCCTTTTGGTCTTTTCAGGTAAAAAAGAAAGAGAGAAAAAGTCATAATATATAATATATTGCATTATATACAGGAAAAAGTTCTATTTACATTAAAATATTTGGATTTACATAAAATGCATTTAAAGCATGGTAATTGTTGTGGTTACTGTCTATTTACAACAAACATCACATTAAAACTAAGGTTACTGTGGTAAAACCATGGTAAGATTTGAGGTTGCTGTCCTTTTACTGCACCTATCACATTAAAACTAAGGTTACTGTGGTAAAAGTGTGGCAAGTGTTGTTTTTATTGTGCTTCTACTGCAAATTCCACGTTGAAACTACACTGGTAGTTATTATTAAATATGAACAACTGTTTAAAGGTCTATAGTATGTCACGTGACAGTGTGCAATTACCCTATTAGCAAGATGTGTTGATTTAGAAAGCAAAGAAATTCAAATCCTCAGTGGAGATGACAGATATAATGCAGTGACTGAAAATAATCTGATCGATAGCGAATACTTTAGGACATAATATTTGACTACTCACCCACATGTGGCACGTACACGTGAACTGATGCCAAACATCGCGATGTGTTCTGAATGAGACTTCACTTCTTCAGCGCGATTTCATACCGATATAATTTGCGTCTTCTGTTGACGCCAAAGGTTTCCCATTGAAAGCAATGAAGTTCCCATTTCGTCCTTATCATGACGCCGAGGGGTACCGTGGAGACGGTGATTGCTTTTGGGTCTTTTCTTCACACAAATCAATCGTTTGGCCTCGGAACAGTTGCATTAGCAGGACTTTTTCAATAAAGTGTGTCTGTTGTCTGTTATATTCTGTGTTTTATATCATATAATACGCAAATGGGCAGGTTTAGTGCGGGGTGGGGTTGGGTTGGGCTGTTTAAAACGTGTCTGAATAGCGTAAATAAAAATAAATAAATTTAAATAAAAGTGTGCTGGCTTATTACATTGAGAATCACACTCCAACATGTCATAATGGAAAAATTATAACCCAGTAAATAATTTCATCACGATGATAACATTCACGTGCCCAACACGTCTGTATATGACGCCCTAGGCTTCTCATTGGAATCAGTGGAGTGCCCCTGAACGTCGAAAAATGACGCTTAAGGGGTACCCTGCGCGTTAAAAAGTGACGCCGAGGGTCCTGACCAAGCGGCAATATGTGACGAGTTGGGAGTGAGACTGTGTTGTCCAATCTTATGTAGCCTACCTTTCCTAACTGTTTAGTGGCAAGAGAAGGTGTTTTCTCTACATAGAAGGTGAGAATCACGTAATTATCCTTGGTTTGTCGTTTTTCTCAGTGCAGATTTGAAACCAACTGTACACTAAAAAGCCCAATGTACCCACCCCAATGTATACCCCGTCTTAAAATCTTTGTTGAAAATAGGCGAATAGTTCCTAAAAGATGCCATAAGAACAAATCACATTTCAGTGAATAGTTCCTAAAATAACCATTCTTAAACCTTTTCCACTATAAAGAACCATGGCTGTTAAAGGTTCTTCATGGATGCTAATAATGAATCTTTATTCTTAATAATAGACGTTACCATATGTAGGACATTATAGTTTTTTTTCCCCTCAATCATAGTCAGTATAATTACTGTAAAAACAGGATTACATACAGACACATGCATTATTGTCTGTTCAGCGTTCACCTGTTTGTTTGTGCATGATTATTTACTGATTTCATCCCTTGATCCAAGGGTTTAAATCTGTGTTGTGAGGATGAAGGGAGCTGCTGTAAACTAAGGGGTGTTAGATAAGAGGATGATGCATCCCTGAAACAGTGAGACACTGTGCTAATACTAGCAGTGGGGGGCACACAGGGGCCCTGAAGGTGGTTCGTGGGGGTGAGAGATGACTAATTGGAACGGTGAGCTCTCCTCCCCTTTTCCTGCTGCTTCTGTCCTGTGGCTTTTCCCAGGGTCCCCCTCCCTGTTGGACATCTTGGCCTACTGCGAGATTACATCAGATCACATCACAGAAAGTCTGTCTGTACATAAACAAACACATGGACTCACATATATCCACACATGCCTGGAATCAGTCTAATTGATGAGGAAGAGCGATGGTTTCTTGTTTTTGCTCCTCACTGCTTTTTTTCTCCTTTCCTCTCTCCATCTGTATCTTTCTTTATCTTTATGTGCTGCATGACATAGAGGGGCTGCCAGAAGTACCTGTTTGAAGAGGATTTAGGATTAAGGAAAGGAGGTCTCCATAACAGTGCTCTCATAATAGGCTTTATTCTTCTATAAAGCCAGTAATCATGTGAAATGGAACCCATGGGCCAATGATGAGTGTTGCAGCACAGACATCTTCCTGTAAACTCTCATAAATAAATCATCAAAGCATTTTTCTTTTCCGCAAGGTGAACATCTTATTGTTCAGAAATCCATGCATTGTTTAATTTGAATAATAATTAAATGCAATTTTTTTCTTTTGTCAAATCAACTTATAATTAATGTGGTTCAGATAACATAATATTTAAGTCTCTGTTGATTAAACCAATCATTGTATTAACTAGAATTTTTACATTTCAATAAACTCAAACTTTTAAGGCAACCAGGTTACTTACTTTTTTATTTTAAAACAATCATATTTTTTTTTACTGTCAGGTGCTTCATATGGGTTCCCACTTGTGGGATTGTTTTGTGGATTTAGTTTTAGTCCATTCATTTTGTTTTAATTAATATTTTATTCACGTTTCATGAATTAAACAGTTAATATTTTGTCACAAGAGAAAAAAAACATACATAAAGTATTATGCAATCATGTAAGAAGATTTTGTTTTAATTATTTTTTTATTTTATTTTGATTACATTATGAATTAAACAGCTTGTTAACGTTAATCACTGGACAAATATTCAATAACATGTTGAACATGAAATTATTATGCAATCATTAACCGTTTTTTTTTTTTTTTTTTTGCTGTGTGAACAAAAATAAAATAATAGACATTGTAAAATAAAAAGTTAAATGGACCTGAAAAGAAAAAAGTCAGACTTGTATTGTTTGCGCTATATTGGAAACAAATATAAAAAATGTGTGCATTTTTTCATATTTGGTGCATTTTCTTAATTTAAGTAACAGTATTTTTGTGCATTTTTCATATGAACTTTTTTCAAGTTCACTTCCATTTCCAGTGAATACATGGATTATAACTACTGCATAAATATAATTTAGTACCATTTAAATCCCCTAAAAATGCAAAATATTAAATAGAAAAACATTATCAAACTAAAATATATTACATTCATTTCATTTTAAAAAAAATTTTTGACAGACATTCGGAAAGTACAAGAGGGTTAAGACTTTTAAAGAACTTTTTTAGCACTCACGAACCCTAGGGTTTTATATAAAAACCCATACAACTTTTTAAGACTTTCTGTGCATTCAACATTAAATGCAAATCCACAGCAGTCCATGCCTTCCTGTTTGAGACTGAATGTCCATTCCCCCTATACAGGTGTAGCAGCAGAAAGGTCATAAGTTTCACTCACTTTTGATCATTTGAGTCAGTGTTATTTTAATGATGAATCATTATTCATTGAACAGATTCCTTCGGCCTTTCTGTATTCTTGCCTTTAGGGCTTAACTGGATTAAGAGAGTGGAACAGAAACATTGTGACGAGTTTGTTAACTAGTAATCAGTGTGTTCTTAGAGCAGGATTACTAATCCATCCTTATCAAGACTATTAGGCCGGCCACTGCACAAAGCCGCCATGCTAACGGGCTTTAGCATGTCTTAGTCTGCTGCAGAGCAAAGACAACAAGAAGACACAACCATGTCTAAAAAGCTCTGTCTACAATGGAGAGACACACTACCTGGCTCCAACAGCTGCCCTTGGAACTCAGATAAGCTCTTTTTTGTCTTCTCATCCAACTTTGTCACATCAGCAAAGTTCAACAGTTCCAAATGAGTCGAACTGTGTTCATCATTTAACCCTTGGAATTCTCCTTATAGCATTTTAAAGATTTTATTTTGTGTTATAAAAGTTTATGTTTTTATTGTGGTTGGTCATTATCTTATTGTCTTATGAAGCATGTATAGTTAAAAATGTGTCGCAAACTCAACTTCAATTATTCTCCTAATAAAAAGATGTCTATGCTTTTCATTAAATACGCATTTGGATTTATCATCTTCACCATATATTGTCTCTATCATTATTATTTATTTTATCAATATTATTTTGGATTATTACTACTGAGCTATAAGGTATTTTGTAAACGTTGGCATGCAAGTATAACAACATAAATTACACTCAAATTACCTATCAAATGAATTTAAACTGAATATAGCCTATCGATCGCACTATACTGGATATTGCATGATAGGCTACATAATATACTTTTATATACCAATTTTTTTTTAGTAAAATGCTAATCAAATTTTTTATTATTTTGATTTGATAAAATCTATTTTTTTTGTGATGGACACTAAATGTTTAAACTTGTTGGTTTAACTTTTAAAAAAGTAACATTGTTGCCTTAAAATGTTGAGTTCGTCGACATTAAAAATATGAGTTAGTATAAAGGAGAACTCAAAAATATTATGTTATCTGAACCACATTAGGTTGATTTGATAAAAGATAAAAAGTTGTGATAAATCATAAAAAACATTTTTTCCAGTGAGATCAAAGAACATGAATTCAATTTTAAAAATATATTTCCTTTATTTCTTCCATATACAAACGTTTGAACAAAAAACAAAGATACCCCTATAAGAGCAATGGTGTGTAATAGAAACACCTTAAATATATATCTATTAATTAAATATTTGTACAAATATAGTACTGTGTCGTGTAGAGAAAATCGAATATGTACAGAAACATCCTGTGTAAAAGTATAACAGCGAGTGTGATTTTCTCAGTCTTGAAGTGAATCGTCGATGTCAATGTCTACATCAGACTCTTCTGTGAAATCTCTCTCCTCATCCTCTCTGCCCTGAGACCCGGGGCTCTTTGGCTGCACGGCGAGTCCTAGTTTGGCTAGTTTGGCTTGCTGTTGCTCAAGACTCTGTTTTCTCCACTTGATGCGTCTGTTCTGGAACCAAACTTTAACCTGGAGTTGCGAGAAGAAAGAACGTTTAGTGTCTGATCTATAGATGTTGAAAAATAAATGTAAAATTCCATAACTAATGTGTATTTACCTGAGCTTCAGTGAGATGGAGAGCAGATGCCAGGAGGAAGCGCTCTGATCCCACCATATACTGCTGCCGTGCGAACTCTTTCTCCAGTCTGGACAGCTGCTCGTTGGTGAAACTTGTGCGCATTCGCTTTGATTTTCCGGCTTTGTGTTTATAGTGAGAGTGGACTGCTGCTTTGGCCAGTACAGCATCTGTGCGTAAAAGTTGCATTGGTTAGGACATTATAACATTGTTCCTTTATCTTTTTAAAATGCTTGATCTGTCAAACATACATACCTTGTGAGTACATAGCTCCACGACATGTTGTTTGGTAGCTGTAAGGCGGGTAGCAGAAGACGGGATACCCAGTCGGCGTGTGCGTAATACTCTGGTTGTACGCAAAGTGTGGGATTTGCGAGTACATGTGCGCCGCTAATGGGACCGCAGAGCTCGAGACTGGCGCTTGATTGGTCATGTTCCGATACACACTTGTCCTGTCTCTCCCTGGATAGTCAGGTCTCGCGAGCAGAGCGTCGATTGTGAAGGATTTCCCTGCGCTCGGTTTTGATGAAGTAGCATAGTCCGGATTGAGAGCCGCGTGAGGGCGCATTGACTGTCCATAGTTTTCATAAGCTCTTCCAGGCATATGCATGGCTTCTGTTTAGGTAGGTAAAAAGTCCAAAAGTCTGGTTAAAAGTTATCCGCGGTGGAGATGTTCTCGACCTTGTGCAGAGTGGAGTGGAATGAAGCTTGGAGAGCCGGCGGCTGTTTTATACCTGCTCAGGGGCGCGAGGTGCGAACGACCCCCAGCGCGCCTTTGTCTTTTTAAGTGGCAGATGAGTCAAACGAGCGGCTCTACAAGGGATCCAATTAACTGATGGAGTTGTAACAAGCTGAGATTGTCAAATATCCTAATGGCCCTCTGCACTACATGCCCCCGGAGGTAGCCCAGAAACACAGAGAGGGGGTCAAGAGCCGAGAGCCAGGAGGTCTAGATTTACTACAAATTCCTACATGGCTGCGCGCCACAGAAACGTCCTGTGTGAGAGTGCATTGATGTTACCCAAATCATCTTATTTCATGTATTTAAAAGGCACCGCCGAATGCGACACACAGCGGAACAAATACTCTCACATTCAGGTCAAAGAAAAGAAAAGGAAGAAAAAAAACTACTAATCACATTACGCTCAGCCCGTATATCTCTATGAAAGCCGGTTGCCAGTCTTTAAGACTCCAGATTGTCACCCAAATATTTGATTCTTGGTTAGTGAACTAATTCATAATTTAGGTCATACTAAAGTTGAATTGCCGGAAAGTGGTTCCAGTGAACTTGTCAAGCACTTTGAAGCTGATGAAGAAAACCAGACTAGTTGAAACTCATTAGATCAGATCGAACTGGCAGAAATGATTGTGATAAGATAATGGGATTGAAACTAAGATGGTGTTATGGCATAATGATGAAAAGATGTTTTACAGCGCAGACCACGGTAGCATCACACCTACGTGTTGTGGATAATGTTAGAATTCACTTCCAGTTTCAGTCTCGAGGTGTCAAATGAAAGTAAGTATAATAGTGAAATCTCTTCCACCGTGGTTCATGTAAACACATTGATCAGTTCTCCTCCCTCAATCAGGCGCTGGCGTGTATTGCACCTTGTGCCAATTGTGTTTTTGGCAGTTTTGGTGTTGCCCGAAAATTGGAGAGGAGATTTGCCACACCCGGGCTTCAGTTTTCTCACTCTGAGTGCGAAGCCCGCTGATTTGATTTAGTATTGGGTGAGTAACTCCGATGAGCAGATAATCTATTGTACATTTCCGCTACAGAAGTCCACTTAATAAAACCTCTAAGCTTCTCTTAATGTTTTAACTCCTTTAACCACTTTTACTTTTTTGATACTGCATACTTTTTGACCATGTAGAAGTTTTTTAATGAAGTGTGGAAGCCTGTCACAGAGCAGAAACTTGAATAACAGCATGTGACACAAATAGAGCACTGACAAGCAACGTCTACCTCGCTTTATAAGGACACTATGACACTGTAACAAAAAACAAACTGTACAAAATGTTTTAACCAAGAGCCCAGGTGCTTGCAGTGATATTTATCATTTTAATTAATAATTTCATCATTTGTTAATGTTTTAGCTTTTTACAACAACAACAACAATAATAATAATAAAAATAATAAAAAAATGTTTTATATTGGATTAAGTACCGGTCAAAAGTTTGGAAGCATTACTTTTTTTATTGTTTTTAAAACAAGTCTCTTATGCTCATCAAGCCTGCATTTATTTTAAAAATACAGGAAAACAATAATTATCGTAAAATATTATTACAATTTAAAATAACGGGTTTCCATTTTAATATAGGCTACTTTAAAATAGAATTTATTCCTGTGATGCAAAGCTGAATTTCCAACTGCCTTTATCCAGTTTTCAGTGTCACGTGATCCTTCATAAATCAAATAATTTAAAATAATAAAAAAATCAACAGGTTCAAGCTATATATATATATATATATATATATATATATATATATATATATATATATATATATATATATATATATATATATATATATATATATATATATATATATTATTTTTTATTTATTTTATTCAGAACCAGTATAAAATGTCTTTTTTATTCATTATAAAGCATGGCCATATTTTTGTGTGTGTCTGGAACATAGTTCATGTCTGAACAAAGACCGAAGCTGAGGACCAGTGATGGGAGGAAATCACTTATGTAAAGAGGGAGTCCCCATTACTGGCTCTCAATTAGGACATGAAACGCCACAGATGAAAAGCAGCGGCTTCACTAAAGGAAGTGATTTGCTTTCTAACGCTGCTTTAGAACAAAGACGCGCCCTTTCAAGGGAGGATTATAGTCAGCTCTGCAAACTCTACGTGCTCATTGCTAAAAGACAAGTCCAATGTAGAGGACTTGCTAAAGCACAGTTAAACAGTTCTTCCTTTGACCCGCGCGTTTTCTAATTACAGCAGCGCACCTGACACCAACGCGTCTAATGAACAGCGCAAACAGCGCGCTTCTGCCTCCGTAGAAGCTCAGCGTCTGACCACCTAGACCAAGTTCGCTTTGTTTGTTAACATGTTTCTCTGAACAGGCTTGAAAGAAAGGAATCACGCCGTGCGAGGCGGTGTTTACATATTACCGCTTAGTCCTCACGTCTGAATCCTCAGCAAGCACATCTGGACAGCAATGTTTGCACGCCTGCGCATTATGTACAATTACGAGGCTTTCTATTTAGTATAATCATCAATTACTTGATTATTTTTGGGTCTCCATTTAACGTTTTAACAAAAGTCATACGAACTCCAAATGCCTTTAGAGAGAGTGCCATTTAAATGAATTCACTCTTAAAAATAAAGGTTATACTGGCATCAATGGTTCCATGAAGAACCTTTAACAGCACCAAAAACCAAAACTCATTCTTGATTTCAGCTGATGTTTTAGTTGACATTCCTATAGCCTATGCTTTTATTATAAATGATGCATTATAAAACAGTTCTCACAATTAAGAAAGGAACCTTGCTCCCAGTTGACACAGTCACACAATGTATTTTAACCCTAACCAGAGTAAACATTAAAAACAAGTTTCAAACACACTTATAAATATAGGCTCCAGAAGGGGGACTTTAGTGAACAGCGAATTTAAGTGTTAAAACGTATTATTTAAAGGGATAGTTCACCATAAAATGAAAATTCTGTCATCATTCGCCCTCAAGTTGTTCCAAACCCGACTATTTTGAAGAATATGGGGAAACAATATGGAAATCCATTTGAAAAAAAGAAGTATGGAAGTCAATGGGGCCAATCAATTATTTGGCTGGCAACATTCTTCAAAATATCTTTTTTTTGTGTGTGCGTGTGTGTTCAGCAGAAGAAAGAAGTTCAGGTTTGGAACAAATTGAGGGCGAGTAAACGATGACAGAATTAAAATTGTATGGTGACATCATTGCATCAACCCAAATACTTGAGAAAAAATAAGTGTAACAGTTAGATCTAGAAATATCTCCTTAAGGTAACGACTGCAGGTTGCAGTGATGAATCCTGGAATTGAACTTACTTTCTCGATGCTGTAATTTTAGATTGTATACTTCTTCACTTTTCTCCTTTGATCATACCTGTCCTCTATTATTAGACACTTTTGAGGGATTTATACACATTTCAAAAGACTTGCACTGAATGTTCTTTCTAATAAAAATTATTTTAAATTTAATTTTTAATGTTCTTCACATACCAGAAATGTTTCTTCTATTGCATTGCTGTGAAAAACCCATTTTGGGGCTTTTATTTTTAAGTGTTCGAACCTTGTTTTAATATTTACTCTTAGGGTTATTATGAACATCAACTGTGAGCAAGGTTCCTTTCTTAATTGTGAGGAATATGGTTTTATAATGCATCATTTATAATACATGCTTATAAGAACGGAATGTGTTGCTATTCTCAGGCATCAACTAAAATCAAGACTGAGTTTTGGTTTGTGTATTGGAGCCAGACAGAGAATACACGGATGGGCTTTTTTTTGTGTTGGAGCTCCTTTTCATAGTCATAGTGAAGTACAGTGGCTGCCCCTCCTTCAACAACATCCCTTTTCTGTAAAACTGAAACTCCACACACCAACCAAAGCTGTCAAATCCATTTCATTGATCTAAAACGTGAACCATGCTGGCACAAAGTAATGTCTATTTTGATCATCCTAATTTAGAGGACTATTTAGCTTTTGGTTTCTTACTTTTCTTTCGATTTTTGAACTATAAAACACTGCTTAAACTGCATTATGAGTTCAACACGTTATCATTTCTGTCTTATTCCTAAAAGCCCTATTGGTATTATTGCTGGGATACAAGCCTCAGTGTTTTATTTAGCTTTGTAACGGAGGCAAGTGACATTAAGATTATTACCTCAGACGTGAAAACTGACCAATTATATCACCTTATTATCACACCTCATACAAAAGGCATCAAGATAACTTCTATACAGGAGTTGCATAATGCTGCAGAATGGACCATCCAGTTTCTTTTCTTTTACTCTGGTAGGGACCATCAGGGTCATCAAGGAGAAACAAGGCCAATTGGACAATGTATCTCACCTTAACTGTTTCGAGCAGTTTGACTGGACGACCAGGTAACCTACGTCTAGCTTCAATACGCATTTCTCCCCTGTCATGATATACGTTAACCTTAAAATCTGCTTCATTTTATTCAGTCAAATGATTTCATGTTTTCGAGTATTCAAACATATTATTTAACATCACTGAATCAACTTAAATACACCGTAAAAAAAAGTTGATTCCTTAAAGTTTTAAGTACAACCAACTTGGATGTTTAAGTCGTTTGAACTTAAATTGCATTAAAAGACTTTTCAAAATGAATCTTATTTTAAAAATGAATCTTTTTTATAAGTTGAAAAATTAAGGTAATGTTTGCAGGTTGTCACTTTATTTTACAGCGATGAATCTAGGGACTGAATTGACTTTCTTGATCCTCTTTTATCAGACACTTTTAGATGACACATATTATGCAATTTCAACTGAGAGTGAAACCAAAGTCATGATGATGTATTGCTATTTCTCTACTCCATCTTATAAATGATATAGCGTCAACAAGATTGAGACCACATTTTTATATTTCCCAGTGTAAAAACTGCAGAAAGGTCAGCATGACATGGGGCAGCGGGTAAAGGTCTTGTCCCTGGATAGTTTGTGTGTATTCAGGCTGTCTGGCACTGTTTGACCCCACCTTGACTTGATGGTCCAGTATTTTCGGTGGGACCAATTGCCGTTCCAGAAGCTTGATTTCTCTCTCTCTAGGGTTGCAGGGTATAAAACGCACTGGGTCGTTGTCACAATCGTTCTGGCCATGCAACTAATGTCCCATTATCCTTCCAGCTCTTTGTCTCATCCTCGTCTGCTCATCAGGAGCAACAATAGAACATGGATGGAACTGAAGGCTAATGAGGTTACTTGATTGCTTTTTTTGGGACAGTGATTGCTTAGAAACCAAAATCAGATCCTTAGGTAAAAAGACCTGATATACATATATAGAGAAAACATGAATTTCCTTATTCCACCCCCATATTTTCCTTGTCTTTTTTATTGTTCATTTGTCTGAGGAATATTTATAATCTATATCAAATATGTCAGTAGAACCAGACTTTATTTTTGCAGGTTTAATGTTTGTTTTTAATTACCCAAGTTTGATTAAATCATCAAAAATATGAGGAAAATATTGGATGTATATTTTTAAAATATTCTAACAATGAGGGAAGAACAAAACTCTAAACTTGGTTAAGGTATTTATCTGACAAAATTATACCAAAAAAGACAAACTACAACTACAAGTTTTATTTTTATTATGCAACAAATACAATAAATTAAAGCTCACGATGATAGAAACATACATTGACTACAACACAATCAGTTATTGATATTTCAATGGTTCTCTCTTGTTTTTGCATGTGTTCATAATTTATTTGTATGACAGCCTGGCCAAAAATCAGTTGACACATTTTTTTAAAATAATATTTAAATAAAGAGATAACATGATGATGACGACCACTTTTGGCTATACTGTATAATCTGTTACATTTAAATATATTTAATTTAGCATTTCAAAAGAATTATTACATCAATATGAGACCAAGATTGATTGTGTGTATGAGAGATATTCTAATCCTTCACAATCAACCACAAAACATGAACTACTCTTATAGCATCATCAATACCAGTTTCATTTCATAATCAAAACAACCTGTACTCATAAAGACAAAAGCAGTTTATACTAAATCTGAATACATTTTTGATATAGGCAAATATGTTATTTTTTATTTCCTGATTTTGTAATGTATTTTTTTTGTAATTGTAATGTTTGTTGGTTTATTGCCATTACAGCATTCAATACAAGAGTTAATGTTGTCATATGTTACAGCCTCTGTCACACCTGGCTACATGCCTTTTTACACAGTGGTGTAAGGCGGTGTGAAATTTTCACTTGAGGTGAACATTGTGGCATCAGAATGTGATGTTTCGTGTAATCTCAATAAATCAATAATGGGATGTGTGATCTATCGATAGCCTGTTTCCAAGTAGCACGCAGGTGGTCTTGAGGAGCAGCGGCCGCTTTACGGTGGTGTTTAAGAGGGGGTAGTGGAATTATATGGGGCATTTTAGGGGGGTATTTGCGAAAGTTATGCATGGTGACACTCTTTAATGGAGGTGAGAATTGGTGGGTTGGACTTTGACACTTGATCAGTGTTTACACTTCCTGTCACAGAGAGTGAGAGGGAGACAGAGAAAAGAGAGTAAATAGTGTCCGAATACTACTGAGATCAACTCTGGACTGAGGAAGGTCATGGATGGATTTTGTAAACAACCTGCTAGAGACTCAGACAACCCTGGTTAAAGGGACAGTACACGCATAAATTAATATTCTGTCAAGTTGTTCCAAACCTGTATGAGGGGGTTTTTTGGTTTGTTTTTTTGTTTTTCTGTTGTGCACAAAAGAAGAGATTTTGAAGATTGTTGGTAACCATTTGGACCACATTGACTACCATAGAATGGAGGAAAAAATACTATGGAAGTCAATGGGGCCCATCAACTAGTAAATGATGACAAAATTTTTCTTTTGGTGAACTATCTCTTTAATGACTTAACCTTGTAGACAAAATGTGGGCATTGTATTGCTCTACTTCAATGTCCTAACCTAACCGCCCCTAAACCTACCCATCACTGCTGTATAGACAAATCGTACGAAATTAATACGAGTGAGGTATGAATTAGCCACCTCGTACAAATACGTACGAATTGGTCGTGAGATAACATTGGTGAAAACACAGCAGCTACACGTGGATGTTACATCTCATGGATCTACTTCATTTAACTATTAAAATAAAATCTAATTTGTCAGGTTGATTAAGTCCAAGTTAGATGTACCAAAGCTGAATTTTTAGCATCATTACTCCAGTCTTCAGTGTCACACAATCCCTCAGAAATCATTCTAATATGCTGATTTGCTTCTCAAAAAAACAATTTTAAAAGTTGAAAACATTTGTGCTGCTTAATATTTTTGAGGAAACAATAATACATTTGTTTAGGATTATTTGATGAATAGAAATTATTTATTTGAAATAGAAATCATTTGTAACATTATAAATGTCTTTACTGTCACTTTTGCTCAATTT
This sequence comes from Gobiocypris rarus, assembly GCA_023029165.1. Lineage (NCBI taxonomy): Eukaryota > Metazoa > Chordata > Actinopteri > Cypriniformes > Gobionidae > Gobiocypris > Gobiocypris rarus. Next base: position 30,812,671 of record CM040927.1, on the reverse strand, counting down.
AATGCGTCCTTGCTGAATAAAATTATTCATTTATTTCTAAATAAAAAAATAAACAATTGAAAATGAAATAATAATCCCAATGACCTCAAAGTTTTGAATGGTTTTATACATAGTTACCTGTTTTTTAAATTCACTTAAAATTGTTAATGTATATGTTCTTAACATACATTTATTTATAGTAAAATAAACAACTGTATCTTTTAATCAGTTGGATTTTTTAATATAGGGCCTAGTACATATTTCAGTTTTAACTTTAAACTTGGCTTATAGCCCAATATAGCGAATGTGGATGTGGATGTAGCCCATTTTTTTTAAAGGCCCAACAGGTCATCTAAGGTGAAAAATATTCACCAAGCAGCCATCATAGAAATCATTGCTCATGTTTGTCTTGTAAAATCCCTATAGTCTGGTTGCTATCAAACACACTTCAACACGCAGCCTAAAACAGATGAAATCAGTCTTGTTTAGCCTGTAATTGGAGCCAACCTGTACTTGATGCAGCACAACCTTTAAAAAGAGAACAAAGCCACTATATGCGAAAGCTGCTTTTTTTACTAGTGTCCCTCATAAGAGGACAAGATCAAAGGATGGTAACCATGGAGATCACCCACACAAAGACACACATGTGGTCCTGGGAAAGTGGAGTAGTTTTCTGTCTTACAGCTTATTGTACAAGAGTTGACTGGTGTCCTCCGAGCTCACTGTGATTGTGTCATGCAAACGAACGCCTCTATGCTGTCCTCTAGTGGTGCTGATGAGTACTGCCTTTAGCAGAGGAGAGTGCAGTAAGGATATGGCATTTTCTATTTAAATTGTCCTGATTGTGTAATACATACAATTATATTAGAATATATTTCAAGATATGCCATGTTAATTATACATAACAATGTGACTTATCAAAAAACGTCCAAGTGGCACAAATTCACTGCATTATTTATGAAGATGGGGCACATTTTTATCCTGCACGATCATTATGAAGCAGTGACCCTTGCAAATGTACAATTTAAAAAAGTTACTCCGAGGACAAACCAAATAAAATAAAATAAAAAAGACCCATGGCACATTATTGTTGATGTGGAAAAAAATTAAGGTTTTTAATAGGAGGTTTTTAATTTACTGGACAAAAAAGCCATATCTAAAAAAATATATCACATATACAGTCCCTGACAAAAGTCGTGTCGCTTATCTATTTTGTAGAAACACCTGCTATTAACCTGATTTTTAATTCATCAATTGGTGTTAGAAATAGCTCATATGAAAAGCTAAAACCCTCCCAAATGACGTTTAATGCACTGAAATAAATTAGTTTCACTGAAAAAAAGATTTATCATTTAATCAAGACAGAAAGGTCAAATTTTGGCAAGACAAAAGTTTTGTCGGGTATAAAGAAATTGAACAAATTAACTGCAAATACAAAAATATGTCAGCAAATTAAGTAGTGGTGCTGTGAGATCCAAATTTAATATCTTGTATGACTTCCATGAGCTTGAAGAACTGCATCCATGCGGTTTGGCAAGGACTCATACAATTTATTGATGAAGTCATCAGGAATAGCAAAGAAAGCAGTCTTGCATGCCTCCCAGAGTTCATCAATATTCTTTGGTTTCGTCTTCCATGCTTCCTCTTTCATCCTACCCCACATATGCTCAATGATGTTCATGTCTGGTGACTGGGCTGGCCAATACTGGAGCATCTTGATCTTCTTTGAGGAACTTTGATGTGGAGATGGAAGAATGCGATGGAGCACCATCCTGCTGCAGAATTTGGCCTCTTTTATGGTTGGGAATATAAGAGGTAGCTAAGATGTCTTGGTATTTTAGACTATTGAAGTTGCCTTCCACCCTGCAGATCTCACCCCCATACTGGATGTAACCCCAGACCATGATTTTCCCCACCAAACTTCACTGTTTTCTGGGTGAATCTCGGATCCATGCGGGCTCCAGTAGGTCTCTTGCAATATTTGTGGCGACTGTGGTGTAATTCAACAGAAGATTCATCTGAAAAATCCTTCTGCCACTTTTCCAGCGTCCATCCTTTTAGCAGGCTGTGGATTTGGCAAATGCCACACGGTTTTTCAATTGTCTTTTGTTTAGTGCTGGCTTCTGATTCGACCATGGAGGCCATTTGAGACAGAATCCAACAAACTGTTCTGGTTGACACAGGGACTTCAGGTGACCAGGTCTCGTGGAGCTCTGCTGCAGTGGAAAATGGGCTGGCCTTGGATTTTCGAGCAAACAAATGGTCCTCTCGAACAGTTGTCTTGCAGGGTCTGCCTGACCTGGGTTTGTCATAAACCTCCAGTCTCCAGTCTCTTCAAATCTTTTTTTTATCCTCTGTACTTGACGCTGAGACACTTTGAAGGTGTCTGCCACATCAGCAGTGGATCTGGTCTTCAGCCTCTTGATAATCAAAACTTTAGTCTCAGGGTGAATCTTAGGCATGTTTGCAGAGGTCTATTTGCCGTTGATGTGAAGGTCTAGTGTACTGGGGTTCTTTTTATACACACCTGAGATCTAATTGATCCATTATTAGTCACAGGTGAAGCTCATATGACAAGGCAACAACAATGTCTTTGCAAAAATTCACTCAATGGGCTTTACCAGCTGTGAATATTAGAATATTTTTTGACAGTTTCATTTTGCACTGAAACATTATTACAAAAGCTTTTGGTATTAAAATGAGCCATTTCTTGTAAAAAAAATCTTGATAAGAAATATATTTCAGCGGCACTTCAGTTCAATTTGCACACAAGCGACAAGACTTTTGTCAGACAGGGACTGTAAGTTAAAAAAGTGACCAGAATTTTGTTTGGGCGCAGTACCACATTTTTCCCGTTAGAGGTCAACAAAGCTCCACTGGTACACACAGTACTGGTATTTGTGATTTTTTGCAGTATATAACTCTCTCAAAAAATGCACACACACACACACACACACACACACACACACACACACACACACACACACACACACACACACACACACACACACACACACACACACACACACACACACACACACACACACACACACACACATTTTCTACAAACCACTCTCTGACAGGCATACCAACACACCCACACAATTATAGCTGCACCATTTATCCAATTGGCATTGCAGAAGCAGAAAACAGAAAAAAGGAGCATTTACTTTATAGGCCACATGTTATAATTATAGGCAATGACCTTGCCAACAGAATGAAAGTTTATTAACAAAGTTTGCATAATTAAAGTTAAATAGACATTTTCTGTATAGCCTACATAAAGATTTGGCCAGAGCATGCTTGTGAGTGTGGTATAACAACAGATCAATCGAAAAGAAGTTAACTGAATGGCGTTTTGTTTCCTTTTGTAATTCAAATAATAATTCATAATAAATACAGTCACTTGCCGCCCCCTACTGGCGTAATGATGTAAATCTCACCAACTTTCTAGCACCATTGAATTAAATTCATAATTGTCACCAAACTCTAATATAGGTCATAGGCACACAACCAGATTTTAATGAATCACAATCGTTTTTCTGCGAGTCTCAGGCCTATAAAAGAATTGCTGACTCTACTGTCACAGCAAGGAGAATACTATGGGTGCACTATAGAGGGCAGAATCAGCAAACCTGTTGTAATATCTCTTAAACTGTGCACTGTGTTTTCTGACACCTTTCTATCAGAACCAGCATTAACTTCTAGAGCACTTTGAGCTACAGTAGCTCATCGGTTTGATTGGAACACACGGGTCAGTCTTTGCTCCCCACTTGCATCAATGAGCCTTGGCCGGCCATGACCCTGTCACCAGTTCTCCACTGTTCCTTCCTTGGACCACTTTGATAGATACTGACCACTACAGACCGGGAACACCCCAAAAGAGCGTCAGTTTTGGAGATCCTCTGACCCAGTCATCTAGCCATCACAATTTGATCCTTGTCAAACTCGCTCAAATCCTTACGCATGGCCATTTTTACTTGCTGCCTAATATATCCCACCCACCCACTAGAATGTGCTGTGGTGAAGAGATAATCAGTGTTATTCACTTCACCATAATGTTATGCCTGATCTGTGTATATTTCATATCCACATGCATATTTATTTACTTGTGATTTTGTGAAAACTTTTCAGTATTAAATTTTTTTAAAGAAACAAAATAGAGTGATAAATCTGTTTTTTATTTTTTATTTTAAGATTCAAATATACATATAAAATATTAGCCTAGCTACTAGATACTATGACACTTTATAATCACATTTAGTGTTCGTCATGCTGATCAAGTAGTAGGCCTACCACTATAGGGTTATATTAACTTACAACCACTAGATGGCGCTGTTCCCACGTCTGGAAAACTTATTTTCATTGGCTCGCTGATTCAGTGGCGAAAGAATCTTGTACTGTAAAGATCTAAAAAAAGAAGAAGAAATGAAATTGTGACAATAAATAACCCCTTTTTTTTGTCACTTGACATTAAATCTGAAATATATGTCAAATGTATTTCATAATAATATTTATGGTTTATTAATAAGTCTTTATTGTTAGTAAATATTTTATTTTAATAGCATCATATGGGCTAGAAGTATTACTACTACTAATAATAATAATAAAAAGTTAGGTACAAATTATTTTTTATCTGAAATGGATACCTGATATGTGTCATATAGTCATGAACATGTAAAGAGTGGAAACACGTTAATAAAAACGTTTATGTGGTGCTCACTGCAGAGTCAAATGATGTCCAGCTCCACCTCTCTGGACGTCTAATGGGTTGGAGGGATAGAGTTGTGGGCAGGGTTAGGGTGTAGTTGGATATTCAAGCTCCATCCATTAGGCCCAAATGCACATCTAGCAAGGGGGAGCTAGACTCTCAAAAGTTGTGGTTACGATTCAAGGTTCCCCTTGCTGCCCTCCAAACAACCTTGCAATCTGCCCCCTACTTCTACTTACAGCTTCACAAGGTCCCAGACGCCCAGTGCTCGTGAGAGATACTCAGTCGGTGACGTTACATTGACAAGCGTCTTACTGAAGCATTCTAATTAAAGCAGTTGGATTCTGTCTGTCTCAAACTTCAAGCATACAGATATATCCGTGATTGATGGTGGAGTGAAGATCATCCAGAAGCTTTGCTCGGCGAGTGTTCAGTTTTTGAGAAGGACTTTAGGCCTACATGCCTGTGTCGGTTTATCAAAAACAAACAAACAAACAAAACCTCAAAGTGGCAGAAAACCTTTCGTGCACAAATAAGCATAAGCATATAAGCATATAAACATGATTTGGGGGCACCGAAAAAGACAGAGAACAGATACACTTTTGTTCTAGCATCACAATTCCAGAGTTAGTAGCAAAAATGAAGCTAAATGAGCCAATTTTATATAGGCTCTATTATTGTGTATTGTGCATAACTATTGTGTACTGTGCACAGTATTGTGCATAATTTTACTTATTTCTGCAGGTTTCCTGCTTACACCAAAAGCGTCCTTATATAAAGCCTCCTCTCAAACAGCTTGTGAGTACCAAATTGAGTTATTTTTCTAGGCTTATTGCATTTAAACGGTCAAATATATACAAAATTGTCTTGCTGAGTATTCAGGTAAATATAGTCAGTTTTGAAACGTATATAGTTGAGAGAAAACACATGTGGTGTAACAGTATATATTGGATCAGTGCATACGCTCTTAAAGTGACAGCAGCCTAATAAACCTGCCGATGCCTGTCATGTTAATAAAAGAACAAAAGACACTCGCTTGACTGAATATCTTTTGTAACTTTAATTGTAAGCATTAATCTGTATTTCATTTTTACAATGTTATTTTATATTTGATCACTTTAATTTCTGTAGTAGGCCTATTTCTTACCTGAATATACTGTTAGACCCACCTGAAAAAATGAAAAAGCCATGTTTTATTTCAGGTGTCTCTTTATTCTGTTGTATTTATTTGAACTATTGTTTGCAATTAGTTTTTTTTTTGTTTTACTTGTCTGTTTGTTTGTTTTTTTGTAAATTTAGTTCAACAATTCAGATAAAGCCTCCTTATTCTGTGTGTAAGCTATTGCAACAAAATTACCAAACCTATCAGAAAATAGGAAACACTATTTCCATCCATCTATTTGTATGTGCATTTTGGGACATTGCATTAAAAACTCTGAATGGTAATGCCAAGAGGCGCATATATTCTAAAAATGTGTGTAAAAAACATATGTGCTCAGTTGAGGTGGATAAATTTTTTTATCTGATAGGAAACATGCACATAAACACATTTACCAGATAAATGCCTTAACCGAAGTCTGTTGTCAGAGTGGTTTGGTATAATTGCCTCCCAGGACTGTCTTGTTATGGTGTTGACTTTTGACCGATAATGACTGACAGGGCAGTGAATATAGTCTATTTAGAGTGAAAATGGAAAATGCAGGAGTTGGACCCAAGCAAAGGTCTCTTTCTTAACTCACCCACACCCACACACATCCACACACTCTGAATGCACACCACAATATGAAGACTTTTAGTCCTCATAATATAGGTCAAACCAGTGCACACTTATACACACACACACACACACACACACACACTAGAGGTGGACAAAGTACACAACTCTATTACTTGAGTTCTAATGGTCATACTCTGTTACAAGTGAACGTTTTAAAAACAGTTTTTTACACAAGTAAATATATTTTTATCAGAAGTACTTAAGTATAAAAAGTAAATTTCCTTTTTTTATGTCAATGCATTATTTTATTATTGTTGCATCAAGTGTATAAATGCACATTATGTCATCATGGTGGTTTAAGCCAGTCAGTCACATGCTAGCATACAAAACTCATTAAAATACTTGTATAAAAGTTACAAAGCTCTTTACAAGGCTGCTGTCACTTTAAGAGCGAATGCACGGACCCACTGATACACATCCAATATTCTCTCAACTGTTTACTCTTCTCTTTCTCCCAGATGTTTACGTTTTGAAACATTTTATGAGATGTGCATCAAGTGTACCGTATTTTCCGCACTATAAGGCGCACTTAAAAGCCTTTAATTTTTTCAAAAAACGGAGTTGTCAGAACGCTTAATAAAGTTGGACTTTATCTGACTGTTTTGTTGACATTCCCTTTAGCACAGAGCTCCATCTAGTGGATGCTTAACGCAAACGTTTGACTGCAGTATCTTCTATTCTGTGCGCTTTATAATCCGGTGCGCCTTATATGAAAACAGTTCTAAAATATGCCATTCATTGAAGGTGCGCATTATAATCCGGTGCGCCTTATAGTGCGGAAAATACGGTATGTCAACTAAACTAATCTTTAATCTTTTCAGAAAACTGAAACATATTTTCTAAGTATGGCCATGGGTGCACACAATGTGCTGAGGAACCGTCTTCCATTTTGCTATAAACTGACACGCATGTTGTTAGCCTATTAATCAAATCATAAGAAAAAATCCTGTCCCCTTTTCAACTCTGGACAGAGGTTTTGAAAGTATATTATTCTCAATCTATCCCTCAACTGGCCTACTTTACATTTACCACTTGCTGAAATGTTTTGTGTTTTATACGGCTGCATTCACACGTCTCTACTGGCTACCAGTATAGCTGCTAATAGGCCTATATATAGGAATCAAGACAGAATGTTTAACAGACAACTGAGTCAAATGTCCTGAAGTGAGAGACATTGCTAGTCTCTGCTTCACCTCCTTTATATTCCACTTTGAAAATAAACACTGAGACCAGATTTACTGATAAGAATGACAACAGTTTGCTGTGTGTGCATGTTCAAATACAGGAGTGTGTTCGTTTTTTCTTTCTTTCTGTTATGCCCAAAACATACCTGACAACATCACATTTAGAACAGAAAGGCCTATGTTAACATTATTATAACATTATTAGTGTTCTTGTTCCATTAGCAAGACGGCTCCCTGATTCTTGAGTGCTGGGACAATACAAGCTGAATTATTTTGGCTGAATCGATTCAACATGTTGAATAGATCAGGGATTTTCAAACTGAGGTCCGGGGACCCCCAGGGGTCCTCCAGAAGTTTCTAAGGGTCCTCCGAAATTTTCATATTTGGGTGTCCTTGGCATCATAAAGTTTGAAAACTCCTGGAATAGATGATTGATTCAGGTTTGTGTTATTTTTCTACTTTGTTTTTCTACTGTTTACTGTTGAGATCTCAGAGAGACAGTTCACTTCAGGAATAGTCTCCCTGCAGCAACCATGGAGTTAAGAGCCTTTGTGGTAGTTAGTTGTGAAAGATGTTGTTGTTTGTGCTCAATCTAGATAACTGAAAGTTAATTGTAATTTGATTAAAGGTCAGGGATGTTTACTGAAACTCTCTCACCACAAAACTGCCACTCCTTTTACTCTTCCTGGGTGGTACACAGATTACTCTCTGGCTTGAAACAAATAAAGTTCACCCTGATGAGTGTAGATCTTAAATTTAATTTGCAAACAGACCACTTTACTATACATTTTTACTAAAAAAACCCCCCAAAAAACAAGATTGCAATCATTGCACTAAGGGTTAAAAGAACTAGCACGTCCCTTGACAAGCCCACATTTATTTCTATTCATTTCTATAATGCATTTAGTATTAACTTAATTAAGCAGGAGTCTTGTGCTTAAGCCCTTCATCACAAACTTAAGCATGTATTAATACGTAACCAATATTAAATGGGATTCAATTGTACTTACAGAGAATACACTTTCATGTCTATGTTTAATAGCACTTTGTAATAATGAAAAGTTTTATAGTAAGTTGCAAGTTTTATTTATTTGAACTGTAGGCTATTTTTATGCAACTGAATATTCAACATTACATTACATTACAAGATTATAAAGATGAGTAAAGTTTTATGACAAACCTTGATGTTGGCTTGACAAAGCCTTGTCTGAAAGTTATAAATAACTTTGAAAAACTTAAAGTTTAAAGATTTTTGAAGTCAATAAAATGTTAACATATTTTAGCATGATTTAGCATGTTATGTTTCTATTATGAATTAGCACATTACTAGCACGTTTAACATGTTTCTATCATGATTTATGTTTTAGCATGATGCTAGCATGATGCTTAGTATGTTTAACATGTTGCTAACATGATTTAGCACAGTGCTAGCATATTTCTAACATGATTTAACACATTGCTGATGTTTCAGCATGCCGCTAGCCTGATTTAGCAAGCTGAAAACATTTTGTTAGCATGTTTTAACACGTTGTTAGCTTGATTTAGTATGGTGCTATCATATTGCTTGCATCATTTAGCACATTGCTGGCATGTTTCTAGCACGATTTAACACATTTCTTGTTCATTTAGCACATGTTGCTAATGTTTTAACATACTGCTAGCATGATTTAGCACAATGTTAATATGTTTTAACATGTTGCTAGCATGGATTAACACATTGCATGTTGCTAGATAGATGTTGTAGCTTGAAAACTACTATTTAAAAATCTCGGAAGAAGAAGAATAAACTATATATAAACTTCATATAAACTATAATAGATTTTTGTTTATTTGCAATTAACATGCAAATACGTTTCTGAAAAAATTACATTAAGTTTGTACTACGTGTATGATAAGTAGGCTTAATCCTTTTTAAAAACTATGCTTAAGTCTACTTTTTCACAAAGTAGCCTATTTGATCATGTTAAAACTTTACGTAGAGGCATTATGTCCAGAACAACTGTTCTGAGCAGTTAAAGTTCAGCATCAAATGACAAGCATAATGAAATATTGATCAGCAGGTGGGATATGGATTATTTATGACTGGATAAGAACTGCTGCGCCAAGGATAACACACAGAGGCATTTGCAAATCGTTACGTTTGGTACATTAAACATTCCTGTGCAAACACAGAGCTGTATCACAGCACTGCTGATGGTCCACTTCACACACAATTACAGGCTGCCTTCGACTGGGCTGTGCCGAGCGTTTGCAAACATCCCATTTTAATTCAGGACGGGTACCACTGAATGCATTTTAAATGAGGACAATCAGTGTTTATAGACCATCAATATGCGTCACAGGACCCCCACAGAAGTCTTTACAACATGGCTGAAAGCAGCGCCACAGGCTGACTGGGGGTTTGATAAGCAAGTATTAAACGCTTTAACTGACAAACCCGTTATCTATAATGCAATTTACTCATTATGTTTTAAATTGTGTTTTTAACAGGAATGATCAACTTTTCTGCACACTCAAAATCGACTTTGAAAGCCTAAAAATTTTGCTGATTCTGTGGAAACTGTGAAGGTGTGTTATCAGATCAGTAGCAGATCATACTGTATTGTCATAACCATTTCATGTTTCACGTTCATCAGCTGTGTCACCTTTGAACCCTCCTCACATTCTCTCTGTTAATCTCCAGCTGTCACTGTCTTTGATCAGCTGTATAGGCCTGTCTATTTCACATCACTCTCTTCCTCTTTCTAGCCTTGCCGTCTCCTTTCCGTCTCAGGTCTGTTGGAACCCGTTGGCCTCTACGCCTCCCTCCAAACAAACCCCCTATACTCTCCTTTTTGGACGCTCTCCTCCCCCTTCTCTCTTTTGTCCCTGCTCTTTTTCGTATTCCCCCCAGAACGGCAGCCTAAGGCTGAGTTGTTTTCTCCCCGCAGGCCCATCTGTTCCCAGGAGACTCAATGGACAGATGTTCTTGCCTGTCTCATTCTCCCCCTCTTCTCTGTCTCAGTGCTTCTCCCTCTCCCTCTTTCATGCTGACCTGAAAGCAGTGGTCAGCAGTGGTCTTTATTGTGTACAGAAATGTGTCAGAATGTCCATATTGGGCTAGACGAGTGCACTTAATCACTGTAATAAGTGATCAGTTGACTCAACTTAAAGAATTGAGAAAACCAGTTGCCTTAAAATTATGAAATAAATACATTTCATGCGTGATTTAAAAAAAAAAAAGTTATGTGGAGTTGTCAAGTTCACATAACTTATTTTTTTCAATTACGCAAGACGTTTATTACTTAATAATTTTATTAAGTCGATTTTATTGACTTTTTAAAGTCAAGTCAAACGATCACTTTTTACAATGATTGTATTGAATGTGTACTCGTAGTGTACTTCAAATCTCAATTGTATTTTTTTTAAACTGTACTTGCAGAAAATATAATTATGTACTTTACAGTAGCTACATTATAAATCATGTTTTAATAATCATTTTTATGTCTTTTAAAAATAACTAACTTATTTTTATGTAAAAGTACTTGATTATAATTTAAACTGTAGTGTGTTATTCAATATAAAATTTAAAGCTAATATATTTTAAATGTACTATATTGTAACTTTGTTATTACACAACTGTAATTACACATGTAATTCCATGACATATACAGTAAGATTGCAATCATTTTAAAATTACAGAATATTTTCCTTTACCATAAATGCTTGTCACTGCATTTAGTAATATATTTCAAAGAAAATAGAAGTAATTATGAAAATATATGAAGAAAAAATTAAGCCAGCTGCATTTAATTTAAATTAAAATCATAATAAATGTTCATGTAATTGCAGTTAGGTGTCCGGAAACATTACATTCAGTCCACACTTATACTATTCTTTTAAAATACGTTATCTCTGTAATAACTACTCTTTTGAAAGAGTGTGCTAAAGTGTACTTCTAAAGTGGAAAGCATTTAACTTTTTTATCTCTTTTCTTTTACAAAAGCACCAAACAGTGTTTAATAGAATAAAATAGGTCACCACATGCTTTACAAATTGCCTCTTTTCCTTCACCAATTGCATCTGATTAAATGTATTCAAAGGCTTTTTTGACTTTGAGATCTTTACCAAAGATCAATTAAGTACCAGTCATTTCTTATAGCTTCAGTAAATAAGGTGTGGGTGAGGCAGGTGAGGGATTTAGGGCGTTCAGTTCTTGCTCCATGCATGTGTTAATGCAAGACCCTTTGCACCATTTGGGCTTTGGGGCTCTTCCTGATGGCTCAGGGTGGTAATGAGGCTAGTTTAACTGCAGAGGACATTAATGACAGAGCAATACACTCTCCACATTAGAGCTATGCAAATGATTATATTCACACTCAGTCATTCACTGAGGCAGTAGTCTCAAATGCGAAGGGTTTAGGCCAGACCACCTGTCACATCATGTGGATGTGAACAATTACTTACACAGACAAAAGCTGACGTTTAAGGAGTTTCAAAGGGATTGTGTACATTATTCTATAGCATTTCTAGATGTGACTACAATTTGGGTGCTGTGCATCAGGGATTGCAACACAATCTTATTGCGATTCATACGGTTTGCTAATTTGTATGAATTTGTACAATCTGCTTTCGCGTGTGGTTAGGTTAAGGGATGGCGTTAACTTGGACCTTCATGCTTTTTTTTTTTTTTATTTTCTTATGATTCACATTATATGAATTAATACGAAATTATCACACTGCAAAATAGTTATACGTTTTCCCATGAGATTGGGGATAGACTACTGTCTTCGGTTTTGAATGAGCCCCCACTTCTCTCTTTATCCAGGAAGTTCATTAAAGCAAACAGACATTTATAATGGGTCAACGCACATGCACAATGCATTCATAAGCTATTGTGTTGTGGACCACCAGTTTAGCACTTCATCCAGACATTAGTGTCAGATCCTTAAATATTATGAGAAATATGTCAGCATTTCTTCCAGCCAGGTGAATACTTTTTATATAAATGAATTCCGAAAGATTAACAACTTGAATTGAGCAGCTCACATTTGTTCTTTCTACTAATGGTTGTGTGTAAATTATTTCTCAGACCCATGGGCAATCTGAAAAATCCAAATGTACAGATTGTATCACGGCTGGTCTTAACTGAGGCTGATCTCTCTCACCCTGAGGAACTCCACATGTCCTTTTGTGAATCCTCACAGCAGGTGTTTACCTGTTCGCAAACGTCAGTTTGTAAAACTGTCTGGGCAAGTTCTCTGGGATCCTTTAATAAAAGCCTGCTTGTCCAGTTTGCCGCTGTTTAAGATGAATTTATTGTGTATTTTATGTTTTCAATAATAGCTGCCTGGTCTCAGATCAGGCCTTCTATGCTTTTGTTCAGACTAGATAGGTGGATACACACATTTAGTATGTAAACGTAAATCAAGATGATCCCGTCTAATTTTGAAGTGCTTTTTTAAGTCTTGAGTATTCCTTAAAGGGATAGTGCACCCAAAAATGAAAATCCTGACATCATTTAATCACCCTACGTTGTTTCAAACCTTTATGAATTTATTTGATCTGTTGATTACAAAAGAAGATATTTGAAAGAATATGGGTAACCAAACAGTTGATGGACGTCCATATGTGGAGGGAAAAATACGATGGAAGTCAATGGGCCCATCAACTGTTTGGTTACAGACATTCTTCAAAATATATTTTTTTGTGTTTAGCAGATGAAAACATTTCATACAGGTTTGGAACAACTTAGGGTAAGTAAATGATGAGAGAATTTTTGGGTGAACTATCCCTTTAAGAAAATGACACTGGCAATAGGAATTTTTTAAAGTGTTGTAGTGCTGCTTGTTAATCCAAATTACTTGTCAACTGTACTCCTCAGCCATTTCTTAAATGTTTTGCCAGAAATCTCTTATGCTCACCAAGGCTGCAATTGTTTGATCAAACAAGAAATATTATTACAATTTAAAATAACTGTTTTCCATATTAATATATTTTATAATATAATTTATTCATGTGATGGCAAAGCTGAATTTTCAGCAGTCTTCAGTGTCACATGTCATTCTAATTATTCTAATATGCTGACTTGGTCCTCAAGAAACATTTGTTGTGGTGCTTAACATTTTTGTAGAAACTGTGATTTTTTCAAGGAATCATGAAAGACTGTGATCACGTGAGAAAGATATTTCATAATTCTTTGGTTAAAACCCTTTTTATTACATCTATGACAATGATTCTGCCTGTCTCTACTCAAGAAGAATGTAAAGAAACCGAAATAATGACTAAATGGTGTGAATGTTAATCAATGAGCTTTTCCATCCTATTGCCTAAGTCCCATTGTGCTAGAATTGGAGGGATTCTGCAGAAGCAGAGGAGGGAGACTGGGAGGTTATCGCGAGTAACAGAAACATTCAGGTTGTTTTGTCTTTCTAAAATGGCTGTCACAGTTACCATGAATGTTCAATGAATGATTTGAAAAATAAAACATTTGACAGTACCACAGTTTGCATTCAATTAAACTTTTATTGTTAGAGCCCTTTTTGAAGTGAGGGAAAGACACTTAGAAAGTGTCTGTATGTCACAGCAATCTCCTCAAGCGATCATAAAGCTATGTCTGCTGTCTGGAAGACCATGGTGGATGTGTGAGGTGAGATATTGGATATTGTATGGGCGTGAACTGAATGGTAAGTGACTACATGTTTTATCTCTTATAGCCTATGTGCTGGTTGACTGTATTTATCGTATATTCATATATACATATTCCTCACAGCCTCGTTCCTCAAATCATGTGAAATTAAATATGGTTTCTACCCTGACAGAGACCACTTGAAGCATAAATAATGTCATCACCCTTTGCCCATCATATACACAAACATAGAAAATTGGCAACAAAAACGTACTTTGCTTTTAGTTTATGTCTTTTGTAGCAACATACTTATTGGGAGGAACTGTCATATTCATATTTTGGTAAATATAACAGGCCACAATATTCACAGTATTGGATTTCTGTGTTCACGGTTAGCCCTTTTCGTTTTGCCAAATGTGTCATTTTACAGTAGGCTACTATTTGCCTCACAGTGAAAACTGGGTTAATGTGGCTGTGTAAATGTAGCCAGGTCTGCAGAAAGCTGAGAATTTCAGTCATTAACATTTGTATGATCAATCACTAGGCTAATTTAAACACCCACCACTTTTCTATGGTATATATGTTTAATTTGAAGGTAGTTGAAAATATAGTCATTTATACATTTATATGAGGAAAAAGTGTATATACGTTTTTATATATACATTTTTTTTTTTTTTACTTCTCTAGCTTTTTCTACTAATATGTTTTAATGAACTACAGGCTGGAGAATTGTAGCATATTAAAAATTATTCTAGATGGATGATAACATATCACACCACTTCTGAAAAGGCAAGAAATTCCATTTCAGCTACCTATAAGTTAAATATGTGAATTACCAGCACAAACATTTACCAGAAATAGACGTCTTATAAAGGTTTGTTTTGTAGGCTATTGTACAAACATATATTTACTTCTTTGTTCAGGCGATTTGAGTGGTACGTACGTTCCGCGCCAGGATGTTGTCATATGATTGGCTTTCTTGCAGATGAGGGCGTTGCCAAGCTGCAGCTTGAACTGTTCCGCGGGAAATTTGTCCTCTTTCTTCGTCTCTACATTTTTGTCCCGCCCAATTTATGTAAACATAAAAGCCATTGGATGAGTTTATCGCAGTGCTGTTGTTACCTTAATTTTCATTGGATATCACATTTGCCTGTCATTCTTTGGACCACCTACGTTTTCTCGGAGAACAATGCGGTAAAAAGAGGAAGCTCAGCTCATTGGAAGAATCAGATGTAACAGCGATGCTCATTGGCTGCTCAGATTGCCGCTTGTGGACTGCATGTTTTGAACATAAATAAGAGCTACGTACAACTCTCTCTTCCTCAGCAGAGTTTGGAAAGGTCAGAGAGAGTGCGATAGAATCGGCAGCTCTCTGACAACAAAGATCTAAGAAGATGGATTTTTAAAACCCCCTTTTACCGTGTCTTGTGTAATCTGGCGTCGTTATTATGCAGGATTCTGCACGTTGTTTCTTTCAACCCTAAATAAGATCAATTTAAGCCCCTGTCCGGGTTGCTAGCGTTTGCTAACTTGGCTTAACTTAACCCTTTGTCGTCTTATACGCGATTGGATCATATTTTCACGGAGGATCTGACGATTTCCTTCAGAAATGGATTTTGAGAGTGTTCCAGGCGACATCAGCCCTGTAAATGACCCGTTCAGCCCCGGGCCTGAATCAGTCCTCCGAGCTCCCCGGTTCTCATTGCCCGAGGTCGGGGCGAGGGGCTCCCCCTGCATGAAGAACCTGGCCTCCCCCGGACCCATGGCAGTGCTGTCTCCCGTGACTAACCTGGCTCTAAACATGAATAATCTCGCTGTTCTTGGAGGGTGAGTGGGCCTCGGCTATTTCTGTTGCTAGTGAAAAAGTAAACAACTGCACAGGTATTTCCTGTAACTGTGCAGATTACATTTATAGACCGTGTAAGTTACTGCCCTTGTTATCAAAGCCTGATGTGTTTGTGTAATTGTTTATGTGGTGCTAAAACAAATATGACGCAGTACACATCAGTTTTCTAAACGCTTCGCTTTGGCATTTTGTTGCAGTCAATGTGAGACGCCAAAGCGGAAGAAAACCTTGCCCCTCCTGAAGATCCCGTCCTTCGCCTCTGATGCCTCCTCCGATGCAGGTTAGACTTTATATTTACTTTTTATAATAGTGACATATGAGATTGTGTATGGCAAGCCGTTTTAACCATTATTACGTTAAACTAGCTAGTATCTATTTGGTTCCTACCTCTTATTTTGATTACTAGTTACCAGTGAAATATAACTAGTATTTCAATTTTACCACTAACTAATACGTATTCTCTAGTTAACGTTAGTTGTAACAATTAAAATAGTTGCTAGTGTCTATTTCAGTTGTCATATAGATACTTTTACCTTTATGTATGTGTGCAGTGGTTGCCAATCAGAATGGCCCACCGACCTCATGAGAATTTAAAGGGACAGTTCACCCAAAAATGAAGATTCTGTCATTTGCTCAACCTCAAGTTGTTCCAAACCTGTATGAATTTCTTCCGCAGAACACAAAAGATAATATTTTGAAGATTGTCAGTAACCAAACAATTGATTGTCCCCGTTGACTTCCTTTGTATTAAAAAACAAACAAAACAACAATGGGACCTCAACAACTGTTTGGCTACCCATATTCTTCAAAATATCATCTTTTGTGTTCAGCATAAGACCTGACTTAATATAGGTTTGGAACAACTTAAGGGTGAGTAAATGACTTTATTTTGTATGAAAATGTACAGTGATTCATACAGTATCATGATTAGAGCAAGATGGTGCATAAACCGATTGTATGGATGACACACAATTTAGCCATCAGTTCCTCAATGTAAAATAGTTACGAATTGGCATGAGTGTGTTGGAATGGCTGCTTTCTAAATTTATTCATTAACTCATTATGTATGCGAATTTAAAAAGCAGTAGTAACTAGATAAGAAGTGTTGCTAGCAACACTCATAATAAACAATAGAAGAGCTGGAAAAGGCACAAGCACCAATTGGAATGTATACTATTTGGGCATAATTGCTTGCTAATAATGTTCTACTAACATATGTGTTAGTTAAAAGGAATGTTAAAGCAGTTTGCCATATAGTGTGTGTGGGTGTGACAAATCATCCCATTTGGAATGTGAGCTGTGATTGTGTAGTGTGATAGTGTAGGTCTGCTGTATTATTAACAGATTGTGTGTTTCCACCCCCTCACCTGTCTTCTCCCCTCTCTTCAGGACTTGGGCTAGAGTCTCCCAGCCCTTTGGACTCTCTGGATGCTGAGGAGAAGTGAGTATGATTCTTCTGTCATCATATCTGACATGTGAGATGGAGCTTGGCTAGGATGCTTGGCTTGAGGATTATACATCTAATCTACTCTTTGCCGTTAGCTGGACCTACATCTGCTCGGTGTGTGTTTTTACAGATTAGCTGAGCATATGCTGTCATCCATCACAAATCACTGGATATCTGAGCACTGCACACCCTGTTTTTAAAGCGATGATTCACCCAAATATCAAACTTTAATTTTACATTTATTCATCCTTAAGTTGTTCCAAATCAGGATTTTCTTTTGTAAGACACAGAATGAGATGTCTTGCAGACTGATTCAGTTTGATTTATAGTGGTCAGCCGTCTTGTTTCTGATGGCAGATGCCCATATTGAGAACAGAGTGGCAGATATAAAGCTTATTTCAAAGATAGTTTAAACACATGCGTAGTAGTTGCTGAAGTGATATATTAATATTTCTCATTTATTAAAGAAATTTGTAAAGAATTTGTAAAAATTAGAATTTAAGGTAAATCTGTAAAATAAATGTATACTTTAGATTGCAATAACTGTGACTGATATATGCAATATATCGACTGATATATTGGCCTTGATCTATATCGGTTGATCAAACAAAAATTACTGTTCCTTTAAGTTGACAGCTGTTTGCAAAGTCTCAAATATATTAGTATTATGTACACAGCATGCATTAAATCTGTGTTCATCCTGGCTCACTGGTAATCTACAGTGTGTAAGAGACTGCTCCTTTCCAAGCCATTTGGTGTCGTTGGAAATCCATTTATCTGCAGCTAGGCCTACAGCTGTTTGGGTTCCTCACACATCAGTGGGTTGCTGAAGGGGGGCTGGGTGCATAGTGGCACGCTTTTCATGCCCTGTGAGGTAATATGTGTGTGTGAGGTAGCCAGGGTTACTAGAGAACCCCCTTTTTAACTTCCTATGCTATGAAAGAGACACACTCCTAACCTCCTCCCCCTCCAAACCACCATTCATTCTCTCCCCCTGCTTCTTTCTCCTAACAAAAGCAGTTTGCGGAGGGGGTTAGTGTGTGTGGGCATATGGTAAATTAGAAGACCCCCTCCTCCTTGGTTCTACTGAGGGCTGTTTTGCATACAGGTGGGCATCCCAGTGTATTTGTTAAATATAGAGTCGTGAGGGGCCTAGTCTGAGAGATCAATGAGATGAATTGTCGTCTGGGCTAGTGTTTGGTTGGGGGTGAGAGGAGACTTTGAATACACTAGGAACTGTTCAACAGTGTTTTCTTCTTTCCTCACAGGTTTGAGAAGGCCATGCAGGATGCCACACGAGCCGTTAATGAGTAAGTGGTTGTGTACAACAAAGGAGGATGCATACGTCTTGTCTCTGAAAGCTGTTGTATTGACTCGGATTTAATCAAATCTTTCTATTTGTACAGAAAAATGCCCATTCGCAGGATACACTCTTTGCCGGTAAGGTTATTCTCTACTTATTTTTGTACAGACCCTTTCAAAAGTTTGATCGGTACCTTTCTTCTTTTATGCTCACAAGCTGCCTTTTATTTAATCCCAAATATAGTAAAATCATAATGTTGTCATATTTTTACAATTTAAAAAGAATTTTCAGCATCATTAATCCAGTCTTCAGTGTCAAATGATCCCTCACAGAAATCATTCCAATATGCTGATTTGGGGCTTAAAATCCTTTAACCGTGTTAAATGTTGAAACCTCTTTTGAATAGAAAGTTAAAAAGAACATAATATATTTGTTTTGAAAATAGTTTTTACTCGTTTTACTCACTTTTGATCAATGTCATCTGTTCTTGCTGAATAAAAGCATTGTTTTTGTTTTCTAAAATAAATTTTACTGACCCCAAAACTTTTGAACACTGTATTCAGAATTTAAGGTTCCCCCCCACCCACACTGAAATAACATGGCCCTTTGTTTTTCTTCTTTGTAGCTGCCATTTTTGGGTCACAGTCCTAATTTGAAAAGTAAAGATTTGGATCCCTCGCGCTATGGAGTATGGACTCGTGGCTGCGACAACAAAGAGAATATGGCTGAGGTTAGTTTTTGTAAATTTGTTTTTCAACAGGTAGCATATTTATCTAATGCTCAATTGCATTTTGACAGTGTGATTGCTATATAAATAAAGGATTTCAATGTAAATTTAATAGGGATGCATCGATACTAGTATTTGGGTGTCAGTCTGATACTGTGCTTATGTACTTGTAAACTACCCTGGTAAAACTGCACCCGACACCACTTAATGGCAATGCATCTTCAAAAAGTTACAAAACTCTCCAAGGGAAAAGGGGTCTCGCGCACGACTGCGACTACTTAAATTTTGCCGCGCACACCTTCAAACTAGTGTAGACGCAAAGATTATACAAACGGAACGCATGCAAATGCTTGCCTTGCATTATGATCATTATATTAAACTTGAGCGTTCACTGAAGCAACGTTAGCCATTATAGACCTATTTATTAAATTCAACTGAGTCAATGGACAGCACAGGACCAATATGTCAAACCTAATAGCCTATTATAAACAGATTTCCTCAAATAAAAGTTAGTCCACATAAATCAGCACGTTAAGGTATTGTTACCATGGCAACTACTTGCGTGTGTGGTCTGAACGTGCTTCTTGTGTATGAAAAGTATCTGCACACATGACGGTCAGCAAAATCGCAGAAGAATAGCTTGTGTACCGACAACTTTACATTTAACCGTATTTTCATATCTTTATGATGTTGATATAGCAACTTTTCAAGTGTGAAGTAAGTTTCATTCATAATGTTTCTCCTTTTATCCAATATAAAATGTCATACCGTATTGTTCCTCATAACCGTTAGTATAACAAGCCTAAGCAAGCTTAATTGTTATACTAGTTTCACATGACATGGAAGAAAACAAAAAAGTTGTCCAAGCTTACAAAATCCTCCCTCACCTTGCTCCTCTCCCGAGTGGAGATTTCCCTGAAGCCTCTGTGCACAAACCTGGGGTAAAATTAAATGATTTTGGTTTGCTGCAGATATACTTACTCAAAATAATATATTCCTTTCAATATATAGCATTAACACGATGGTAACTTAAACATAGACTTTGTAAAAATAAATAAATAAAGCAAAACATAAAATGTGCATAGACATGAACTGAAAATGCGCCAAACCGCATCATGTAGATTTACTTTGTTACAGTCAGAAAGTGAAACTCATCTAATGAAAATAAAACATTCTTAGAACTTTAATGGTATTAAATACTCATATCGGTACTTGGTATAGGCAAGTACCCGAATGTAAGTACTTGTACTTGTGGTATTGGTGCATCCTAAATTTTAACTATGAATGACTGGGAAAAGCCATGGGAATTGTGGGGCAGGAGTTGGAATAAATGTGGTGCATTTTCCCTTACGACTTTTATTCAATCTGTTTTTTACAGGAGAATTTTGAGTTCAAGAAGCCTTCCATGCCTGCATCACGCTGTCGTATGAGGTCCACTGGGGGTGCCAAGGATGCTTTTGCCTGCCGACCCAACTCTGCTCCTGCTTTAATGGTACGACATGTATCCCTGGAAGAGCCCGTAGAAAGAACGTTGTTCCAAAGTTTAATTTTGATGCTGTTGTGACGATTAAAATCTTGGTTCTTTCTCCAGCTTTCCCCTACACCATCCTTTCAAACTGACTCTTCAGATGAGTGCAGTCCCTTTATATTGCGCCGCCCCTCTCTCTCATGTCTACATGATGACGACGATGATGGGTTCTTGGAGGGGCTTGATGATATGGAGGTGACTTATCTATTTGCTTTTGTTTTCTTATCATTTTCTTTGATTTTTGAATAACCTTAATACATTTTTGTGTAGAATGACTCCGAGGTTCCTCTTGGAATGGACAGTCTTCTCACAGCTCCTCTGGTGGCCAAACAAAGTACTGACAATACTGATTCGGTATGTGGCACTCATTCAGCAAGCACAGTTCTTTATCTCTTTGATTGACTTTTTATCTTTATTACATGATAGTTACCAACCAAACCCACTTTATTGCTCTTAGCCTGTTGTTCGCTGCCGTCCTCGTGGGCTGTTCCGATCTCCCTCTATGCCAAGCCCGGGAGGGCGTGTCCCACTGAAGAGACCTGAGAGGCCACAAGATGAGAACACACCTGTCAGAGTGAAGAGGAGGCGGAGCCTGGCGGGGACACAAGTTGCACTCCCAGAACAGGAGGATGTTATACCTCATCAGGTCAGGAAAAAAATAACACTCAACAAATGGACTCATCAGCAGTCATAATTGGAGTTCTAACTTTGACCTTTCCCCTCTCAGGTTCAAAGATCCAAGTCATTTAATCACGTACAGATTGAAAGAATGCTGGATACAGATCCTAGTAATGTGATTGGAGATTTCACCAAGGTGAGACAGATAGTTGTTTTTGTTTTTTAAGGGTTGTCAAAAGTATTGGTATTTTGGTACCAAATTTGTACTGAAATAAAAAAAAATGTGCCAATGCCCACATTTCTACAGTACCATTAGTGTCGAGTACCAGGTATATTCGTTGGCTCTTTTCAAATGCTCCCGTATATATCTGTGTAAGCACACTGAGGAGCGTCAAAGGTTTCTATTTACAGCGATTTTAAGCGTTGATCATTGTATCATTAGTAGCGATTCAGAGACATGCATCTGTGCATTTGAACGAAGTGGCCAATCGAAGGGGTTTAAGTTAGAATCTGCTCAACACTGCATGCTTCAGAGTTCTGCACTGAAATTATAACCATATTTAAATGTGCAATTTGATTCTAAAGCGTAACGATTGACAGTGATAACCATAGCAACAGATATGACAAAACAATCTGATACTGTCCAAATATATCTATATGTGCATTTAAGTCTTAGTGTAAATGCAAACTAATAGATCTGCCACTTATTCTATGGAATGTTTCTTTTTATATGAAGGCTCCAGCGCTACCCACAGTAGATGGAAAACACCAAGAATTGAAATACATCACTCCAGAGATTGTAAGTTTGCACACATTAAGATTTGGCGTGTATATTTCAAATGCAAGCACATGCAAAACAAGTTGTCTATATGAAGTATATGCACTGGCATCTTTCCCATAATTCCATTCTCTGGTAACTTCTGTTTCTGTATTTTCAGATGGTTAAAGCAATGAGCGGACAATACAACGATCTGGTGGAGAGGCTGTTTGTCATCGACTGCCGTTATCCGTATGAATATGAGGGTGGCCATATTAAGGTGAGTCTGTTGCTTATGATTTTAATTCACTTTGATGCAAGTTGCATGCTGTAGTATTTTTTTTGCGGGGCAAACTGACTAATCATTGTTCTTTCAGGGTGCTCTTAACCTCCATCAAGAGGATCAAATTGAAGACTACTTTTTACGGAATCCTATTCTCCCGGATTTCCCAGAGAAGCGTGTCCTGCTGGTTTTCCACTGTGAATTTTCATCTGAACGCGGCCCGCGGATGTGCCGCTACGTTCGAAAAAGAGATCGAGATTTGAATGAGAAGGAGTACCCCAACCTCCATTACCCTGAACTCTATATCCTGAAGGGAGGCTACAAAGACTTTTTCCCGCTTCACACGGTATGTGCAACTTCACAATGCAACAATTTTCTTTTGATTCCTAAGTATCGAAGTTTTCATTTTTTAAAAATGTATTTAATATACATTTTCTCTTTCAATCTTGTAATGTGCTGGGTTTTTTTTTTTTTTTCTCCTCTGCAGTCGGTGTGTGAACCTCAGGCTTATAGGCCGATGCATCATGAAGATTTTAAAGAAGACCTGAGAAAGTTCCGCCTTAAGAGCCGTACCTGGGCTGGGGAACGCAGCAAGAGAGACATGTACAGCCGTCTCAAAAAACTTTGAGACTCGTGCTCACAATGATTCTACTGCCTTTACTTGCTCAAATGCTGCCCTCACACATGACACATGGCAGAGGCCTGAAGAGGTGTGTTTGTTGGGACTTGCTCTGTGAGAGGAACTTAGAGGGTTTGGTATAGATTTTAACACCGCAAACCAAAGGCTATGCATCTCCTCCTGGTTTGGTTTGATATCATAACTTTTAAACTGCCATTATTCACCACCCTCATCTCCCTTTAGAAGCACACAGCTACATGTCACTGCCATGTTTTACACATACACTTTTTAACTAACCTGTATTTTTACTCCCCCCACTGGCCTTTCCTAACTTGTATGTCAGATTTCAATTATTGACCCTTTTAACTTGTTTTTTTCCCCCTTCCTCCTGAGCACTTTTTAAAGTTGTTGTGGCGAAGAAGTGCTTTATGCGTTCATTTTGCCCCCTCTTTTTTTGCCCCCTCTCACATTTGGTCAGTTGCCCAATGATATAGCTTTGATTCGAGCCGGAGAACCAATTAATTTATTGTTTAAATTGGTTTACGTATTCTAAGTGTCACAATTATGTATATTCTCATATTACAGAATAATGATTTTAATTATTTTTACCCCTATATTTTGAGAATTGTAAATTGTAAAGCTCTCTGGTGAGCATATTGTTTTCACTGTCCAGATTTGTTTTTTTTTTTTGGGACTGACAGCTTTAACTCAGGGGCAGAATCCTGGCTTTTGCTGCTGGCCAGCAAGTGATGACCATATAAGTGTTCACAAATGTTCTGAGACAAGATTTAGTTCTATTTGTCCATAAACCAGTGACCGTTGTTACAATTCTCACTCCCATGCGTGTTTTTTGTAAATTTTATCTTCCTGAGTGTGTTTTATTGGCCATGTGTGACTGAGAGGCTGGTTTATGTATTCCTGAATAAACTTGGAGTTTGGGGTATTAACTCTTTGCTGACTCATTTCTTTATCTCTTTGGCTCTGTGTGCTGTTATTCATTGGTGAAAGACTGAGTCACTTGTTTTTCAAATATGCCGGTCTTTTAGGGACCTTTATGTGGTTAGCCAAGCACCAGCACCAGCACGTGGCCCTGCACACGTGTGCATTCCAAAGCCATTCCACAGAAAGGAGGGGCCAACTGTTCCCTAACGTCCTGGCAGTGTCAGACTAGTTCATACACAAATGTTTGTTTATGGGCACTATCAGTATGAGCAAAGAAGAAACTGAAAGTTTTAAACAACTTAAATTTTCTCCAAAGTTTGTGGTTAAGAGATGGCTTCAAAATACTGGTCCTCAGCCACACCGCTGGATTCTTACCAGACTGAGTCAAATGTACATATTTGTGAAAACCGGTGTGTTTAAACTGTTGTTCAATAACTTGAACTAGTCTGCACAATCTTTTAATATGTACTGTGAATCTTTATGACTGAGATGATGTGACTTAGATCCATGTGAGTTAGGGCATCTAAACAACTTTTGATGTCCTATTTTCACATTTTAGGCTAGACAGGCAAAACTATTGCATGTGCTGATCAGTTTTGAGATTTTGGGAGTTATTTTATTACACATTTTTATTTTTTCCATTTATTTTTTTTATCAGAACAAGGTACATAGAAAGTATTCAGTGACGCAAACACTTATAAAGTTATTGTTTTTTCACATTTTTCACCCATATAATCCCATCCCAACATAACACCGGCTGCTAGGAAAGATAAATACTGACATTAACACACACACACACAAAAAAAATAAAAAATAAATTAGTAAATAAAAATATAATAAAAACAGCTTAAGTTAGTTTAAAGAGGGAGGAGTATATTCTTCTCAAAATAGTTTATTAGAGGATCCCATATTTTGTAAAATGCTCTGGTTGACCCTCTAAGAAAATATTTAATTTTTTCAGTTCTTAGGAACATGATTAGATCACTATGCCATAATGACAATTTAGGTGAATTGGGTGATTTCCACTCTAGGAGAATTCTCCTAGCTATTAATGTTGCAAAAGCCAAGGCATTCTCTTTATCTTTAGATATTTGAACATCACCTCTGACACCAAACAGAGCCATTATTGGGTTAGGGTGAATTTTTAATTTAAAAGCTGAGTTTAAAATGTCAAAAACTGAAAACCAAAATTGTCTCAATTTAGAGCATGACCAAAACATATGGGTTAGATCTGCCTTTGATGCCTTGCAACAGTCACATGTTTCATCTATATTTGGGTACAGTTTAGCCAACTTGGTTTTACTATAATGAATACGGTAGAGAAATTTCATCTGAATCAGATTGAGTCTTGCACAAGATGAAGTCCCATTTACTCAGTCAACAGCCTTATCCCTGGTGTCTTCGTATACTTCAATTCCTAACTCTCCTATCCATTCTGCCTTGATCTTTTCTATTGATATATTTTGAAACGACATGATCAGGTTGTATATTTTGGAAATTGATCCCTTAAGGTGCGGAGTGACCTTCAGAACTAAATCTAATTGTGATTCTGAGGGCATTTGAGGAAACCTTGAGCAGTGGGCTTGGATAAAGTGACGAACCTGAAGATATCAAAAGAAATCTGAGTTATGAAGACCAAACCTTTTAACAAGATCACTGTAGTTAGCAAAAGTATTATTAATATAGAAGTCACTACATTTAACTAAGCCCAGGTGTTGCCATTGCTTGATAGTAGAATCTAGCTTGGGAGCCAGGAATAGATGATTATTGCATATGGGGTTTTCCAAGGAAAAGTCTGAGAGTTTAAATACTTGTCTAAATTGATTTTATATCTTTAGAGTCGAAATTACAACTGGACTTGAGGAGAATTGCGATGGTGAGAATGGAGACTTCATTGTAATCAGCACAGCAAGTGATGTAGACTTGCACGATTTAGCCTCTGCTGCACACCAGTCTGCATGTGGAGACTGGAACCAATAAACAACTTTTTGTAAATTTGCTGCCCAATAATAATTTAATAGATTTGGGAGAGCCAATCCACCATCCTTTTTTGGTCTCTCAAGAAGCTCTCACGTATTCTTGTTTTTGCCCCATATAAAGGAAGACAGCAACCTATTAGTCGACTGAAAAAAGGACTTTGGCAAGAAGATTGGAAGACTCTGAAACAAATATAACAATCTGGGTAGTACATTCATTTTAACACAATTGACTTTACCAGCTAAAGACAAATATATAACGCTCCATCGCTGGAAGTCAGATTCAAGTTTTTTAAGTATGGGACTGTAATTTGCTTTAAACAGACCAGCGTATGAACGAGTAATATTAATTCCTAAGTACTTAAATCCTGATTTTGATATGCAAAAGTGCAAGTCTGTATCCATAATCTGATCTGCCATATGGTTTATAGGGAAGCATATACTTTTTCAGAAATTTAGTTTATAACCTGAAAAAAACCCGTAGTCTTTAAATATTTTTACAATCTCAGAAATACAAGACAGTGGGTTAGTTATATATAATAATAGATCGTCTGCATACAAAGAAACTTTATACTCAACACCCATTCTTTTATTGCCACTTATAGACTGTGACGATCTCAAAACTGATGATAGTGGCTCTATAGCCAAAATAAATAGCAAAGGGCATAGAGGACAGCCTTGTCGTGTACCTCTGGACAGAGAGAAATATTGTGAGCAGATCTTATTTGTGACTACGGCTGCCTTTGGTGGATGATAAAGCAGGCGAATCCAGGAACTGAATTTTGAGCCGAATTCAATTTTGTCTAACACAGCAAATAAATATTTCCATTCGACTCTGTCGAATGCTTTCTCTGCATCCAGAGAAATAATCACTTCAGGACTACTCTCTGGTGCAGAAGAATGCAAAACATTGATAAGTTTTTGAATATTAATGAAGGATTGACGCCCCTTAATGAAGCCTGTCTGGTCTTGTGAAATACATCCGGGATAATATGCTCTATTCTGGAGGCCAATACTTTAGATACAATTTTTGCATCCATTTAATAAGGAAATTGGTCTATAGGAGCTACAGTCCAGGATGTCTTTATCTGGCTTCAGGAGAACTGTGATATGGGCCTGTGTAAGACTTGGTGGCAATGCTGACTGTTCGAGAGAATGGTTGAACATAAGTAAAGGAGACAATTTAGAGGAAAAAATGGTATAGAACGGGAAATCCGTCTGGTCCCGGGGCTTTACCGCTCTGCATGGCTTTAATTGAATCCTCTATCTCTTGTAATTGTAAAGGTTTATCCAGATTACTCTTTTGATCTTGTTTATTAGAGGGTAAATTTACATTAGCCAGGAAAGTTGACATTAAAGCATCATTATGTGGAAATTCGGAAGTATACAAATCTGAGTAAATTTTTGAAAAGTAGTGTTAATTTCCTGGGGATCTACTGTAATTTCTTGACACGTTGTCCTAATCTTGGGAATAAGCTGGGATGCTGATTTACTTTTTAACTGTTGGGCGAGGAGACGACCTGCCTTATCGCCATATTCGTAAAACCTAGCACGGGCAAAAGCCAAATCTCGTTCAGTTTTTTTCTGTCGATAATAGCTCATATCTTGTCTTAATGCTCAGTTTCTCTATATATAATTATGGTGTTGGAGCTGTAGCATATTGGTGGTCAATTTTCTGTATCGATTCAATAAGTTTCTCCTGTGTTCGTTTCATTACTTTTTTACACGTTATTTTTTAAAGGGATAGTTCACCCCAAATCAAGTTGTAATCTACTCACTCATGTTGTTCCAAACCTGTATGAGTTTTTCTTCTGTTGAACACAAATTATTTTTAAAAATGGTAAACAGACAGTTGATGGCACTCACATTTTTCCTACTATGGAAGTCAATGGCTACTGTCAAATGTCTGGTAAAATTTTTTAGTTTTTGTGTGTTCAAGCGCAGAAAGAAACACATTGGGGGTGATAACTATCCCTTTAAGGCAGTTTCTCAAAATGATCTTTTTCTTTTGCACTGAGCCAGACATCTCCACTTGACCAAACTATAGTTTTATTCCTATCTATATTCTGAAGGTTTTTACAAAGGGGTTTGTTCATATATTTCACCATTATGCACATGATTTATAACATTTTATTTTTAAAAGCATGGTGAAAATCTCGACAGTATTTTCTTATTCATGGAGTTATAAAACAACTAAGATACAAAAAAGAAATCCCCTCTGTAATAAATGTTTACTCCATGTAAACAAAATGAAGCAGGATTTTTTAACCTGGCTGTATATACAACGTTCCCAAATGTAACCATTTGCATGTTTAAACATACTTATCAGAAAACTTGAAATTCAAAATAATAGTCTTGATTATGTTTGTCCTGTTGCACTATATTCACCAATGATGTCTTGCCTTAAGTCACAGCAGTAACTCTTTGGAATAATGTACTATAAAGTTTTGCATTTACATTTTGTTTCCAGCTCTGCACACTGTGTAATGCATATATCAATTGAATTGCCTTAAATTAATCTATTGATTACCGGTATGTTTTGTGCGCTGGAGTCAATGTCTAATCTTTTCCTATTAGGTTTGAAGGGTGAAACTGCAGTTTTTGTTTCCCTCTTTGGATATTTAGTTTTAGTTCCACCACAGAGAGCCAACCAGTAAAAAGTCCACTTTCAGTAAGTGGATCTTACGCTGAGTTTCCATTGTCAATGTGTTTCTGTTTGATTAGCCCGCCTTTGAATCTAAAAATTACAAGAATTGGTTGCCAAAGGCTGGAGAATTGCCATCATTGTAACCACATCCTATGGCTTTTGCAGCAGCAAGAACCTCTAAATGTGGTCTTGTCTTTTGTTTCTTGTCTTCCTGTATCTTCAGTTAACCTTTTATTTCATTCATGTCAGCTGAGGGGAGGCTATCATTCTGGTCTTAGTCCTGTTTCTTCTAACATAAGAACATTGATCCTCGTTTTGTTATCTCTCAGGAAAGGTTATGTCAAACTGACTATAGGTGTGTTCATGTAAGTTCAGTGTAGCAGGAAGTGGGGGAAGATGTGTGTCCTCCTCCCTCATGGGTTAAGTGAGCATGACGAGCAGTTGTTAAGCAAAACAGCTGTTCTTTGTGTGTGTCAAAGCGCATGTGTTTGAATACGTCCAACTTAGTCTTCTGTTAATGGCACTGTGTGAATTTGCATGTGGATATGGTTCTTTGTTTAACGTATGCATTATAGAATATCTGTATATTTGAGGTTGTTAGGCAGAGAACTGTGCAGTTACAGATTTTTTACTTTTTTCAATTTGCATATCTCACAGAAAGATCACACTGAAGAATGTAAATCCAGATTAGTTACTGTAGGTCTGTATTTTGAAAAACTTTGGTGGTGGCATAAGAACAGTATGTACGGCATATTAAATGTTAAATGATTAATTGCATCCAAAATAAAAGTTTATATAATATATATGTGTGTGCTGTGTATAATTATTATGTTTATTTGAATACACACACAAACATATTTACGAAATATTTGCATGTGTGTGTGTGTGTGTGTGTGTGTGTGTGTGTGTGTATATATATAAATATATAAATATATATATATATATATATATATATATATATATATATATATATATATATATATATATATATATATATATATATATATATATATATATATATATATATAATGAATACAGTACTAAGACATTTTATTATGTTTAATAGTTTTTTTTGTGTCTATTTGTTAATACGGGTTTTGTGGGCACATTAATGTTTTTGATTTGTAGAGTAAAAGTTTTTTTTATTTAAAGATTTTATTTTGAAGTAAAAAAATAAAATTAGACTCTTGGGGTAAGATGACCCCCCAGAATTGGCACAGAAGCCCCCTTGTGGCATGTTGTTACTATTTTAAAATGTAATATTTATTGTAATTAATGGGATTATTATTCAGTATTTCCATGAATTAGATGTACATCTTTGTTTTCATTTAAACCTATAGGTTAGTTGAGTTAAATCTTTAAATTTGCATTCATATTTTTGCTATATGTCTTTAATTAAAATATGGGCAATTATATAAGTAAATATTAATATGCTTGTATATTGTATATCATCACAGAATAATTCTACCTTTCAGGTACATCTCTTTTACTGGTATTCTGTTTTGTCTGTCATCGTTGTCTTACCCCAAGTAGGGGGCAAATTATATATATTGGTCAACTACAGAGTTACATATTAGGCTTAAAAGAATTTGAATCTTAGCATTAAATATGGCATTAAAATAAATTAAAAATTAAAAGAAAAAAGAAAAAAAAGAAAATAAATGCAAATGTAATTTAGCCTAAAATGTCACTCAGTAGTGGACCAATCAAGGTTTTTAAATTGTATTTAGACTATTTTGCAAATATTGCAGGGTTTTAAACATTGCAGAAAATAGATAAATACATACAATTGGTTAAAAATCTTCCACTGGTGTCAAATAGATTTATACTGTGTAACGCTTGGTCCAATCTGTTCAACCCATAGACTGTATAAAAATAGGTTCAACCGCATCCAAGAGCGCCATCTGGAGTTAAAAACGGAACTGCGCATGAATCAGCTGATTCACAGTCATGTGACCAAATACGGAAATAATTATGCCGAGTTTGTTCACAATAGCAGCATGATACTTTGACGCAGATTTATTACACGTTTATTATATTGCAGACATCTTTTTCTTTGTTTCAGAAAATCTGGTAATTGTGTCTGTATTCTTATGGTCTTAATGAAATGTAAAAACAGATATGGTGCTGTGTTTCTTAATCCACACGGTGTGCCCGGTGAGCGCTCTGTCCGCAGGTGAGACCCGGATACTGTACGCGCGAGTATTCGGACCAGATACCGGAGATGGTCGTGATTTCACACCGGAGCAGAGACGATTGGTGCAGAAAGAGAAACTTCACGTGGTAGCGAGGTGGGACGGTTAAACAATGTTCAAGTCTCAGTCCGAGAAGCTTTCCAGAACTGCTCGCCAGACAATTACTGCTAAATTATATAACAATTATCACAAATAGTATACACAGTTTGTTTTTTAACACAAATGTTAACATAAAGCATTCAATTAACAAAGTTCACATGAAATCAAAATTGACCATTCTTATTTTTATGGATTATTGCAGTTCAATATGTTGTATCATCATTATATATATATTTTTAATGTATGTGCCCACAATCTGGACAAACTGTCACTCATATGACATCACAGATATAGCAAACCACAGCGACCTAACAATCCAATCAGTTCCAATGGAAAAAATCGAGTCCCGCCCTTTTTCTTTTTTGAGAATCCGTTCACTGGGATATGTGTCACAATAGGGAAGAAAAGACTGGCCTTGTGTCATATGCCACCCTAAACACTCGCAGGATGCATCCGAAATCATTCTCTTCACTATATAGTATGCGAAAAACAGTGACAAGAGTGGTGTG
The DNA here is from genome assembly GCA_023029165.1 of Gobiocypris rarus. Classification (NCBI taxonomy): domain Eukaryota; kingdom Metazoa; phylum Chordata; class Actinopteri; order Cypriniformes; family Gobionidae; genus Gobiocypris; species Gobiocypris rarus. The sequence goes on along the minus strand of CM040927.1, from coordinate 30,780,917 downwards.
TCTGAAATTCCGAATTCATAGTACTCATAAAAAGAATAGGCAAAAAGTACCTGGATGATGTACTTCTTCCAGCAACATTTTTAGTAGTTGTGAAGTAAATAGGCTTACTTATTTAAAGTAAGTACCTAATCAAGAGAGTACGCTATTTCGGATGCAGCCACTGTATTCCTACAAGTTTGCACTTTTGTGACATAACACCGCCTTGACGAACGAGATACCCTATGGCAGGGGTGTCCAACCCTGTTCCTGGGGGGCTACCACCCTGCAGATTTAGGCTCCAACCTGAATCATACACACCTGAACCAGCTAATCATTGTGTTCAGGTCAGCTTGATAATTACAGACAGGTGTGTTGGACCAGGGTTGGAACTGCAATCTGCAGGACGGTAGCCCTCCAGGAGCAGGGTTGGACACCCCTGCCCTATGGTCTCATGGACTTAACGGCAACCATTGTAAGACCGAAAGTGCATATTAAGTGTGCCAGTTGTGACAGGGGCACTATCGCAACTTTTGTTTCATGTTGACTTTCAATGCTTCCAAAACCACATACTTCCCTACTATATAGGTACTATAAAAGTGTTACAAAAGAAGTGTTTCTGAATTTACAGTATTCTTAAAAGAGTAGGCAAAAAGAAAATTTTGGACAGAGCCTCAAGTACAAAGGCTGTGTCGCTCATTGTATGCACACCTCAGAATCTCCCTGGAAGAAATAGGTTATCCGGGTACTTTTTGCCTGCCCTTTTAAGTACCAGTACTGTGAATTCGGACATACTACCCTTGTCACATACTATTTTTCACCTACTATATAGTATGGAAGTATGAGATTTTGGATGCAGCCTAAGTATCTGCATTATAGGTATTTTGCCAGAAACAATGGTGCATTTTTGTATGTATACATACCCATGGGAAACTATAATCTCTTTTTCTGCCCTTCCTCTCTCTCAGACAGGTGAAGAGTGCTGTGGCTCTGAGTAGAGAGGCCTCAGGCAGTCTGAGTGCTGAGGCTGTGCTGGGTGAGGAGGCTGTAGCTCTGGGTGAAGCTGACAGGGGTGTGTTTTCCCTGGGCAATGCAGAGCTGTTTCCAAATCGGAGTGTTGTTCTGTGGCTGGGGGTGCAGTCACTAGCATTCACTCTTGTCTGCAGACCACACGAGAACCTTCTGCTCGCAGAGGGAGCGCTTCGCAACATTGCACGCCACTGCCTGGAGGAGCTACGTCTGCTGGGACCTGGTGCTGAGGTGAGGTTTGCTAGGACTAAAGACCTGTTCACACTAAGGACGATTACTTATGATAACCATAAAGATATAATTTTAAAAATCATTCTGAATTCAAAAGAATAGCAGAGTCCACACCACAACTATTACAATGATGGCAAAGAGGAGCAATATCATTGGAATCATTTTAAGTAAAAAAATGTCCAACTGATGAACAATAAAAACATTGGCAGCCAATCGGAATCCACCCTGCTTTAAAGAGCTTGAGCATTTAAAGTGACAGATGACAAATTATAATGGAGTATATTATAATAAACAGAACATGTTACTCCAATAGTTCTTTCAGTCAATAGTTCTTGTAGTATGCATGTACATGTTTGTAAATTGATAGGGTTTTTCCAAAAAGGAAAACATTAGACTTAAATGAACTTTTTGTGTATGTGTTGCATGTTTGTTTGCATGTTCGTCTGTTTACTTGTATGTTTGGGTGTGGGTGTAATGCAGCACCAGAATGTATATACACTACCGGTCTGTGAGATTTTGTAACGTTTTTAAAATACATCTCTTACACTTGACAGGGCTGCGTTTATTTTATTAAAAATATAATAAAGCCAGTAATAATGCAAAATAGTATTACAATTTAAATGAACTCTTTTCTATTTGATTATATTTTAAAATGTTATTTATTCCTGTGATGGCAAAGCTGAATTTTCAGCATCATTACTCAATCCTTCAGAAATCATTCAAATATGCTGATTATCCGCTCAAGAAATATTTTTGTGGAAACGCATACATTTCCATACTCTTTGATGAATAGAAATAGGATTTATTTGAAATATATATTTTTTGCAACAATGTAAGAGTTGTAATATCGAAGAGGATCGATTACAACCTGTTCAAGAAAGATTTTTTGCAGGATGTTTCACAATGGTAAACTTTTTAGTAGTTGTCAAACTTTTACATTTGGCTGTTACAAATTGGGATGAAAATAACAGCATCTTGATGACATGGCGACAAACACACTATACAAACCAAGCGGCAACCTCCCGCGGTCTCTCTTGAAGCCAATACGGAAGTGGATTAAACTGCAGTTCATCGACTGGCCACTTGTTAGTCATCGCGTCACCTCAGCTCCGCAAACGTCCCGCCTCTTTGCCCATTTTCTGTTATCCGGGGGTGACGGTTGATGATGCGCTGCTAGGATGGCAACTGCCAGCTCGACTCTACTTTACGCTTCAAAACTGCTCTGCAGAATCCTATATGTGACGTCACAGACACTACGTCCATATTTTTATGCAGTCTATGCTACAAACGCAACACTTCCTCTTCTCCATGTGGAAGAGAAACAAGACCACGCCCCCTTTTTTTGTATTCTTGTGGGCGGAGGTTAGTCAACAATCTTCTATTGACGTCATTAAAGCAGGAAGTACAGGGATGTAGTCCAAATCGGCCTTTCGCTGTAGGCTTTGAAAGGAAACTTATGTTAAATAAAATATCGCGCTTGGCATTGAACTTTGAGCTTTATAATTTTACAGGTATTATTTATGCTCTAACAGCAACATTACACACTAACTAATGTTTGAAAACGGGATCACGAAGAACAGGACCTTTAATTAATCTTACTGACCCCAAACTTTTGATATGGTAGTGTAAAAGAAAACTGTATTCTTGTTGTGTGTTTGAGTGACTGTTGAGCAAATGTTCCTGAGATGTTTGGTGTTCTCTTTATATCATTGTATAGATTCATGCAGTTTAAGAGTCTGAAAATGACTTTTGCTATTTTTTAACTAAGCGTAAGATAAATCTCATTCTGTATAAGATACATGTTAGGCTGTTAATTACACTAATCAATACATTCATAGAAAAGCAACCCAACGAGCTCAGGCGTACATTTACTCCAGAATTGTATAGTTCCTAGTTATTGTATGACCAGGGCCAGGCTTGAACAAGGACATGCATTCAAAATAGGCAGACTGCCAAGCTATTGATTATTTGACACACAACCCTTTTTTTTACTCTGGCTGACTTGGCTGTTATTTTCAGGTGTTGCTGAAAAGTGATCGAGTGGACGCATTGTTGCACAGACTCCTTCCTCATGGTCAGCTCCTCTTCCTTAACCACCGCTTTGCCTTCAACCTGGATAAAGAGATATCGAGCTACGTGAGCAAATGAAAGAACATGTTTACTGGTAGAATCAAATTGGTGAGCCATGTGCCACATATGCATGAAATATACTGGATGCTTCCGATTTATGAAATTCGGAAGGACTACTTCTTCTTTGATAGTGTAATGCACACTTCCGCGGTTAAAAGAAGGCTTTTAAAAAGTAGAAGATTGTACCCACAAAGTGTATCGTGAACCGTTTTGTCCCTTGGAGGAGACCAGACGGCACATCTGATTACGACATCAGATTAGATGGGGGAAAAAAGAGTAAAACACACCACATCAAAAAAGCTGTACAGCTTAAAATATCCCGTAAAGAGATTCTTCAGGTGTAAAAGGCCCATTCGAGTAAAGCGCTTTACACATTTGATTGTTCAGGCAGAATAGTCAATTGATAACTTTGTTTATTTCGGTTCTTGTCAATCATTACTGTCTGGATGTGTCCAAATAAAACAATTGCATTATATACCAGCTCTCCTCTAGAGGGCAGTGCTGCATTTTATTGTTTTATTAATGTAATTGCTATGTTTTGCTTCAGTCAAGTGCATTACAATTTGAATAATCCAGTAACACTTTCATCTAAAATAATTCAATAGTTCGCAGCAGTGTGTCTGCCAACAGATCGGAGATGTCTGGTTGACAAGGCCATATGTCGCCTTCATATCTAGGCCAACAGAGCAATGATTCCTGAAAATCCATTTTTAGCGCCTATTTCCTCTAATTTAATAATAACGAGTTGTCATCATGCGCTGGGAATGAAGGAAGGGTGAGCATGCTCTCTTATAGTAAGTGTGAGGCCAGTCATAACTCACAAGTACCATGGTTCAATATGTTAACCTGTGAGGGTAAGGGTTTTCTGGCTTCCTTGAGTCATCTGCCTTAAACTGTGACGTTTGTATTCCTCTCACATCTAGCAGGACAAGAGCTCCATTAAGGCTATACACTCTAGCTGTGAAGTGTTGTTCAGGCATTCACATTGAAAGAACCTACAACACATTAACATGCTGGCATTTGTATTGAAGCTGTAGCCTATGTGCTCAGATAACTCAAATCTCTCACAGCATTTCTGTGAATGTGTCTGAATTCGTAAACCTTTTTCTTGAAGCACACTTAAAATTGTATCTTGTTTATTGTAAAAGAATTGTCATAATTGCACACTACTCTCTTATAATTAAACTGTGTTTAATTAGTTTTTTGTTTTTTTGCTGCTAAGCCTTTAAAGATGTCTATGTAAACTCTGACTCCAAATGTGAAAACAGCTCATTGCTGCACTCACGCATGAGTTGTGATTGTACTGTTGCAAAATGTGTTGCATCTTATTAGAGAGGTCTGGGGTGGGGTGCTAAGAATTGTGCTATAATTACACCTAAATGCACTAATGTATGGTATATGAAACATTTAGCCTTCTTCATGGCCAGTGTTTACATATTTGGCATATTTAAAGGGAGTGGGAGGGTTGGGGTCTAATGCTATGTCATGCATTCTGAGAGTCAAAGATTTTATTCTAATGCTAAACATGGCCTAACATGAAAAAATATATATTTGGACATATGACATTTCTGTGCCAAATACACTCCTTCAGGATTCTAACAGGTTTTGGAAAGTATGGTCCTGTATGATGTCATAAAGGGTGGAATTCCTTGTATGGGCACTTCTCCCGGATGAGCGAAGTTATCCAGGGATAGTGCCACAATGTATTGTGTGTGTGTGTGTTTGTGTGTGCGCTTTTGACTCTTTAGGTCCCCCACTGCACCCCTCCACGAGCTCATCAGTTTTCGGAAAGAATCGGTCCAGTGTATTTGTCTAATAAATATGATAAAACTAAAGACTCTTCGGAGATATGAAGGATGCAATAGGCTACTACTGTATAGGTCATACTACTCATGATTAACATGAGGACTGTGGTTTAAATGTGGTTTAAGGGTCTAAATGTTTTTTATTTATTTTTACAAATATATATAATTTGTGTAAGGCGATTCGGACCATAAAATGTTCTTTCAATTATTACATTCTGTCTGAATGAAATGACAGGATGTGTTCCCTATCTAGGGTTGCCACCTTCAGTGTGCCAAAATAAGGGACACCATTTCTGACCCGACCCCACACACACACACACAAATCACGCAAGTTTACAGGCACACACAAATCACAAATCACGCAAGTTTACAGGCACACTGGCACAGCGCATCTTCTCGAGACTCCGCCGCTATGGCAACAAAGCCGCTAAAGCAATCACGCACAAATTAGTTCCTGTACTACTTATCATCAAATGGATATCTTTATATTTGCTATCAGTATTCTACACACTGCAAAATCCGTATTTGTTTATTGAACTACGTGTGGGTCTATAAAATACGGGACAAATCGCGTCCCGCATTGCTTTGATACGGAACGCGTTATTTTGCTTGTAAATACGGGACGATTCCGTATTTTAAGGGACGGGTGGCAACCCTATCCCTATCAGTCAACGTGTGTGTGCATACCATTTGGCAGCCTGTTCACACAGACATCATATCATTAGTGCATTCATGTGCAGACAGAGTGAAAATGGCAGGCAAACTCAACGGTGAATAAACAGAGCAATTCCAAGAGGGTCCTCTCACCATCGGTGCTCGGACTCTAATGATGTAATCCTGTAATGTTGTCTCTGGTCACTTCTGGTCTGTGTGCTACTGCTTTCATGTGTTTTGGAGGAGGCTTGGCATTGGACGACGATTTGCCCCATGGGATCGTATGCTTACAGTGCTAGCAGGCTAAAGTTAGCATTTCCCAGATAACCTATTGCACCTTTAATTCTGTAACTTACTTGTTTTACAGATCGAATAGTGTTAATGTGTTGCTGTTTTTTGATAGCGTTGATACCAATCAGCAACCTCCTGCAGTATCTCTTAAAGCCAACACAGAAGTGATTTCAAATGCGATTCATCGACTGGCCGCTAGAGAGAGGCTCCAAAATGGAGTCAAATCTGTATCTCCCCCATGGTAAAATGCCCAACTTTTTTTTACAATCTGGCACAAAAAGTGGTTTTGGTATATATAGCTAATTTTGCCCTTCATGACAACTGTGATGGGGGTGAATTTTTTATTTATTTTTATAACTCATCCGTTTAAATTATATTAAGCCTTACAATTCTGCATAATTAAGAGTGTGGCAACTTGAGTGACGGACTATTTTTCCTCACATATTTAGAAATTGAAATAGAATACAACGGCTAAAATAAAAAGTACTAACTAGCTAAAAACTAGGTTATGCCAAATATGTAAACAATGGTCATGAAGAAGGCTAAATGTTTCATGTAACATTTGTGTAGAATGGCAAAAAGGTTGACAAAATGTAAAAAAACTGCATAATCTCGATCAGACTTTGGTGTCTTGATTTTAAGGAGAGTAAACAGAGAATATCAGTGCTTGTTGATAGTAACTGGAACATGAAAATACTTGAGAGTGAAGACAACTTTGCCCTTCATGGCCACTCTTTTGTCTCAAAAACACAAAAATATTTGGTGTGTGTTATTAATTCCAACATATTCCTCGTTTATCACAAGAGGTTCAAAAAGCCATGGTTTATAAATGTATGCTTGCAAAACACAAATGCAATTATTACAGAAATCATAGAGCGTTTCTTGGCACATTTGGATCCACTTCAGCTGTGAAATCTGTTATTCAGCTGTCTGATGATTCTGTCCTAAAGTGGGGAATATTTTTCTCCCAGGTCTTGATGAAAGCCTCAAGTAATCACAATTAAATTGTGCTTCAGTTTGTGCTGAGTCTCAGCTCTAACCGTAGTAGTGTTATTACTACTGTCACTCTCTTTTACCCCCTCATAATGAAATCTTTCATTTACAGGTGTGCATTTCCCTCTAGACAAATTTTTCTAATTGAAACCTCAGTAGTAAACTTTGCATTATGAATATAATCCTAGATAAATGAAGTATAGATATATGGCCATGTGCATCATCACAAGCGTATTTGGATGTGCGTCAATAATTCAGTGCTTGCACAATGATTGTATTATAACAAACTTATCAGTTAAATCCTGACAGAACTTGTATCCTATAGGCTATATTTACATCTGAAGTTCTTCCAATTAAAATTCTGAGGACACAATATGTGCAGAGGAAACAGTTTTCACGTTAAAAATCCATGTAAAACCACCAGTTTTGTCAGTATAGCATTAGAGTTTTTAAGGAACACTGTGGTTCCAGGTTTCCTACTGTTTTTTTCTTCTTCTTTTGTTGTATCAGTAAATGACTGATATGTTTCCTCTGCATCACAACTCCTACACACTTCCTAGGTAGGATGTTTTTTTTCTTGATGTCTTTTTCAGTGCTTTAGAATAACGAGAGACAATATTTAGCATTCAAGAACAAAAAAAGTAATGCAGTCAGTGTGTGTTTGAGGTTCAGACTATAAATTTGAATTATGTCTCATTTAGAGTCATTCTCCTGAAGACAGTGGGTGTCTTTGAATGTTTACACTGACCATTTTTTTAATCAATGAAAGCCAATGAGGGCTTTAGGGAGACATTAATGAATCATTTGTTGAGAAGTTAAGAGGGAGAAAAAAAAAGAATACAATAAGTCTGAGCTGTCAGATCTTCCCACCTTCATTCCTGCTTTACCCCAGAAGTTGGATTTTCCTTTCAGCAGAAACAGAATCATTTATTCAACACTTTGAACAAAGAAACTAGATTTTATGTAAACATCCATAGGGAGCTGTGACATAGCAGCTGAGGATTAACCAATAGTATATTTAACTAAATCTAAAACCATGAAAAACATTTTTGTTACTAGGAAAAAAATATATAACTGAAATCAAATATTCATTTCTGACGGTAAGTTTGGCAACACAATGAGGCAGTCTTGTGTCTCAGGAAGCAATCAGTAGGCCTAACGTTTCTGATCTCCGTTTCAGCGGCAGTTTATGACTATTTTTGTCCTATTTACAGTGTAAAACATCCAGGAAAAATGCAATAGTTGTCTTCCCTTTGTCTTCGGATGCCCCGTGGCTTTCCAGTTTCCATCACTGTCTCTGTCTTTATCTTATTCGTGTCTCTACCGTTGTATCTGTTTTACGAAGGCAATTAGTCAAGTCTTGACGTCACATATAGTACTGCAAGATGGCGGCGCCATAGAAAAGCTATAGCAAAATGTATTTTTTCCCTTTAAATTGTTTCATTCATTGTGTTAGATAATTTTTGAGTAGAGTGGACATCCATTTATTAAATAATGACTGACTGATTCATTTCCATTGAATAGTAGGCAGTTTGTATTATTTATGAGGATCTAGTGACAGAAATGCAATAGGCTATAACTATGTTTTCAGTGGTGTATTAAGACCTTACATAATGTACAGTTATGTTTTTATTACATTAGAATGAGCCCTTTATATTTCTATCTACATTCTACATACACCGCCGGTCCCCTTACAGTGAAATCCCCATTTTGCGCTGCCATGTTTCTACAGTAGCCCTAAACGTAGTCTCGCGTAGCCACTAGACAGTCAAACATCCTCTTGGGTCAGTCTGAAGGTCTGACATGTAACACAAACCAATCACAGTTTGTTTTGTTCCGCGTCATGTTTAGGGTGCGTGAGAATGTAAAGGCGATGTCCCTTCAATAACAGACCGGCATGCATCTACAAATTATTCATTCATGAATGTTTTTCAAGTTTACTGTAAGAGCTATGGACCGTTGGTGTGATGTCTGAGGCTGAGACTACCCTAAACGGACAAACTTCTCTACAAAGCGCTAGTCACTCTCTGCTCTCTACGATGACAACATTTTTGTCCTGTGTCGGCCACCGTAGCTTCTCTATGTCCTTTGAAAGGGAGGGGTGAGCGGTGGATGATTGCAATTCACAACCTCACCGCTAGATGCCGGAAAATTCTGCTAGAACACCTTAAAACTTTCTGCTATTGCCATGCTAAATTAATTTTTTCATTTAGTTGAACTTGATGTTCTAAAATGAAACTGAAATCTAAATGAATACACAAACTATATAGACATATTTTAAAAGAACAAAAACTAATACAAATGCCATAAACACAACAAAATTACTCAGACTTAACACTGAGCATCTGTGGTGCCCATTTGAGAAGCATAAATTTGATTATGGCTTCTCATTGTAATTTCCTCTCAACTTTACTGTTAATAAAATATGACAATAATAAAATATATAAAGCGGAAAAAAAACTGCTCCCTCTCAGGTTGTTGATTTATTGTTATGTTAATGTATGACTGGAACAGTGGGAGAAGGTTTATTATACTCCTCTGTGCATTAAAATGTCTCAGCTGTAAATTGGTGTGATTATTCTGTTTGTCATGTTGTAAAGGAATAATTGAAGAGCACATCCAAATTTCTCATTTCATATCTGTCAGTGTGTCTCTCTCAAGTACACAAGCATATGTTTTAAATCGTGGCCTTTGAGAATATCTTTAGGATCATATTAATGTTGTTATGCAGTTATTTTTCCCTTTTCCTTCCCTACCTCACCCTTATTTTATTTCTTGATGTATGTTGAGGAATCAATGCACTATTAATGTTTGATGCATCCAGCTTGCCTCATTTCTCACATTGTGGTTTACACAACACATAACATTTATGTTTAATACTTAATTGTTAATTACACAGACTTTATATAAAATTAAATAGTTACATTTACATTTAATCATGTAGCAATCATTTAATCCAAAGCTAGTTACATAAATCAACACAAGTAGATCAGTGCTTAAAATAAATTGACAACTAATTTATTTTCGACATGATTTTAACTGTAAGTGATGTAACCCAGTAGTAATGAATGTAAAACCCTGTTTATTTTCATCCATACAGGCTCATATGAACACATTGTGCTATCAAAAATGGCTTCATTTGACTGAGCGGATAGACAGGCACAAATCAGTAAAGAGTTTTTTCCCCCATCTCTGAGCATACATAAATCAAAGTTTCTTTCCATCAATATGAAAACAGAAATCAAAGCAAAGACATAAAACAATGTGCTTGTCGCAGCCTCTGATTTGACTGACAATGTCACTTGTCATTTCAGAGTTATTTGGGGAAACTTGTGCAAAGTTCATCCACAGCACAATGCAAGTAGATTGAGAAAGTGATTGAGTGAGTCTGGAATATTTGCTTTGCTGCACTTTTGGCTTCGTGAGCAAGCCTGCAGGGGTTTTATAAGACTCTTGACCAGTCCAAAAATATATATTTTTTGAAACACTCTTGATTTATGTCATAAAACTTGACCTAAAAAAATGACACTGTAGTTTTCACTCAAAAAATCATCATTTTGCCATTTCCCCAAATGTGTATTTTCTAAAATAAAATGACAGGAACTCTATGTAACTTGGCTCGATGAGAATTATTATCGTGTGCGAAAATAACGACTTTATTCAACAATTTCATAGACTGTGTCAGTCTCCTACGCAGTTTCCATTGTAAATAGTGCAGCTCTCTCAAGATCTATTTACAACGTAAATCTCGCGGGACTGTATTTACAACGTAAACAGCGTAAGTGACTTGCACAGGCCAGAATGAAATTGTTGAATAAAGTCATTATTTTGGTTTGTTTTCTGCACACAAAAAGTATTCTCGTCGCTTAATTAAATTAAAGTTGAACCACTGGAGTCACATGGACTACTTTAACTTTAACTTTAAACTTTCTGGGCCTTAAAAAGTGTTAATTAAATAGATGTCTAATAGGGGTGTGAATATCAATACTTGGTGCCAGAGTATCAATAACGTCTCATGGCCGGAAATATCGTGATAAATTGGCATATGTTTTTTTTTTACTTACCCCTACTTTCTATGGAGGGACCTGAGAGCTCTTGGATTTCATAAAAAATATCTTAATTTGTGTTCTGAAGATGAACACACACACACACACACACAACACACACACACACACACACACACACACACACACACACACACACACACACACACACACACACACACACACACACACACACACACACACACACACACACACACACACACACACACACACACACACATTGACTGGATTCAAGGAGTTTATGTGGTTTTAATAAAAGTTACAAATCCTTCCCTTTTGGGTCAATTTGATCCCCTTAGGAATTGATTTGCTCCATATAGAGATCCATATCATGTTAAATAATTTTTCGCACAGACACCCAAATTGACCCAATGTGAGATATTTTGAGTTGATCTGAGCTAGTTATTAGATGTTCCCTTTCGTTCAGTCACTCCGAGTAACGTCAGTGACTGACGAATGGGGTTTTAACAGAAGCCTATCAACTTCGAGATCTAGAAAGCGCCCAATGGCAGTGCCAATGCCATGGGCATGCGGATTTTGCAAAGCGGACTCTGCCCCACTGCGTGGGTTTATCAGGAAGAACGCTGGCATGATCGCATTATGTTTCTGCTTCGGAGCCAAGAGCACATTCACTCTTCACTCCTCATGCCTTCTGAGATTATCGTCAGCTTCTTCTAGACGAGCAGCCTTCCAGTCGGTGTTGGTGATACGGCGCGTTCCAGCGATCGCATACTTTCTGCCTGCTGATCTGTGCAGTGGTCTGCATCCAGCTGGTGTGTGTTTCCTGGGCGCGCCGGCATCGACTGCGAGGTTTTCCTCTCACTAAAAGAACTCCCACGCGGCGCGCCCTTGTCAGGATGTCTCGCCCGGCGCTTTCTGACGTGCTTGGGCTTACAGCACGCGCAGGCAGCGCTCGTGGATGAGTAATGTTTCCATTGCGGGAACATGCCCATCTCGGTATTACGGTCGAGACTCAGTGATCTCCGTGCAGCCGCCGGGGTGAGAGTCCCCTCTGCCACACCCCAATCTGCAGTCTCCGCGAGAGGCGGCACTTTGGCTGGTGGCAAGGGTGATCTGAGGGTGATGGTGTGGAATAAAGCTCCGACGCTCATGCCTCGGCCCACACCCCCCTCTCATGCACCGGACCCGCCGTCCTTTCAAGCGGGTACCAGCTGTGCAACATGCACGAGGGTGGGGCTGACCCAGGACTCAGAAATGAGTTGCGTGCCGCTGCCGACCTCGCTCTCCGGGCGACGAAAGTGACCGCTCCCTGGGTCAGGTGATGTCTACAGCTGTGGTCCAAGAGAGACACCTGTGGCTCAGCCTGGCCGATATGCGTGACGATGAGCAGACCCCGTTCCTCGATGCTCCCATATCCCAGACTGGGCTATTCGGCGGCGCGGTTGAGAGCTTCGCCCAACAGTTCTCAGCTGCCCAAGAGCAGACTGAGGCTATCAAGATGGCGGCAGGGTCACTCCTTCCCCCGGTGGAGGGCCAGGGGAGAATCTTTTGTTCAGCTGCTGGCCCCACTGACGAACCCATCCCTGAGCAGCCAGAGACCGGCAATGACAGTGTGCGCCACCCCGGGTCCCGCCACTCATATCCTCTCTGTCGCCAGCTCCTGGCAAAGCAGACCCCCGTGGAACGCGAGTCCTTCCCTGGTCCCCTCTGCCAGGGTGCAGCTGTTAACCGTGCCCCCACACCGGGACGCTACGCCTCCCACGTCCGGGCCGGTAACGCTGCCCCGCTGCCCCACCCGGGGTACGCCTGTCTTCCGAGTGACCCGCTGGTGCAGTACCTGGCTTCAGTTCTGGGTCTGTCCCGCTCATGCCCCAGTCATGCGTGCGGAGGTTGCCACCCTGCTGGCGAAGGGTGCGATCGAGCCTGTCACTCCAGCCGGCTTTACAGCCCTTACTTCATTGTACCCAAGAAACGGGCGGGTTACGGCCAATCCTGGACCTGCGCATCCTGAACCGATCCCTCCACAGGCTTCCGTTCAGGATGTTGACAGCGAAATGCCTTTTCGAATGCGTTCGTCCAGTCGATCGGTCTGTGTTTATGTGTTTATGTGTTTCCCACCTCAACTAGGCTGTTCCTACGGGTTGTCTCGAGGGGCGGGCATATCAGTACGCGCTCCCCCAGACGGGCTATCTCTGTCCCCTCGCATCTTCACGAAAGTCGTCGAGGCAGCCCGTGCACCACTTAGGCAGCACGGGGTTCGCATCCCAAACTATCTCGTCGACTGGCTCATAGTAGACCACTCTTGGGACCGGGTGTGCGAACACAGGGATCTTGTTCTCCAGCATCTAGCCCGTCTGGGCCTTCAGGTTAACTGAGAAAAGAGCAAACTCTGCCCCGCGCAGTGGATCTCTTTTCTCGGTGTGGAGATCGACTCGGTCGCCATGTGCGCGCAGCTCACCAGCGAGCGCGCGCGCGCGCAGTCTCTGCTGATTTGCCTCCGTTAATTCGGGAGCAAGAACGCGGTTCCACTGAACTATTCAGAGGCTTCTGGGGCATATGGCATCTGCGGCCGTGGTAACGCCGCTCGGATTGCTTCATATGAGACCGCTTCAGCATTGGCTTCGCGATCGAGTCCCGAGATGGGCATGGCAGACAGGCACGCTCTGGGTCCCAGTGACTTGAGCCTGCCTTCAACCTCACCCCGTGGTCAAATCTTTATGGGCCGGAGTGCCTTAGAACGCCACGGGCTGGGGGGGGCCATGTGCAATGGACATACGGCCTGCATGTCAATTGCCTCGAGTTACTGGCAGTACAGTTCGCCCTTCACCGCTTCCGAGTGATGCTCAGGGGTCAACATGTACCAGTCAGGATGGACAACACGGCCACAGTAGCGTACACCAACTACCAGGCGGGTCTACGCTTCGCCCACCATCTCGCCCTACGGAGTCAGAAGCATCTGAGGTCCTTTCATGCTGTCCATATCCCGGGAAAGCCGAGCCGTGCAGCCGACGAGCTCTCACGGTGTCAGCTACTCCCGGGGGAATGGAGACTCCATCCCCAGTCGGCCAGCTGATTTAGGAACAGTTCGGCGACGCGCAGGTCTATCTGTTGCCTCCTTGACTCTTCCTACTGCCGCCTGTTTATTTCCTGTCTGAGGGCACGCTCGGCAGGGATGCTCTGGCGCACAGCTGGCCGCGGGGCCTACGCAGATATGCGTCCCCCAGTGAGCCTTCTTGCACAGCTACTGTGCTGGATCAGGGAGGACAAGGAGCAGGTCCTTCTGGTTGCCCCGTTTGGCACGGCCGGACCTGGTTCCTGGATCTCTTACTCCTTGCGACAGCCCTCCCTGGCGATTCCTCTGAGTTCTCAGAGATGGGGCACCCTTGGCACCCGCGTCCCGATTTTGGAGCCGCCACGTGTGGCTCCTGGTTGGAGTGGCAGGTGAGTTGCGGCCACTGCGGTGGTGTCTACCATGGAGTGGAAGGAGACAGCACGGCTCGGCTGTCTCCTTCCACCCTTAAGGTATACGTGGCGCCATATCTGCCCACCACGACCTCCTGGGAAAAGGTAGGTCAGCACGACCTGGTCATCAGGTTCCTGAGGGGAGCAGGGAGACTAAAATCCTTCTCGCGCTCCCCTCCTGCCCTCTTGGGAGGCCTCTCAGTAGTGTTAGTTGCTCTGCAGAGGCTTCCCTTGAGCCTTTGCGGTCAGTGGAGCTTAGTTCCGGTCTAGAGAGACGGCGCTCCTGACCGCGTTGGTTGACGAAGCGTGCCTGGAATTCGGGCCGGCTTACTCTTACGTGATCCTAAAACCCCGGCCTGGATGTGTGCCCAAGGTTCCCACCTCTCTATTCAGAGGTGGTGAACCTGCAAGCGCTGCCTTGGAGGAGGCAGACCCAGCTCTGTCCAGTACGCACCCTCCGTGCTTACGTAGACAGAATGCAGTGTTCAGGACCTCAGACAGCTCTTTGTCTGTTATGGTGGGAAGCTGAAGGGAAAGGCTCTCTCAAAACAAAGGCTGTCTGACTGGATAGTGGACACCATTTTTTGGTACCAGCAGCAGGAGTGGCCATGCCCCCTTGGGGTCAGGGCTCACTCCACCCGGAGTGTGGCCTCCTCTTGGGCTCCGGGCATGGCGCTCCGCTAACAGGCATCTGCAGAGCTGCAGGCTGGGCGACACCGTTCACATTCGCCAGATTCTGCAATCTCCGAGTGGAGCCGGTGTCCGACTGTGTACTCGCCTCTACAAGTGGCCGGTAAGGACTAGGCTCAGGTGTCTTTGCTTGCTCGCCATTCCACTCCACGGACTGGATACGTGCGATATATTCTCAGGTGAGCTTCCCCGGAAGCCCTGAGCTCCTCCAGCACTGTCTACACCGACACCAGTAAGTCTGCCCTTCGAGCCCATACCCTCGTGTCCGGCCAGGTGCCGCCGTGCGCATGGTTCCCCCTCTGGGCGACCCCCACATGTGTATTTCCACCGTAAGCCTCCTTGAGCAGGTGTCTTTCCCTCGGCAGGCTGGGCGAGCCTTGCCCCACCTGGGGTTAAAAGTCCACCTTCGGCTGGTACCCCAGAGTTCTTCCATAAGTAGCCCCCCTTCGGTCATATGTGTCATAAATCCTCCCTACGGGTAGGCAGCTTGGTGGATACTTCCACCTGGAATATGCTTCCCAGTGTACCTTGATATTCCTGTGTGAAATGGGAGTCCTTCGTCCGTACTAGTCTTACGACAGGGAACTCGCACTTACGCAGGGCACTGGAAGACAGCCGAGTGGCTTGAGTATATTGGAACCCCCATTCGTCAGTCACTGACGTTACTCGGAATGACTGAACGAAAGGGAGCGTCTCGGTTACGTATGTAACCCTCGTTCCCTGAGAGGGAACGGAGACGTAACGTCCCTCTGCCACGTCCGCTGTACCGCTGAAACGGCCAGGAGTTCAGTCTTGGCTCCTCAGCAGGTAACATAATGCGATCCTGCCAGCGTTCTTCCTGATATACCCACGCAGTGGGGCGGAGTCCGCTATGCAAAATCCGCATGCCCATGGCATTGGCACTGCCATTGGGCTAGATCTCGGTTGATAGGCTTCTAAGCGAAACCCCCATTCGTTAGTCACTGACGTTACGTCTCCGTTCCCTCCTCAGGGAACGAGGGTTACATACGTAACTGAGACGGTTTTTTTTATTTAAAGAATATGCTTTAATTATATTATTTATTGATAAAGTCTATATTTAAAGGTAAATAAAAAATCTCCACAAAAAAGCAACAATTATATAAAATGAAATGATATAAGCTATCTGGACAAAAAAGGTATAATTGTAGGGCTTCATTTTGACCCATGAGGGAAGGATTTGTTACAGGATGTGAGGGAAGGATGAAGGTTAAAAATATTTTTTGTTTTTGTTATTCAATGTCATTTTTCGTTATTTACACTGGTCAATAGACTGAACAGTAGCTACTGATAATGCTGATTTGTCTCACGGTGTAAGCAGTTTTTTTTGCATTCATATTTGTCTTCAAAGTTCCCACGCCCACCTTACAAGCTCCCCCAAGGTGCCCTAGATTGGTAATATCTGATTTAAAGAATAGATTTTACTTGTCGGTTACTTTTCTTTTTTAATGCTAATTTGCCCTGCAAAAAAAAAAAAACCCTGACAGGCTTGTATAATGTGTACACCATTCTGAACGTTGTGGCATGTGAAGATTCATTGCATTTATTCATGTTCTCTGAGACTACAAATTTGCATAATGAAACTTTTGTCATTGAACATGTTTAAAGCATGCTATCACGTTGAAATTTTGTTTCAGTTCCCAGGACTAGAAAATCAAAACTTTAAACATAATATTTCAACAGAAAGGGCCTTGGTGCATCTGAGAGCCCAAACAGAACATTTATTGTGAATTCAAATGAGAGCAGAACAGTGCTGATTGAGATGGCTGGTGTGTGTGTTAGGAATGAATACCTCCTATCAATCTGTTCAAGTGCAGTACCTCTGTAAACTGTAAAAGACTGTGCTGATTTCTGTCACTTCTTTAGTAGCTGTTACTTCAGACAGCGATGGTTCATATTGAACTCTTTTCTCTGTTGGATAAAGGACAGGCATTTGGGTTTTTGCTAAACTTCAGTAATTTTTCTTATTTAAGCGGATATCTTTTTGTTCAGTTGCTAGAGCAGTGTTCCTCTGGGGCTCTGTGTGCTGTTTGCTACTCTAGAGACGATGTCCTCACAACTTATTATGACATCGGTAGGGGACACAGACATTTTGATTATTCATCCCTTTGTTCATCTACTCCTTCGTCATTTTTCCTATCCGTCAAGCGTGAGGAGGAGAAACAGAGACGTTGTGCGGTAGACTGAAACCGAATGCTCTTTTAGATGAAGACGGAGGGTCCAGGTCTTCCTCCCAGCTCGTTTGCTGCTCACTGAGGAACATAGACACACACATATACAATGTAGGAAGAAAAAAGACAGTGTGCCCATGTGCCTGTCTTTTTGTGTGAGGAGGAGAGAGCAATAGAACGAGAGCATGTGTGATGTTTATCTCTGAATAAATAAATCATTTTCTGATTCACAGATGGCTCACTGCAGCAGTGGATGAGGATGGTCTGTCTGGATGTGTCGGTGTGTGTGTGTGTGTTTGTCCAAACGATGTCACATTATTCCTGATGGATTTTGTTCCTGTTAGGTGACATGGAGCCATCTGGGGGATCCTGCAGTGAGTGTGTGTGTATGTAAGAAAGGTGAAACAGAGGAAACAAGGAAAACGAATAGCTGTACTTACCAACGTTGAGGTAAAGTGACTCCAAAAAGTCAAAATTTAAAGGCCATTAGAATATATGAATGTATTTGCATTATAACAGGATAACAAACCAAAAGGCATTCAAGGCAAAAGTAAATTAAATATCAGTGCTTTGTATCTAACGCTTGTAAAAAAGAAGTACATTTTATAGCATACTATTAAGAGTACGTATTACGGAAATAGTACTTTAAAAGAGTGTGTGAATGTGCAAACTGAATGTAATGTTTTCGGACTGTTAATTGCAATTAAATGAACATTTCATTTAGTTAAGGTTTTATTATAGTTATGTAACCTATATTAAACCCACTCAGGTAGGACTTAAGTACATTTTAATATGCAACTTCATAATGATTTTTGAAATATGGTTAAAGGTGCACTATGTAACTTTTCTGTCTGCTAGAGTGCGCCTAATCAAAACAAAAGCTTAGCTTGATGACGCCAAGTTTGTTGCAGAATCTTGGGACATGTGGTCTTTACCTCACAGCCGGTGGAAAAGAATCCGGATAGGACTCATGGTCATGGATGTGGTTATTAACGTTACTGTAGTATGAAGCAGAGCAGGCCGAGTGTTGTGGGAGCTGAGCAAGGCCACTGGAGCGATTGTTACGCAACACACGGCTCGTGAGCAGCGGGACTTTTATTATGACAGGACACAGTCTCCGGCGCCATTTCCGCTTTTCCGGTCATGAGTATGAGGTAACGCAGCTCTGTTTATCATATTAGATACATTTAAGTGTGTTTAAAATTATGTTATGACGTTACTCTGTGCGTTCGCTAGGCGGCTGCTATGACACTTGTTGCACACTGCAGTAAGAGTAAAACGTTTCTGCCAAACCAAGGGTAACGCAGATATGATGCAATTGACAGGCGACTCCCTCACACGTCCCGGTTCATTGGTTAAAATAGCAATTTTCTCACAATTTACAAATAGTTGGAAACATTTGGGATATTGTAATTACTCAGGGCTCCAGGCTAACCTTTTGCCTTGGTTGCACTGGTGCGCCTAACTTTTTTATTTAGGTGCACCCAAAAATTTCCCAAGCTCGCACCGCCTTTAACACCAATTTAAAGGTCACCTTTTTGTCACACTTCATATACATTCATATATAGTATGTAAATGACAACATAATATATGCAGTTACACAGGAATTGAAATCAAGGAAAACAATGCTTTGACAATGATTAGCCTACTATTTTGAACTACAGTTTTAACCAAGTGTTATAAATTAATTTAAAAAAGAAAATGAAATAAAATCATAAGTAAAAATACGGATTTGTTTTTTATATATATATATATATATATATATATATATATATATATATATATCTCCCACTTTCAGGATTGTCATAATTATGTGGTAATGTTACTGAGGGATGTTGTAGGCTAGGGTAGACTATAGTTTTTTTTGTATAATTCTTAATAAAATTGTGCCAGCTGGAACAAATGATATAATGAAATTATGAATTATTACGGGTAGATCACCACAGGATTAAAAGTGGTCGAAAGTTTTTTCAAAGAGACAGAAAGTAACATTGCAGCAGGCACAGCAAATTAACGATGATACTAAACGTTAGCGTTTAAAGTAGGACAGTATATATATCAGCAAATATCATTCTCAAAGAGATTTTATTTGGAGTAAGTTATACTAACAATGCACAGCCACAGTAATGACGCTGACTGGGTTAACGTTAAGCATTAGGCCTACCTCATCTGAGGGAAATGTTGCAGCGCCTTTAAAGGAAGATTACAAACGGCGAACGCCAAATGATTACAAACGAATATTTTGTTTTGGTGGTTTGCTTGACGATGTGAGTAGAGGACTCTTTTACTTTAATGTTAACATCTATTCCGAGATGTTTTGATTCACGCGCCGCCTGAGCTCAGCTGACACTGACAGGCAGTTGTCGTTACAATGAGGTAGTGTAGGCTCTCTCACACACACACACACACACACACACACACACACACACACACACACACACACACACACACACACACACACACACACACACACACACACACACACACACACACACGCACGTTGTGTTTTCATGTTTTATGGGGACATTCCATAGGCGTAATGCATTTTATACCGTACAAACCGTATTTTCTATCCCCAATACACTGCCCCTGCCCCTAAACCTACCCATCACAGGAGACATGCTGCATTTTACTTTTTCAAAAACATCACTTAGTGTGATTTATAAGATGTTTTCCTCATGGGGACCAAAAAATGTCCCCACAAGGACAAAAATTTGGATATTGCCATCTTTGTGGGGACATTTTGTCCCCATACCGTAGGGGATTACCAGTCCACACACACACACACACACACACACACACACACACACACACACACACACACACACACACACACACACACACACACACACACACACATGTTGTGTTTTCATGTTTTATGGGGACATTCCATAGGCGTAATGCATTTTATACCGTACAAACCGTATTTTCTATCCCCAATACACTGCCCCTGCCCCTAAACCTACCCATCACAGGAGACATGCTGCATTTTTACATTTTCAAAAACATCACTTAGTGTGATTTATAAGATGTTTTCTCATGGGGACCAAAAATGTCCCCACAAGGACAAGGATTTTGGATATTGCCATCTTTGTGGGGGACATTTTGTCCCCATATACCGTAGGGGATTACCAGTCCACACACACACACACACACACACACACACACACACACACACACACACACACACACACACACACACACACACACACACACACACACACACACACACACACACACACACACACACACACACGCACACTCAGTAAAATTGACTCACAAACGTTGCGTTTAGTTTGCTGATGCTGTTTGACTCTCTAATGCGGCTCAGGTCGCAATTTCCAATCACACAGCACAGAGCAGGAATATCTGGAGTCTTGACCACAGCCAATCAGAGGCAAAGTCCCGCCCCATCTCTGTCTCTGATTGGTTTAGACCACGACATGATCCAACCATGAGTGTGTGAGTCCGTCAAAGGAGAAAAAAACGCATCGTTCGTGGAGGCAGATGAGCGGATGCAATGACATTAGGTGCTGAAATATATATAACACTGGTGTGGTGGTTTTTGGATATTTTACTGCAAAAATCCTACATAGTGCAGCTTTAAGCATTTATGGTAAACTAAAATATACTTTAATGTAATTTCTATTGGCGCTTGTATGTATGTATACATACATGTTCACATTTGAAATGATGTTGCACTTTAGTTCATTTAAAATAAATTAACTTAACCACATTACAATAAAAATCATAATCAAGTATTTTACATGTGCTTTATGTTAGTCAACACATCAAAATAAGTGTACTTTAAACATAATTATTTAAAAAGTAATTTAAAGTCAACAATTTAAGTGTTTTAAGAAACAGTCATGCAAGTGTACTTGCTTTATGCGGCTATTTATTTCATTAATATATTATATTATCTGATATTCCAGTTCTGAAAAATATGCTTTTAAGATCTGAAGTACACTACAAGTGCGTGTTCAATACAATTAAGCACAATTCTTTTTCGCAAGGGATTGCAATGTCATTCAAATATTTGTGTGACTTGCAGTAAGTGTCCCAATATTTTTTTTGACTACTGTAAATGTATATACTTATATGTGTGTAAACAATCCTTGCCTGCTCACACACACACACACACACACATGTTGTGTTTCCATGTTTTATGGGGACATTCCATAGGCGTAATGCATTTTATACTGTACAAACCGTATTTTCTATCCCCTACACTGCCCCTGCCCCTAAACCTACCCATCACAGGAGACATTCTGCATTTTTACTTCATCAAAAACATCACTTAGTGTGATTTATAAGATGTTTTCCTCATGGGGACCAAAAAATGTCCCCACAAGGACAAAAATTTGGATATTGCCATCTTTGTGGGGACATTTTGTCCCCATACCGTAGGGATTACCAGTCCACACACACACACACACACACACACACACACACACACACACACACACACACACACACACACACACACACACACACACACACACACACACACACACACACACACACACACACACACACACACACACACAGAAAGGAATATGCCCTGGTTAGCATGATTGTGTCATTGGTGTCAGCACCCAGTCTGTCTGCAATGTCACTTTACTGTCAATAGAGGACATGACGGCAGAGAAAGAAAGAGAGTCTACAAATATCCTAGTCATTGAGCACTACATATATTTCAAGACACATACTTTCTGTCTCTGTCTCTAAGTGTCTCTCTACGGGTGAAGAAGCTCTTACTTGCTCAGTTTTGCAAGAACAGATGTGTTGAACACATCACATTGAGTTCTCATCCCTGTATTAAAAATGAGCTTAACCTCAGAAAGAAAGCTGCATAACTCCTCTGCAATTAAAGAGAAGATAGTTATGTCTTTGTCTTTAATAGGCCTTTGGCTGTAGAGGTGGCCATTCTGCCTAGTGGTAATTCTGAAATGTATGAACTTGAATGTTCTCAATGAATAGTGCAGATTTTCAAATGTGCATTGAAATTCAGGGATTTTGTGTACATCTGATGAATGTTAATGTGCAATATATTGACATTATATTGGTTATTTGTCACTCTGATCTTTAAATATTGGTATTGGCCATTTTAAGAAATGACCACTCTGAAGTTTTTAGAGTGTATGAGTTGTTTAGAGTTGTGGGTTTGGTTCCTGTGAAGAGCGAAATAGGTGATATTTGAAAATATGAATAAGCAATGAGTTTTGAATGAGCTGTGTGGAGAAAAGTGGTTGTATATGTCTTCTCTTACATGGAGGAGGTATGAGAGTTTTCAATGTAGTGCTCAGGCTTGCTCTGGATCTGTACTTTTCCTGCAAAATTGAGTTCCAACTGTCAACAAACAAATCAGAAACGACTTATCGAGGTTAAAAAAAATATGTCCAACAAGGGTTCTGTAAAATATATATTTAAAGGACCTCTTTGGTAAGGAAAAGATCCAGGGGACAATTCCAATTCAGAAATGTTTAAATTATAAATGTAAGCTAGATTATGTTCATTACCTATTTAACCTTGCATGCTTATGATGAAAAATAATAATGAAATAATGGTTGTGTAGTGAGTTCAGAACTTCAGAACTTCCTTTAAGTGAACAAGGGAGATGAGGGGGTTAGTATATCTGACCATTGGAAAAAGCGTACCGGCTAAGTTGGCTCACGTGAGGCACCGAAGCCTATCATGTAATTGTGTCCGCAGTTCAAAGTTTTATGACAGTTACAGTTTACGTTAATCAGTTTCTTGTGGATTATTAGTGTGTTGGTCACATATTATGGCTAAAGGTTGCAAGCTTGCCTTCTAGTGGCTTTTATAGTGAGCATTGATGCACCCTGGTTAACACAGTGCATTGTGGCATATATAGGGAGCGAATGTTTCAGTTCACTGGTTAATTTTGCAATTTTGATTTTGCAGCCTTTAAAATGGCTGACTTCCTGATCAGTGCCCTGACTACTGAACTAGAGAGCTGAATGAGATGCACCCTTGGAAATACTGCACATCCCACTTTGAGTGTAATTCTGCATTATCTCAACAGAAAGCTAGATCTCTATGAACACGCATGAGCACCCCTAATGTTGTGGATGTATCAGTGTCGCTTAAATGCCTTTAAACGCTTAAAACTTGAATGTGTGAGGTTTCATGTGTCATCTGTTTAGACTTATTTTAGCTGCAAACATCCTGTTATGCTTGCTTGATATTGCAAAGTTGTATCTGTTATATTATTTTAATGTATTATTGTTATTTTATAATTATATGATTAATATTCATTATTTATCAAAACTTCTCAAAAAAGTGTTTTGTTGTTACTTTTCACTTTAGTACAGACAAGGCTCATACATACACACACTCAAGCGCCGATACAGTAATGGAGTGTAATGGTGTGTGTCTGCAGGATATCGGCCCTTCAGATTCCATTAAGTGAGAATGTGCTGATATCAGATAGCAGGGGCCGATGGGATATGTGGGCGTGGCAATGCTAGCATTCATCAATGTACACTCATGCTGTTAAGCTTGAAATATAATTAATGTTAAAGGTTGGTAATTGATTTATGGCTGTGTAATGTCTGCACTGAGGATGCTTTTTCCATAGTGCGAGAGCTCCTGTGCAGTGCAGGGATGCATTAAAACACAGCTGTTGTCTGGAGAGCTCTTCATTAGCCTCAAGCACATTTTAATTTCAGACTTGACCACACTCTACCGTACGGCATATAACGCTCATGCCTTCACAACTGAAACTTGGTTAATGTGTGTTTGGAGAGTAATTAAAAGAGTCGAGAGTGTGTTGACTAATGAATTGATCATTGGAAGTGTTACTTCAGGTTTCATACTGAGCATGATTTTTCTTCTAAATTCAGGCCAGCTACACTTCAGCACTCTTCCTAGAGAGCAATTCCTTTGCAAACAGAAATATATTTAAATGCACGGTTGAGTTTTACAGGTGTTGGTATTGTTAATGAGACCGGAGTGTGTGTGCAATATCATCTTCCCAGACATCCATAAAACCAAGAAATAGATCATGATGAGGGTGATGATGATGATGATGATGATGATGATGTCACTATATCTGGAACTTGTTTATGGAGAATGAACACAGACATTAATTACTCTAGGGTGAATGGGCTGTAGGCACACCAGATGGCAGACTATTCAAATATACTGTTCAGTCTAAAAGCAGGTGTTAATATTCATGCCTTTGCATATTTCACCCAGACATGTTAGTTTAATTATGAGCCATTATTGCAGTTAAAGGGTCTTCTAAACCACGCTCTCCTCCTAGCCGCCTTGCCACAGCACACACTCACAATCACAGTGCGCTCCATAATTACGGCAAGATTATTCTCATTAACGTCCAACAGCGCTTATGCCATGCCCTGTTTTGGTATCCAGCCTCATGTGGCACTCCTTACATTACCGCCAAGGCAAATTTTATCCGTAGGTAATAATTTCTAACCCAGTGTGAAAGAAAAAAAAACAAAAGGCTTGTTTTGTTCAAAGTGCTTGATTTGTGAATTAAGGTTAGAAAGATGGAATGATGGATCGGTTCGGTTCTGCTGTGCCTAGGCATCATCACCATGAGACTTTGTGACTCACTTTTGAAAAGCGCAGCGGTCACTACAGAATAATCGATCAAATGTTGCAGTCTGCTGCACACATTAAGACCTGTACCTTTCTTGTTTGGCACAGCTGTGTTTTTATTTCTGATTTAACCCGACCGGACTCAAAAAAAAAAACCCAGCCAGGACAGGTCCCTTGTTCCCAAATGCCTTTCACCATCATCCGTCCTGGAGCCTCAAAGTGGCCCATAATCTAAAGGTGCATCCAAATTCTCATACTTTTACAGTGCAGTATGTACTCAATTCAGTGAGGCACTTCTCGACCATTGATGAAGTGCCTTGCAAAAGAGTTATATTTCAAATGCATGCTATTCAGGTTTCTATTTATCAATGATTGCTGAAAAAAATATATCCTCAAATATTAAGCAGTACAACTCTTTTCAACTGATAATATTAAGATATGTTTCTTGAGCACCAAATCAGCTTATTAGAATGATTTCTGAAGGATCATGTGACACTGAAGACTGGAGTAAAGATGCTGAAAATTCAGCTTTGCCGTCACAGGAATAAATTATATTTAAAAATATATTAATTTATTTTAAACTGTAATAATATATCACAATATTACTGTTTTTACTGTTTTATGTTGTCATGTTTCACAGGTATGTGTAGCTAGATCACACAAGAACACAAAGATGAAGGTAAATCAGAAGTCTTACCCAAGGATAGTTCACCCAAAAATGAAAATTAGACCATGATTTACTCACTCTCAAGTCATCCTAGGTGTAAAGTCCTGGCTCTTCCAAGCTTTGTAATAGCAGTGACTTGTTGGTTCATTTTTGAAGTCCATAAAAGTGCATCTATCCATCATATAACTGCTCCACACGGCTCCAGGGGGTAAATAAAGGCCTTCTGAAGCAAAGTGGCGCATATGTGTAAGAAAAATACCCATATTTAAAACTTTATAGTCTAAAATAACTAATTTCCGGCCGTCAGCGGTATGCAAGTCGACTTACGGTAAACACCTGTGTATCCTCGCTCATGACTCCTTGATCATCTCCTCCTTGCGGTGCAATTAGAGAGTTGAGATGTCCTACAAGATGCCTGAGCTCGATCGGCTTCCAGGTCACAGGATGGAGGACGGACGAGCGAGGAAACGAGGGATATTGAGAAGCACCCAAAGTTCTATAATGAAACTCTAGATGGCGAAGGCTAATAGGTCCTTAACTCAGATGCTTACAATCATATAAAATAGGGCACAGCTGATTGGTTCCTGCTCATTAGTAGCCAATAAGCTTGCATGCTCAACCTTCAAATACTTGGTTAGCATTTGCCTTAGCAGTGCACTGTCCTTTTAGAAACCCTCCACCTTCCTCAGCTCCACCTGTGCAGATCTGCTATAATGGGTAATTCATGTACGCTATATTGTACAGCAGCAGCATGTATTACTCACAGCAGCGTCTGTGTATGTATTGGCAGGAGCAAGTCCCATACTTACTTTGAAACAGCAGCAGTGTAGCAGATGTCATGACAGAACTTCTGTTAACGTATTTGAAGGCTGCTTTTGAAATATTGCGGATAAACATCATATTATGCGATTACACATTACTTTACGGAGGGTTTACAACCTACTGGCTAGCTACGTTCTACCTTAAGAACAAATCGTGCAACCGAATAAAGTTACACCAAGCCTTTAATGTGGACTTTACTTACAAATGGTTGGTGTGACTCTGCCATTTGGAACTAGATCAAGATGTCATCCTCACTGCATTGCAGTGGGACTATATCTGAGATCACTGCTCAGAGTTGCCTTTCAAGAACTGCTTTTTAGTCATACTTTGGCAATGAAACAATGCAGGACATCTTTGGGAGTCTGGATATTGTTATCTGATTCAGTGTGAGGTGCTGAAGAACCCACAGAGCTTGTTGGCTCATCTTTAACACTCTGAACCTGATTCTGTCGAGTAGGTGTTTAACGACAGAGAACAGGGAGAAAAAGGAAGCAGAGGAAGCAGAAGTGAATGGCATAAGGATGTTGGTGAAAGAGCATTGCTGGATACCTCAATGTGTTGAAGAATAGATTATTCTCATTAACACTCTCATTAACAAGCACCACAAAGTTATAAATCTGTTTGTATCCGGTAATGATCCTCGTTTCACATTGTTCTGCTAATGTTTGCACTCCACCTGATTTTAGCAGTGTTGCATTCCGCTGAAGCTCTCCATCTCCATCTGTAGAAACTGTTGATCCTCCTTTGCCAGACCTTAAAACCTTTAGGCCTAGCTTGTTGGGGAAAAAGCACAACCTCCTAGCGCATTACACACACGCACGCATGCACACACACGTCTGGTTCACTATCTTTGTGGGGACGCTCCATAGACGTAATGGTTTTTATACCGTACAAACTGTACATTCTATCCCCCTACACTGCCCCTGCCCCTAAACCTACCCATCACAGGAAACATTCTGCATTTTTACTTTCTCAAAAAAAACTCATAATGTGTGATTTATAAGCCTTTTGAAAGTGGGGACCGCTGGCTGGTGACAATGGCACAATGTAGGTGATCTCAGGTTTTACTGTCCTTATGGGGAGTTCAAGACTACATTTATTTAATTAAAAACAGTAATATTGTGAACTATTATTACATTAAAATAACTGTTATAGTATATTCGTTAAAATAACTAAAATATATTATTCCTGTGATGGCATCAACATAACAAAACAAAAGCATTTATTGATAAATGAATCATTTGTAACCTATAGTGTCTTTACTGTCACTTTTGATCAATTTTAATCAAATTTACTTGCAACAAACTTTTCAATGGTACTGTATTCAGACAAGTTTAATGAGTACTTTGTAAGAGTCTGCCTTGTAAGAATGAACTCGGAAGGACACAAGGACACCGAATGCTTCTTTGTGAAAATTGAGATGTGCTGCATGTGCTCTTGTAGCTCAACTGACCATCACAGCTGCATTCTTTCAACTGTGCCAATAAAAAGTACTGCAGGCATTCTCCAAGTCTTTATCACTTTATTAAAATAATGCCAAACGAAATGTTTACTTTCATGAGTCCTTGTGTAGTTAGAGTAAGAGCAAATAAGTTTAAATCTCTGTATTTCATCCGCCAATGACTTCTGGGATTTCTAATGGTTGGGTTCTTTCAAATCTGTAGTCGATGCATCCTCGACATCAAGAGCACGTGAGTTCTTTTTTGCATCCTTTGCACTTCAAGTACTTGTATTATTGAGTGAATCAAACTTCGATGGTTGATGGAAACGCAACGACACAAGAACATTGAAAAATTGACAAAAAAATCTTATGAGAATTTTCGAATATAAACAAGAAGAGTCAGGGAATTGAGCAAATATAATGGAATATTTAGAATATTTGGAGGAGGATTGAGGGGCTAGAAGATAGTCAGAGAGAATGACAGAAGCAGATTGTCAGACTAGAATATGTTGTGCTAGTTCCATACCAGCCATTCATAGCTGTGAAAGGCTGTCCATGTCCTTAAGACATGCACAATTATCATGCAGCTGAGGCATAGAGCTTCAAAACTAACAGCTCAAGAGACCTCCTTGCAGCAGCTATAGACACTTTATACAAATTCTCTTCCCAGAAAACTTTCATGCAGTTCCAACATGTTTGAAGAAGTTGAACAGCGATGATCAGAGGCCTACAATGTGAATCACAGCTCTTGGAAGTCTGACAGACAGCCGTAAAGCTTAGCCATCAGCTGCATTCAGCTCTAGCTACATCGTATTCAAGCTCCCTCAGTCACCAGAGTCATCTACGTTTCTACCCCAGTCATTATTTCAGATAATTCTCATTGTCCAGTACCTAACACAACTTAGACATAATTGGGTCACGGTGAAACTTCACCACCGCATAACCAGAGTCCCAGCTGCTTAAACACATCAATATCATAACAGCGAGATGAGGTAGGCTGATCCCTTGGGAACTGGAACCTTTTGCAGGATCAATAAAGCAGTCTGACCTGAGCTATATGTTTACATAAGGATTTATACTCTTGGCTCAACCTCTCATAAATCCTGAATATGAGCCTGCGTGCCCCTGAAAGCACAACGACTGAGCAGTCCTACTATTTTTACTCCCCATGCTTTCCTTACTCAGCTGATGTGCCGACATCAAAGCTACAGACCTGTTCTGCAGGCATGCAGGTTCTGTCTTTATTCTGTTAACATTCTCACTCGGCATGAGCATCCCACTTACATATTATGTGGTATATAAGAATAGAGCTCACCTTCACACCTGCAATCTATTAATGCTTTTGCTCTGAGGGCATAAAATAAGAACAAAAGACCTTTCGGTTCTATCACCCCAACCATCTGCCCATCAGGAGCTGAAGGTGAGAGAGAGAGAGACAGGAGGGGCAGTGTCAGTTGCAGACCATCTGAAGTTTCCTGATATTGTGGTGGTGTGTAAAATCTGTCATTATATTTTTGCAGTTTAATCATGCTATTGGCACAGAAGTGACGTATATTACTTTATACTAACATCTAATGATGGAGTAATTATTTTTCCCCAAACTACTGAAGCATGTGCGTTTAATATTATTTAATAAGTAGAAACAAAATGCATCACAACAGGTGTCAGATCTACATTTATTGATCGATAGAAACAGACAGACCAATATTTTTAGGACTCAAAATAGTGTAAAAATACTGCCAAACAACATGTTAACGACATCAATGTTAAAGGTGCCCTAGAATGAAAAATTGAAATAACTTTGTCATAGTGAAATAACGAGTTAAGCACATTGAAATCACATACAGTGAGTTTCAAACATGTGAGGACTTTTCATACCCTTCCCACAGATAAAAAAATGTCAACAGGCATGTTTGATGTTTATTTATAATCGGATACTGCAATAATTAAAATCAAAATTGTTTGTTTGCTCTGCCCATTTCACCACGGACAGTTTTTCTAACCTGGGACAATATCAAGCAGTCTACGCTCAGCGTCTAAAACTGAAGAAAGAGGCAATTCCAACTATATTGCTGCAAGCATTGAGTAGTGTTTTTATCCACTTATTGACTATCTAAAAAATTTCTGATTAAATTGAAAGTTTCTTAGAGAGACAGCAATAATGGGGAGGAGTTTTCGAGTCTTCGTGCTTGCGGTTGCCAAAATTCAGTAATTTTAATCCCCCAATCAGAGCTTTTCTGTGAAAAGAACACATATTTTATCCGTGTTTTACCTAAGCATGTGCAATCTGGCAACTATATGCACGCGAACTCTCTCTCTCTCGCGTGCGGTGATCTGAAGACACTAATAAACAAGTAAGCTGCATTTGAGCGATCTCCATTTGAGATTTTCTGCTTAAAGTGTCATTCAGTCGATCTGTGCTCTGTCAGGAGTCAGGACTCATGAGCTGCTTGTGCTGTTTGTGATTGTGTTAGCTAGCACTTGTGTGAGCTGCTGAAATAAGCCAATCAGAGCATAGCTCAACATTAATATTCATGACCCTTCCAAATAAGGCAAAAACAGAGCATTACATCCTAGGCACAATTTCTAGGGTTGTAAATGGACGTGTAAAACTGCATCTGGACAATTTTTGCCCTTAAATAAGCCACACACACTATGTAGATATCAGAAAACAATTTAAAATATTGTTTCAAACCATTCTAGGGAACCTTTAATACAGAACTAGAAAAGAGTGTGTGCACTACTATAGATGAAGGATTTAAATGCAATGCGGACCAACATGTAATTTATTACTGTGATATAAAGCTGAATTTTTAGCATCATTATAGTTTCACTGAAGTTTCCCTCAGAAATCATTCTATGCTGATTTGGTGTACAAGAAACATTATTATTATCAATTTTAAAGGGGATCTGTTATGCAAAAAATCACTTTTACATGGTGTTTGAACCTGTGTTAATTTTGACAGCAAATTTTGATTTACTTTTAGCCATAGTCTTTTGACTAAAATGACATTTCGTTTTAGTGTTAATTTAGTCACCTGAAATGTTTATAGTTTTAGCCTAGTTTTAGTCGACTAAATATCATAAGATTTTAGTTGACTGAAACTACAATAGATTTAGTCAACTAAAATCTAATGAGTTTAGTTCAATTGTAATGCATTAATTGAGCATTTAAGCATTACACAACCGACTGTTACTTGAACAGACATTTGACATCATTGTGTTTTTTGCGTTCAAAATACACTAAAGAGAGCTCAGGTCACATTTTTTGTTTGTTTTTAAAAATATCTATATAGTTTTTATAACTTTGAATTTCTGTTTTAGTTAGTAGGCCATATCAGGTTAAGCTAAAGCTTCAAATAAGTTTGTTTATTTATTATTTTTAATTTCAGTTAACATTTATTTGATTTCAACACTCAAAAAAATGATTCATAGCATAGTTTATAATTAAGTATTTGCATCCTTTTGATTTTATTTAAATTATGTGTTTTTTAAAATGTATGTAGCCAGATTGCTTAAAGTCAATGTAAATTTGTTAATTGTGCAAACTATTAGATTTAATCAGTTAAAAAGTATGAATATGGTTTAAATAGAGCTAGCTGTGGAACGAGCCAGATTCAGTTAGTTAGATTGTATGAGATTGGTTTGCATAAAGTTTAGTTTATGGAAAATGGAAATTATGCCGATCCATACTCCAGTCGGTAGGTGGCGGTACTGCACATAGACGTGTCTATGGTAATAATCCGGCAAAGAAAAAGCACCAGGAGCAGATGGAAAAAACGTTCTCCTCTAATCTTTCATCAGACCATGGTAAGTTACATCTGTGTTCATTGTATTTTGTTTGACTGTTTTCATATACATGTGTTATTCGTACTGTTTATATTGTATTACACTAATACCAATGAACTGACTATGACATTTTCGTTTAGTCCACTAGATAGCTAACTTGCATATGGTGCTAATAAATAAAAGCTAACTTTAGCATCTTTTTTTAGCTAAAAGTCCTTCATCATTGGACAGTGTTACACGTAAACTAATTAAATCTAACAGGTATGTCATTTTTGTCCTGTGTTTATATGAATTTCTGAATTTTCCATGAGTGAGCGATGCTTTACAACAGCTTAATGTAACTTTACTCAGTACGGTTGCATTATTTTTTCTCTTTTTACCATTTTGAAAATGTATGCTCCGCATTTTTGTTCTTTGGCAAAACATGTGCAGTTACTTTGTAGACCAAACATAATGATAGTAGCCTTTAATAATTCTCCAAAAAAATTAGTTCCTTAGCAACAGTATGCATTTTGTTTCTAACTACAACAATTTTTTATTTCACAGATACCTAAATCACTCTTTCTTACATATGTATGGTGGACAACCTCCTAGACCTTGTATGTATGCTACAAAGATTGATATATAATGCATAGAAAATTCAATACACTAAATTACAAACAATGAATCGCAGTTAGAAATTTTTGATTCAATAAAAAATAATAATATAACACGTAATCTGGTCCTTTTTCATCTTTCAGGTCAGCTTCATGCATATAACTACGGTTTCACTGACATCAAAATTCATCGGTCAACTGGACAAATACACTGATGACTTGATAAGGGTTTTCCATCGCAAAGGAGGATATGCTGGACAGAAAAAAGCTAAAGTAAGTGTGTTTTTATGTATTGAATCATATATTACACTGGTTACTCTTTTGTCTTGACATTTTGTCTTTTTTAAATTTTATCTAAGAACTTTCTGTCGCTACATAAACTGCTATGCACCTACCACTTTGACGCTCCAAAAATTTGTAAAGAGATCAAAAAACGAACTCAATATGAATCGAAACTACATTTTCTGAATATTTTATTCACACATATACGTTCAACAATGCACACATCAGTTGTAGTAAACAGAAACTCAAGCATGTTAGCTTGAAGTGTGAGAACCAATGAGATTCATTCTTGTGTTACGCAGCACATTTGAGCTTCTCAAGAACAAATGAGGTTCATTCTGGTGTTACGCAGCACGTTTGAGCTTCTGCAAGAACCAATGAGGTTCATTCTCATGTTACGCAGCACGATTGAGCTTCAACAAGAACCAATGAGGTTCATTCTGGTGTTACGCAGCACGATTGAGCTTTAACAAGAACCAATGAGGTTCATTCTCATGTTACGCAGCACGTTTGAGCTTCAACAAGAACCAATGAGGTTCATTCTCATGTTCACGCCTTGCACGATTGAGCTTCAACAAGAACCAATGAGGTTCATTCTCATGTTACGCAGCATGATTGAGCTTCTCAAGAACCAATGAGGTTCATTCTGGTGTTACGCAGCACGATTGAGCTTCAACAAGAACCAATGAGGTTCATTCTCATGTTACGCAGCACGATTGAGCTTCAACAAGAACCAATGAGGTTCATTCTCATGTTACGCAGAGCACGATTGAGCTTCTCTCAAATAAGAACCAATGAGGCCCATTCTCGTTACTTGTTAATGCATTGGAGCTTCTCAAGAACCAATGAGGTTCATTCTGGTGTTACGCAGCACGATTGAGCTTCAACAAGAACCAATGAGGTTCATTCTGGTGTTACGCAGCACGTTGGAGCTTCAGCAAGAACCAATGAGGTTCATTCTGGTGTTACGCAGCACGTTTGAGCTTCAGCAAGAACCAATGAGGTTCATTCTCATGTTACGCAGCACGTTTGAGCTTCAGCAAGAACCAAAGAGGTTCATTCTCATGTTATGCAGCACGATTGAGCTTCTATAAGAACCAATGAGGTTCATTCTGGTGTTACGCAGCACAATTGAGCTTCAACAAGAACCAATGAGGTTCATTCTCATGTTACGCAGCACGTTTGAGCTTCAGCAAGAACCAAAGAGGTTCATTCTCATGTTATGCAGCACGATTGAGCTTCTATAAGAACCAATGAGGTTCATTCTGGTGTTACGCAGCACAATTGAGCTTCAACAAGAACCAATGAGGTTCATTCTCATGTTACGCAGCACGTTTGAGCTTCAGCAAGAACCAAAGAGGTTCATTCTCATGTTATGCAGCACGATTGAGCTTCTATAAGAACCAATGAGGTTCATTCTGGTGTTACGCAGCACAATTGAGCTTCAACAAGAACCAATGAGGTTCATTCTCATGTTACGCAGCACGATTGAGCTTCTCAAGAACCAATGAGGTTCATTCTCGTGTTACGCATCACGTTTGAGCTTCTCAAGAACCAATGGGGTTTCTTCTCATGCGCCAAGCAAGTTAGTTTGAGCTTCTGTTTATGTTCGCTGATGAAAATGTTGACCAAACCACTCAATTCATATGTATTTTACGATCTCTTTATGAACTTTTTGAAGCGAACTATCCTTTTAAAATACAGCCTTATTTAAACTAAGTTAATGACTACCTTCATGTTTTTTTTCTAAGTTTATCTAAGAATGAAGACATAGACATCAAGCGTGATTGTATCATGAGGTGCCTAAGTGTCTACCTAAACGAAGACACAGAGACACTCGTCAAAGAATATGTGGTAAGTGTGCGTCAACCTTCTCTCTTTGTTGTAAATGTCTTATTGATATATATACATTGATAGTTATGTTAATGTACAAAGTAAGGAAATTGTGAAATAAGAATCATTAAACATTGGTGTAGATAGGGAAATTAATACATAATTCATGGAAAAACTATAACAGTACAACTATCACTTCAATTACATGAGTTGACTGAATCAATAGGAAATAAACCGTCTTGCTGCAAAAGCAAGTTTAAATAGATAGTTCACCCAAAAATTTAAATGTTGTAATTTACTCACCTCCAAATTGTTCGAAACATGTAGTTTTTTCTGTTGAACACAAAAGAAGATATTTTGAAGAATTTTGGTAACCAAATGGTTGACTGTAGGCATTGACTTCCATAGCAGGAAAACAAAAAAGTACAATGGAAGTCAATCGCTATCATCCACTGTCTGGTTACCAGTGCTTTAAAAATCATCTTTTGTGTTCAACAGAAGGAATGCATTCATACAGGTTTGGAACAACATGAGGGTGAGTAAAAGCAAAAATGGGTGAATATTTGGGTGAACTATCCCTTTAACTTGAAAACTGAATTTTGCAGCAATTAAACCACTTTGATGTTTTTCTGCAAATTAAGCCAATTGATCACAATAACTAGAACTGCGATGCAATTAGATTGGGTTGGCTTGCAGGTTTACAAAAGTATTTTAGTAATTTGGTGGCAAACTTTAAGGGCTTTGGCTAGCTATCTGGATTTTTTTTTTTCTAAACTGGATGGTTAGACAAATGGGTGATCTGTGTTCAAGTCTTTCTGATTGTATTTTAACGTTTTGAAAAGTGTTCCATTTATTTTTACGTGAGTCTACATATCTGAAATGTCAGTTTACAAAACATTGTGCCTTTATATTTCTGAATATAACACTATGACTGGCATTGGGACACAACTCATTATCTTTGTCTATTCTTCAGGACTGTGAAAGTGAAGAGGCTGATATGGGATAGCACAGACAACAATGGGAATATATGCCTTTCGGGCAGAGGGACCTTCAGATGTTGGCGTTGTTCTGGAAGGTTTGTGTGAAGTATCACATTTGGATGTGTGATGCCTTTTGGACTGATGAATGCCCTTAATATTGTAAAAAATTATTGACCTGAAAGATGAAAAAGGACAAGATTACGTGTTATGTTATACTTTTTATTGAATCAAAAATTTCAAACTGAGATTCATTGTTTGTAAGTATTTAGACCCCCTTAAATTTCTCACTCTTTGTTATATTGCAGCCATTTGCTAAAATCATTTAAGTTCATTTTTCTCATTAATGTACACACAGCACCCCATATTGACAGAAAAACACAGAATTGTTGACATTTTTGCAGATTTATTAAAAAAGAAACACTGAAATATCACATGGTCCTAAGTATTCAGACCCTTTGCTCAGAACAAGCACCCTTTTGATCTAATACAGCCACGAGTCTTTTTGGGAAAGAAGTTTTTCACACCTGGATTTGGGGATCCTCTGCCATTCCTCCTGGCAGATCCTCTCCAGTTCTGTCAGGTTGGATGGTAAATGTTGGTGGGTAGCCATTTTCAGGTCTCTCCAGAGATGCTCAATTGGGTTTAAGTCAGGGTTCTGGCTGGGCCATTTAAGAACAGTCACGGAGTCGTTGTGAAGCCACTCCTTCGTTATTTTAACTGTGTGCTTAGGGTCATTGTCTTGTTGGAAGGTGAACCTTCAACCCAGTCTGAGGTCTTGAGCACTCTGGAGAAGGTTTTTGTCCTGGATATCCCTGTACTTGGCCACATTCATCTTTCCCTCGATTGCAACCAGTCGTCCTTTCCCTGTAGCTGAAAAACACCCCCACAGCATGATGCTGCCACCACCATGCTTCACTGTTGGGACTGTATTGGACAGGTGATGAGCAGTGCCTGGTTTTGTCCACACATACCGCTTAGAATTAAGGCCAAAAAGTTCTATCTTGGTCTCATCAGACCAGAGAATCTTATTTCTCACCATCTTAGCAAACTCCATGCGGGCTTTCATGTGTCTTGCACTGAGGAGAGGCTTCCGTCGGGCCACTCTGCCATAAAGCCCCGACTGGTGGAGGGCTGCAGTGATGGTTGACTTTCTACAACTTTCTCCCATCTCCCGACTCCATCTCTGGAGCTCAGACACAGTGGTCCTTGGGTTCTTCTTTACTTCTCTCACTAAGGCTCTTCTCCCCGATAGCTCAGTTTGACTGGATGACAAGCTCTAGGAAGGGTTCTGGTCATCCCAAATGTCTTCCATTTAAGGATTTTGGAGGCCACTGTGCTTTTAGGAACCGTAAGTGCAGCAAAAATTATTTTGTAACCATTGGCAGATCTGTGCCTTGCCAAAATTCTGTCTCTGAGCACTTCAGGCAGTTCCTTTGACCTCATGATTCTCATTTGCTCTGACATGCACTGTGAGCTGTAAGGTCTTATATAGACAGGTGTGTGGCTTTCCTAATCAAGTCCAATCAGTATAATCAAACACAGCTGGACTCAAATGAAGGTGTAGAACCATCTCAAGGATCAGAAGAGATGGACAGCACCTGAGTTAAATATATGAGTGTCACAGCAAAGGGTCTGAATACTTAGGACCATGTGATACTTCAGTTTTTCTATTTTAATAAATATGCAAAAATGTCAACAATTCTGTGTTTTTCTGTCAATATGGGGTGCTGTGTTTACATTAATGAGAAAAAAATGAACTTAAATGATTTTAGCAAATGGCTGCAATATAACAGAGTGAAAAATTAAGGGGGTCTGAATACTTTCCGTGTGTGTATATATATATAATATTTGTGAAATGAGCTTGTTTGTGGCAAAACATTTTTTATTAAAGAATATATATAATGTGAAACAATGTGGTCTGCCCATTTTTTATTATATGTTGTGATTGGGGAGTAAAATGAAGGAAACATATTTAAAATACATAAATATGACTTTAAAATACATTGGGTTTATAATAAAAATTACTTAAACATAAAGCATTTTAAGTAAATTGGGTTTATTACATAATAATAAAAATCCTGTTTCTTATTCATTTAAAACTAATTGGATTTATTGATGCTTTTACATAAATATTATTCTTACTTGTTAAATTTATATATGACTTACACATATATATTACATAAAGTTTATTACTTTTTTTATGTTAAAAATATGTAATCAAAATGGATGGAAAATTTATATGCAATCAAATTACATAAATCTTATTTATTGGGCCTAAATTTTTTTTTGAGTGAAGTAATGAAGATTGTTTAATGGTTTTAGTTAAAGGGCTGATGAATTGAGAAATCAACTTTCTCTTGAGCTTTCGATATAAAACGTCATGTTAATATAAGAATATCCTGTAAGTTTCAGAGCTGAAAACCTCCTTGTTAGTCAAAGAAAAGCTTTTATTGACACCAGGCCCAGAAAACGCTCAATCTCAGAATATGCCACACCTAGGGCCCTATAAAATCTGTTAAATTTTTTCCCAAATTCTGTTTAATTTTTTCCCAAATTCCGTTTATTCCATTTAAATTTTTAGGAATTAATTTTTTTTACCCTTAACTGTTATTTTAGTCGTAAAAAGAGTGTGCTTTTAATGTTAATAAAATAGAACATAAAACATAAAATAGGAATGACCTTAAATTTATTGAGGTAACAAACATCACATTTACTCAGGAAAAATACTTCATGATGCAACATAACCACAAAATATTAATTGTTATGAGCTTTAAACTGTCCAGTAAAATACATGTTATTAGTTTATATAAGTTTTAATGAAAGTGCTCCATTAGCTTTTTCTTTTAAGTAAAAAAAAGAATTTACCAAAATAAAAATGAATACGAATAATCTTTTCCATACAGAACTAGTAAGCAAAAAAAATAAAAGCTGAAAATAGACCTGATTAAACATGAAAAATAACATTTAACCATGCAATCATGTAGTGAAGTGTTCTGTGTGATTCACAAGCACCATATGACATCCAACGCTGTGATTTAAAAAAAAAATTAAATACACTAAAACACAACAGTGTCAGAAGTTTTTGCTCAAACTTCAAAGGCTTGTTTAAATTATTAAAACTACAGGCATATCTTAACTTTAAGGTTATTTTTAGCATGTAAACTAATTACAGCATGATATATGCATGTGTGTTTGGGTGGGACAGAGCGGAACACGGTCGCATTTGCAGCAGATAATGCTGCTGCCCATCATAAATCATAACACGAGACAGACAGGGGTTGGAGGAGAACACCGGAAAATCTGACAGAATGGACAATATTCGTCTGTATTACCAATGCACAAGCCGCGGTTCAGCTGCGTCGACAAACGCTGTCTGTGCAGTAAAAGCACAAAGGGCGCGAGACTCCAGCTCAGCTTCGGCGCTGCCGCACTTACTGCTTGCACGTGCCTGTAAAGACGGCGCTAGTGTCGGGTTTCTTAACTTTTTCGCCGACGAAAGCAGAGCCGCGGAGAGCCGCTAAGCCATGCTTTCATTGTTTTGATGCTGAAATGACGGGAGGGGTTGTGTCGCCCAGATTTGCTTCCCCCGGCCTGCATTTTCCCCAGACATACATTCTTCTCTGACACGAAACAGAATATTTTTCGTAAAACTCGTAAAACCCAAACGCGACTGCCTTTTTTCCACAATTGTAAAATTCCTGGAAAATCTGCGTTTCCACTAGATTCCGCGTTAATATGCTGATTCCGTGAAATTATAGGGCCCTACACACCTTGACGTCATCATGTGGTGAAACACCGCCTCGCCCCCCCACCGACTGACATGACACAGGCCTTACTTTACCGGATCCAACTTTTTAAGCAATAAACATAACACATAAGCTTCCATCGGATTCCAATATTATGAATGCATGGATGAACTTTATTTTTAATGAATATCCAGCTCATGTGGGGAGGAGATTGCGCATTTGTGCCTTCATTTCTGATCACGGATTCGTTTGTAAACAAGAGACTGGATTTGCAGACAGGATGAGATTACATGAATGAATGAAGCAACACACTTATGTGAGTAAAATGTTTTTTTTTTGTGATAGTAGGCTATTACATTGTTAAAGATTGTTTGATATAGATCTACTGATTAGACATATAATTATGTCTTAAAGAACATAATTAGCACACTGTCAAAGGCTGGAGAATCCTTTATTTGTGGTGGTCTTGGTTCATGGCGATTCAGGATCAGACTCGGACATACATGGCCCAGGGCTCATAAAACCCAATGTCCCGGGGCTAAGTGAATCTTAAATAGTGAAATAACATTCCTTTCTTGATGTGGGTTGTTCACTCTCTAGATATTTGAAGGAAAAATACAATCGCGGAAGTTTTGATCATACTGTCTGTAACGTGGGCTACTTGGCGTGCGCGTGTGTCTGTATCTCTCTGTGTGTGTGTGTGAGAGATGCATGGTTCGCACTTATATCCACCGATCGGGCGGGCCAAGTAATAAAAAAATATCAATCAACATTCCAATCAATGGCAGGTGGCTGAGATAAATCACTGTGTTTGTTTGATAAAGACGTTTTGCGAGCCCTGTGGGACGAATCATTCCGGTTGCCGTTTTCCTAGACGCTTCAAAACAATTCCCACATGCACTGACGAGGGAGCTGAAGCTCATTAAATATGCGAAGCTTATCCAATCCTAGCCATGGGCGTTTACTTCCAAGTCTTCAGTGCGGCAAACCAAATAAAATCTGAGCGTTGCAGGACAGAGCCTCAAAATCAGGGTAGAAAATAGCCTATTACTTATTCATTATGATGTTTTTGAATGTAAAAACCACACGAACGTCAGGAACGTCATAAGTTGACTCAGACAACAGTATAATAATAAAAAAAAAGCCAGTTCATGACACCTTTAACTATTATAACCCTGATACTTTATTGAATAATCCGTGTGAAATACTGGTATTTCCTCCCGACTTATTCATCTTTGTTAATGTTAATTTCAACATTTATTAATGCATTAATAAAATCTTGTTGACATTAGTTAATGCACTGTGAACTAACATGAACAGCTGTATTTTTATTAACTAGCGTTAACAAAGATTAACTAATGCTGAACAGAGGTGTTGTTCATGGTTAGTTTATGTTAACTAATGTGTTAACTAATGTTAACTAATACAACCTTATTGTAAAGTGTTACCAACATTGTAAAGTAAACATTGTCATTATTCATCAGTATTAATACATAAACAATTGTATTCATGATCTTAATTAGGGGTGTAACCACTCAAACCGAACTGAAAAACAGCGATATACCACCCACGGTTCGAACCGAGATACTCTAATGTTGAACCGAACACGCCCGCCCCCCTGCTGCCCCAGCCCAGCTCTCACTTCACCATATGCCACAAAATTATTTTTTTCTTCCTTGACATTTGATTAAATAGTAATTAGTACACTTTTAACAACTAATAAGAGCTGTATTTTTTACTAAATATTATTATAATAATATTATTTACTAAATTGTCTTCCAAGTGCATGTCACGTGACTGCACTCATAGCGCACTCATGTAAAGGCTGTTTTATACTTCTGCGTCGGACCTGCGCCGTAGCCTCTACATCCCAATTTATACTTCTGCGTTGAGTGTACGCCGTAGCTATGGCGTAGGCTGTGTGCATGAGTAGACTACAACATACCCTGACGCGCACCTCTCCAAAAATTTAACAAGCCCTGTGATTGGTCTACCAGAACCCGGACAACGACGCAGAAGTATAAATGAGGCTTAGAGGCTACGGTGCAGGTCCGACGCAGACGTATAAATCAGCCTTACGCCGTGGGCTCCACGTCGATTTTCATTTATACTTCTGCTCGTTGTCCGCGGCAACACGCAGTTACACATGCAGAGGTAGCATGATACCCCTGAGGGAGGGGTTCTGGCAGACCAATCACAGCGCTTGCGGTCTGCGTCGAAAAGACGCGTTGTTACATTTTTGGAGAGGTGCGCATCAGGATACGTCGTAGTCTAAGCGTTCCACACACAGCCTACGATGTAGCTATGCCGTAGCCTACACTCGACGTAGAAGTATTTAGTTACATGTGTGCCGTATATCACGCTGTATATAAAGTGCAAGAGAAACTACGAACATGCAATACATTATGATGTCGATTTTTAAGTTATGAAATAAAAGTAAAGTACTAATAAATCACGTAACTGGTTCGACATGTGTTAGCTGGGAAGACATGCATGTATGATGTTCATTCTCTTCATCAGGAGCAGTTTTTTTCATTAACAGTTCATGATGTATCGTGTATTCGCCATGGTAACTGTTGTTTCCATAACCACAAAATGCAACTTTATTTTCACTTTATGTTATATTGTTTATTTTTAAATTAGTGTGGTGGCTGCTTTATAGTATTAACAAACACTTCTATTTAATAGCTTTAACTTATAGGCCTATTTATTCATCAGTATTAGTCATATTCATACAATTTATGTGTTTGTAAAGTAGGCTAAAGTGGGACATACTTGTGTGTGTCATACTTTTTTATGAAAAAAAAATGTGCTTGTTTTTTTTTACATTATGATAAATGGTAAAATGAGTAGATTATTTCTGACTATTCTACAGTGGAGGCATTCATTTCATTTTCAGGTATGCAAACTGCTCTAAAGAAAACGTGAAGCCGATATATAAAGTTAATAAGTTAAATTATTGCTGTTGTTATTATTAAGTTGAAAGTCAATCTAGTGTTATTATTGTTGGTGCCGCCATAAACCCTGACTCCACAGCAAACAGAACCGAACCATGGCTCCAAAACCGTGGTACTGACCACACATTTTACAAGATAAGAATCAGGAATTTGTCAATGACACTCAAGACCCTCTGACGTCCTTCTGACAGTCATCTCTTATTACTATCTTCACATGAAATCTGATGTACTGTAATATATAACCTAACCACGTCCCTTTAGGGACTTCTTAAAATGCGTTATTCATTTTCCTTGCCTTTCTGAATTTGGATTTAGGCTTTAGGCACATCCCTAGAAGAGAGTAAATCATTTTTGGGCGAAGTATCCCTTTAATCCTGTCTATTAATGCCTGTAACCCATAATAAGCTTTGTAAATGCTTTTTGTCGAATTTACTGCATAGTCACACTACAGGTTAAGCTGTGTGTTCACTGGATAGGACAGTCTTTGTAATCCCACTTGTGTGTTTGTGTGTGGCAGTTTGCCAGGTTGGCTGGGCATCTGTAACAGCCTTATAGGGAAGTGTGTTGTGGCCATCGATGAAGTGGAGAGAATCCTTGAAAAAAAAAAAAAATCTGGCAATGAGACTTGCTGTTACTGTATGTAATCGAGAAAAAGAGGATGACAGAGCGCTACAGAACAGAAGGGCACATGCACCAGGAAACAAGGACGCGACGGTGACACGAGTGTGAGGTGAAACAGGTTCATTGTAGGACACGCTTGATCTTTGTAGTCTATCAACTGTGAGTGCAGCCCTGCGCCTTGTGCATTTGTATATAGCAAGAGCTGTTGACTGGCTGTGCATCTGTTGTAACAGGATGAAATCCAAACTGCAGTGGAGGGTTGGACTGCATCAAGATTCTCTAGAAACATCATCATCATCAAACATCAGTGCGGCTGAGAGGCATGACAGACTTGCGCTGCCGCTCTAGTCTATGATATGAGAGAATTGCTTCTGACAGCTTTGCCTTCTGCTTGCCAGCACCTAGCAACACACACAGGACCGCCTGTATTTATGTCTGTACATCTTCATTCAGGTATAGGTTCGAAACTTTAGTTGCTCACGCCCCACAGCTTGTGTGTTATTAAATGTCTTCAAAGAATAAAACAAATGGAACGGTGAGAATTAAATCGGTATCGTTCCATATTGTAATA
The DNA here is from genome assembly GCA_023029165.1 of Gobiocypris rarus. Lineage (NCBI taxonomy): Eukaryota > Metazoa > Chordata > Actinopteri > Cypriniformes > Gobionidae > Gobiocypris > Gobiocypris rarus. The sequence continues at coordinate 30,737,547 of CM040927.1, read as the reverse complement.
CATTCCCTGGTGCAGTTTAGATGACAGGGCACATTAATTTTTAAGAAATAAAATTAATGAAACAATGAGAATTAAATGGTTATTGTTCTATGTCGTTAGGCACTCCTGAGTCCGATTTAGATGGCAGGATACATTATAGTAATGAAGAGACAGGCGATAACAAATGTGTGAGTGCCCACCAGAAAGATAATCACTGTGCAAAACTGTTTTCTACTGTGGCTGACATGCAACCAGAGGACTGACATCTAAAGGACAACCACCATGACTGCATAAATATTACATTGACTCAAAAACCCTTTAATTGTCACTCAGTGCGGCTGGAAACAGACACCAGGACCTGCGTGAAATTAATGTACTCTCTCGATGCATTATTCATGTGCAACACTGTTCTCTTGACGTATGTGTCTTGCCGCTGCTCATGGCCAATGCCAGAGAATTAAAGATTAATGCGAGTTCCTCGTTTCCTCTCGCTCATGGACGATTAACTACAATACAATCATAGTCATGGTATTTTCATTTCCCTTTAGTTCCCTTTCCTTTGGCAGTCGCTTACCATATCAGCTGGAACTCTTTAACCAACTCGAGTGAAAGATGGAGAAACGTAGTAGCTTAGACAGACTTTTGACTATTTGTATGAAGTCTTGTACATTAGACCATCCTATTCTAGCCAAGATCAGTCCACTTACAAAGTGTCTGATGGACATGATAAGCAACCAGTCACACTTTGATGGTTTGATGCAGAAACTTTGATTTCCGTGGAACCTTTCCAACCTTTCGCAACTTTTCATTTTCCGTCGGTCTTAGTACACAATGTAACTATACACATCACAACATGTAAATAGGAAAATGTTGGCGTTGTTTTGTCACTTATTGTGACAAAGAGTTAATGCACGCACGGACATAAAAATGGTATGGACTTATCTAACTCTGGGGGATACAGTGAATAAGTCTCAAAAAGTCGGCGTGTTCCTTTAAGAGTGCAGTACACTAGCTGGGTTTCCATTCATACGTGAAGCCAATCTTTTCAAAGTTCACAAAAAAATCAAACAAATGGGAATTAGGTGCATTTCCAAGTTGTTTCGAGTGGATGACGGTGATATTGGTTACATAGTAACAAACAGTAAATAAAACACCATCAGTGGAAACATCCACATGGATTTAATGTTCGCTACCCACGTCAGAATTTATTCTGCAAATGCATTTCCATCTCCAATTATTCACATGAACTCTTCTTGCACAGGTCAAAAAACACCTTAAGCAAGCATACCATTTTTTGGCAAACTCTTTTTGGGTGATGGAAACATAGCTAATAGAGAAACAATTGCACAGCTGTGAAACACTGAAGAAATTGGAGAACTTTATCTCATTTGTAATCATATGTAGCCATACGTAAAATGTGGTTCTAACTCATGTAAGTTTCTGTTCACTTGCATATGTTTGCACTGAGATTAATTATATACTCTATGTATTTATCATCTGTTAAACACATTTACCTAATTTGACATTGTAATGGTTTCATTTTGTTCTGAGTAATTCCTGGTGTTGTATTCCATACCCAAGCCGACACTTTAAAATATTTAGATGAATGCAAAATCTGTCATCATTTAAGTACTACTTTGATATATTTCAATATTATTTTATATTGTTATATATTAATTTGTGCCTCCCAGAAGTTGAGTATAGCACCAGCCAATCAGATTAAATCAAGAGATTTCTTGCTTTGTGTGCAACATGCATCAGACGGTTAGTAAATGGACTGTGTGCCATCTGAGACTAGGTTTTGGATATCATCTGTTTGTATGCTTCAAGATCAATTTAGTATTTCATCTAATAACACATTATTCTCACTCACTGTTATAGCAAAGGAAACATGTCAGAAAGCTGGATATCATGAAGGCACTGAAGATAGAAAAAAAAAAAACATGTTGTTACTCCATCAGAAGCTCTTTACCAATGCTCCAAGGGGAGATGGAGGAGCACCAGAAGGCATTAATTATCATGTTGAATAGGGCTGGACGATATGACCCAAATCTCAGATCATGATATAAGTCATCTCATATCCCGATAACAGTAGTTGGGTGTGGAATACAACTATATCACAATACAGTACCTTTTAGGGATGGGCGTACCGATTTGAAGTATTGATATATCAATTCTGATGTGAGCATCAAAAAGTATCGATATCCCCAAAAACTAAGGTGTTTAAAAAAAAAAAAAGTACCAGTAATTTTGTTTATTTAAAAATATTATTTTACGCATACAAAATGAATAACCTATCATGCTGAATAATTGTGTAGTATAGGACTATTTTCCTGCTCATCTGAATCATGTGAATGCACGCAAATCCTGCAAGACACAACCAATCAATCACAGAGCGTTCGCTGAATGCTGACAGTGTATTCAAACAGAGCTGTGTTTCCAAAAAATATAATAAGAAACCATTGATGCTTTTGAACACACAGCCCAGAATAATGCTCATCAGAAGACAACATAATATGATGAGTTATTTTACAATAAACAAATAGAAATTGTAGCCTACATAGTGCAATTATACTCTTTAATTTAATGTTAAAAGTTTATATTGATCGTGTTCTATTCTGTAACTAATGTTAATATAAATCATACTATCATAATTAAAAGGTTGCATTTTATGGGTGCAACGTTCTGTCACTGGGAGTCCCTTATGAAAATGAACCATGTTTTATTTTTTACTACAGTGACTGTAGTTTAACTAGTATTTGTAGATTTCCATGGTTACCACTACAACGAAACATTTTAACCATGTGTAAAAAAAAAAGACCTAATAAGTTGCAATTAAGGCATATTAAATGTTAAAATGCCTTTCAAATATAACGATAAGTGGGTATTTTTACCCATTTTACTCTTAGTAATTTAAATAATTTAATACATTTAATAATTTAAAAGTTCAGTTTGAAAGTATCCTATCGGTATCGATATCGGTGATACTGGTCTTGAAAGTATCGTATCGTATCGAAGATAAAATAAGTAGTATCGCCCATCCCTAGTATGTTTTCTGTAAATTCAATCAATAAATAGTTTATATATATTGAATACATGGAAAGAACTATTTGTTTTTACATTTTAAATACTCTTTATTTAGAAGTGTTTGTCATTGAATCATTCATATAAAACTAAAGATTTATTCATAAGTGCTGATTCATCCAATAACGAAACGAGTCGTTATTCAAATTATTCCATCTTCACGAGTCTGTTATATGGAGTGCCGCGGGCAAAAGCCTGCTCTAATGTTTTACACTGTAGTTTATTTTTAGCACCTGACGTAGGGCTGGATGATTAATCAAAAAGTAATTGAACCTCTAACCGATGTAATTTTCCCATGTTGATTGTTTCGGCTTTTAATCCTGTTAATACTTTTCCCCTTAAAAACATACTGCGTGTGTAGTCATGTGACTCCGCCCTAGTGTTTGCCAGACGAATGATAATTATCGTATTTGTACAATAGTTTTGACCTCTGTACGACATACGGTCAATAATCCCATAATATACGATCATTTCAGAATTTTGTGACACTTCATTGAATTTCAAATTATGGTCGTTGTAATCATAGGGCTTCTATATTCATTAATCTAGCTGTGGATCCTACGTCTAGTAGTGTCATGATTGTGAGGAGAACGTGGTGTTACGCATGTCTTACATCTCATCTCACGTTTATCTTCTCGAGAATGACTCTCTCTCACGAGCTCATGTTAACATTCCTGTGCTAGGTCAGTTGTTTCCAAGCTAAGGTTGAAAGTAAATAAGGTTGGTCTAGATCAATGTCCAAGTATGGTGCCAGAAGCTCAAAATGATCATATTTGGATGAAAATTATCGTACACAAGTCAAATGTACTGAATACAGCTGTTTATCTAGACCAGGGGTGGGGAACATTGATCCAAAAGGGCCACTCTCTTGCAGAGTTTTGCTCCAACCCTAATCAAACACACCTGAAGCTAATCAAGGTCTTCAGGATTACTAAAGTTACAGGCTGGAGAGTGTTTTTTTTCAGGGTTGGAGCTAAACTCTGCAAGAGAGAGGCCCTTTTGGATCAAAGATAATTTTCTTCCAAATATGATCATTTTGAGCTTCTGGCACGATACTTGGACATTTCCAATCTGGCAACACTAGTGTGGTCAATTGCATGTGTTTAAAGGCTTGCCAGTTTGAACATTCAAGTGATTTTACACGACATTAATATGGAAAATATGGCACTTCAGTGCTTGCGAACTGTTTTCTGTGACAGAGCCGAGCCACATCGTGTCTCTGACATCGTGCAAGTCCTGAAGCCAGATCACTTTCATTTGCGTCTTCACTAGCCTACTTTGTCAATTGTATGTGTTTTAAGCAGTGCTTTAAGTGGGCCGGTATGTGCCGGTAGTCAGTACTGCCACTTCCAAATATAGCTCTTGAATGTACCGCCACCTCACCATGAAAAGAAAAAAGTTAACATTTGCCTGGTAGTGAGGAGCTGTCTGATCTTGCTTTGTAAATAAACCCTTACTGTAACAAATGCTATAGTTAAACAATTACAAGAAGTTAAAAAGAGCGTTAAAATATGGACCTTCTTGAATGATTGACTAAACAATGCCCCATAACCACGCCCCGCCCTCCTTTGGTGAGTACCGGCACTTTATTTTTTCCACTTGTTTTAAGGCAGGGGTTAAGGCAGGGGTTTTCAAACTGGGGTCCGGGGACTCCCAGCGGTCCTCCAGAAAAAGGTCCACAGAAAATATTCGCTGAAATTAAGACAAAGCAAAAAAATTATTAAAGTATACCAAACATTCTAACTGTTTCACTTCTAAATGTTTCTCACCTTTCTTGCCGTACATACTTTCCAGAATTGTATATGTTTTCTTTGTATCTTTAGTGAGGTTTTTCTCACTATAGTCCCCTTTATCTTGCTCACTGGGGTTGTAAGGCGGTATTCCTAACACAGTACGTTAGCTTCTTACATATATTTATTGTGTTTAAGTTACTTATACAAATAATTTTTCATTGAAAAATGTTCTTCTTTACGTTTATAAATCCAACATTAAGTATAGCCAATTTAAGTTAGGAAACAATGTGTTGTATAATGTTACACTATCTATCACTATCTATATTTATCTATCAGTTTAAATGTTTTTTCATACATAAAAATATATAGATGGATTTTAGGAAGGGGGGTCCCTCATGGGGGTCCTTGGCATCATAAAGTTTGAAAACCCCTGCATTAGAATACATGGAGGGGCAGGGGTTATGAGCTATACCGGGATCAACCACCTGGGGTTGATCCCAATCAAGGCGCTTTGGCTTCAGTTTCTAACATGAGAGTGGCAGGCTTGGATTGCAGTGGCCTATTTTGCGTCATCACAATATAAACGATAGAGCATAATATGAAACAATAGACTTTTTATTTCGTTCGTCTGATATATATCATCATATTGCACAGTGCTAATGTTGAATATTCCTCACACTAGCATCCAAGGCAAGCCATGCACCGAGTTCATCAAATTCATTTTCGACATTCAACACAAATAATTGGTACCATTCCATTTTTATTTCACCGCACCACAAAGATTTTCCCACAGAGGGGTCTCTATAGATTTAGTGGAGCATCTAGCTTGAAGAGAACTGTGGAGCATTGACTCTTATAGTGTACAGTCTCTTAGATCAATTGGCTCGGAACAGTAAATACTGCTCCATCTGAAAGCACTGCGAGTTTGAGTCGCTTATAACTTGGATTTGAAGAAGCAACACACATCAAACATCTTTCCAAACATGAGAAGCATTTAAGAACCTCTTATCTAACAAAAGAGAACATTTAATAATGTGCTTCATGTCAGTTGAGTGCTTGAAAACACCCTTCTGTGATATTCTAAGTGGCTTCTTACATAAAAAATATGGCACACAACATATTATTTTATAGTATTCTATACAGTGATAAAAGCTATGTCGATTAGCATTGAAGAATGTATGCGTTGACGTCACTTTCCCGCCAAAACACGCCCCCCTCAGCCAAATGGCAAAAAGAGCCTACTGCTAGACTGGATTTAATAGGGGAAAAAGCGAAAACTTGAGTAAAACAAAACAAATTATCATTTTAAACTAAAGGTTGGACTAGGGCTGTGAGATAACACGATATTTGATCGTGGACGATCAAAATTACTGCACAATCCACTTTTTCAGAAAAATTGTTGTATCGCCATATATAGTGCGCAACACGTTATGTCCTTAGCAGTTCGATAGACGGCGCCAGGTTAACAATCTCGTATATGTTGCTCGCAAATTCAGTGAGATTAAGTGACGGAGTCCGTGACAATGGAGGGAAACACGGAGGAGTTGGTTCCTAAAAAAAAATGCAACTTCTGTAATATGGAAATGGTTCGGATTTTTGCTCACAGACACAGCGCAAACAACAGTTATTTGCAAATGTTGCAATGATAAGATTCGCACGACGGATAGTAACACAACAAACCTTTTTAACCACCTCAAGAGAAAGCACCCGAAAGAATATGCAGAGAGTCTAATTTTAAAAGGACCCCACGCGAGGACATCACCAGGTACAACCAAGCAGCCAGAAACGACAAGGCTTAAACAAACAACTCTAACGAAAGAAACCTATCAGAAAGGAGCTCCGTATGAGAGGACGAGCAAGCGCTGGAAAGACGTAACTGATGCCGTGACATTTTACCTGACCAAAGACATGATTCCTATTAAGACTGTGGAAAATGAGGGCTTTAAAAGACTGTTCAAAGTCGTAGATCCACGTTACGAAATACCCAGTCGCAAATATTTCTCCTCCACTGCCATTCCACAGCTTTATTCAGATAAAATATTCAAAATAAAATTCAAAACGTAAAGTTTTTTGCTACAACGGCTGATTTATGGTCTAGCCGTACGTCAGAGCCGTATTTAAGTCTGACGATTCACTTTATTCATGAGTGGAAGTTGTGCAGTGCGTGTCTAGAAACAACATATTTTCCACAAGACCACACAGGCGAGCTCATAGCGCAAGGTCTTAAGGACGCGCTTGAATTTTGGGGACTGACAGAAGAAAACATAACCTGTATGACGACAGATAGTGTGGCCAATATGGTGAAGGCATTGGAGCTCAACAGCTGGACTCGTCTGCAGTGTTTTGGGCACAGACTCCACCTAGCCATCGGTAAGTGCAACTAAAAATAAAGGTCTCCGATATTCAAGTGATTATATTCAGCTATTATAATAAATCATTGCAAATTACATTAGGAACTTTGAACATAGTAAAATCATGTGATTAGTTTGCTATAATAATTGCACTGGTATGAGTAAATGTTTTGTAAATGAAATGTTATATATACATTTAAACATTTTATATACATTTTTACATTGTGTTGTGCATTTGGTTAAATTTAATTGATACATTGTTCTTTTTTTCTTTTCTTTTTTTTTTTAGAAAAAAGTGCCAAAGACCCTCGTGTTGAACGTGCAACATCTGTCTGCAAGAAAGTTGTCAGCACATTGTCTTTCAGCTGGAAGAAAAAGAGGGAACTAAGTAATGCTCAATCTGAGCTAAAGCTACCTCAACAGAAGCTCATCACTGAGTCCCCAACGCGATGGGGTTCGAGGCTCAGCATGATTGAGCGAGTGCTTGACCAGGAAAAGGCGATTTCTCAGGTCCTGAAGGCAGACAAGAAGGCAAGGCATTTGGTCCCATCATGGCAAGATGTTGACGTTATGGAGTCCGTGAAAAAGGCACTGAGTCCACTGAGAGACTTCACTGATGCACTCTCAGGTGAGGACTATGTGTGTGTGTCTTATGTCAAGCCAATGCTTCACATGTTGAAAGTCAACATTTTGATCCTGAATGATGAAGACACTGAACTAACAAAAACAATGAAGACAACCATTCTCAATTACCTCACTGACAAATATCAGGACCCCACCACTGATGACCTGTTGGATATGGCTTCGCTTTTCGATCCCAGATTCAAAACACAATTCATTGCCAAAGACAAGGTAGAGGGAATACAAACCAGAGCTGTGGCTGAGCTGGAGTCTTTGATGACCATACACATACAGTATCCAAAATCAGATCAGCAACCCACATCTAGTACCTCAGCCTCCACATCACAAATCCTTGATGAGGATCAGACACCACCCAAGAAAGCAAAGAAATCACTTTCCAGCTTTTTAAAAGCCTTCGGTGTTGCAAGTGCATCTGCAACCACATCAGCTTCCTCATATTTGAAAGAGGCAATAGAAGGAGAATTGAAGGGATACTTGTCCACGCCAAATGCAGAAAGTGAGGTGGATCCGCTGGAATGGTGGAAAGTCCATGAGGCAAACTTTCCAAGAATTAGCCAGCTTGCTAGAAAGTATCTCTGCGTTCCAGCCACAAGTGCTCCCTCGGAAAGGGCTTTCAGCACTGGTGGCAATATCGTCACCTGCCAAAGGGCATCTCTTAAGCCTGAGAAAGTGAATCAGCTGGTCTTCCTTTCTAAGAATTTGTGATTGTGATTTGTCATACTTTGTAATCTTTAGAAAAGTTTACAAGAGTCAGGAATGAGGTCAGTAAATATTTTTGTATCTTTATTTATTTTTTTTGTTTCTGAAACATGTTGCACAAAAATCTATGGTACTTAGAGTACAAAAGGTACACTATGTTTATTTTTATTTTCTAAGCCAATGTTTATTTTGGGAGTTATGCTGAAGTCTGTACACTTGCATTGAAAGTTAATATTTTTATTTAAACTTTATTTAACTTTGTGTACAAATAAGCCATTTACATTTTTGAAGGTGTTGCTGAGGGTCTATGTCTAATAAGCTATTTGATTTGTAAGACTTGTTAAACTAAGATTTGTTTGATTTGTTAAACAAATGTTCATTTTGATGGTACAGTTATTGTAATGCAAGTCTTGTTGAATGTTCTTTCTTTGCAGAATAGCACTTGCATTAAATCTTCACTTGATTAAAATATTCTTAAACATATATGGTAAGAGTATATTTTTTTAAATGGGGACATTAGTTTGGTTGTATTGTACCTTTGTAATTTGCAAAATAGTCTTAAAAAACCAACTTGAAAAAGAATTGGGATAAAAATCGTGAATCGTGATATCCCCAGAAAAAATTGATATGATATTTTTTATATCGCCCACCCCTAGGTTGGACTCGATATACGTGTTCTTTACTTACCAAAATCCAGTGATCCATGGATATTGACATGCAGCCAGGAATCGTGTTCCCTGACATTTTATATGAGCCGGATTTTCACACTGGGGATAAAGCAAATTTGCCTCCGGGTGGTCACTTATATCGATTGTTATATATTGTCATGTCGTCCAGCCCTGAAACTTGTATTATGCAGAGTAAAAGATGGTAAATATTTCATTGATGAGTTGGCAATACAATATATAGGGTATGTTTTTACCTCAAAATTCAGCATATTGACACAAAATGATAACTGTAATCCACATTTCGCTAGCTGGAGTCCAGTTGTTTCTGTGAAAATAAGAACTCAGATAAACCATATATTCTCAGTCATGTTTTTATTAGTCGTGTTTAATCAATCAAAGTGTTTCAATCTTCTGTTTATTCAGCTACAGAGATAATATGATGCCCATATGGATTTCCTGTCATTTGACGTTATTGTACTTCTGCGGAGTTTCTGCACGAGAGTGCCGTGTGGCTTTCAGGAGAAGCATTTACTATTGATCACAGAGCCGTGCTTCGCTGACAATCTGCACATACATTTATTTTTTTGTTGCCAAATCATGCACGGTTTTGGATGAATCGTGCAGCCCTATTTAAAAGACTACAGTCTACAAATCACAGATCAACTGCTTTGTTTTTGTCAGGTGACTTAACGTCATGCCACAAGCACCGCTGGGGTCGGTTCTTGACGAAGTCGACAAATTCGATTTGGTCTTTTCATACATGATTTGACCACTTAAATTTCACTCTATGATTGTACCACTTCAGAATCCTTGCTTTATACCACTGGAGTTCAACAGTATGAATTACTTTTATGTTACCATTATGTCCTTTTTGAAGCTTGAAACCGTTGGACATCATTGACATTCTAGACAGCCGAAACATCTTCTTTTGTGTTCTGCCGAAGAAAGGAAGTCATACAGGTTTTGAACAACATGAGAGAAAGCAAATGAGAAAAGAGTGCACGTTTTTGGTGAACTGTTCCTTTAAGTGCAAGACGTGAAGATTATGATGAACCACCACCTCCTGATGGCGTGCAAAAGTGTAGTGCAGGCATACTTTTACCTTAAAATAGAGATTTTATAAAGTTTTTACTCTCAAGGAAGACATTTTTTGGTTACAGGAGTTTACTTTAACTTTTGAAATACTCAATCAAACATTTTAGTCGAAGGCACAGTAGGTTTTACACCGCTTGATGAGACCTGCAAGTTGAATGTTTACGGTTAAAAACAGTGTGCTTTATATAGCTGCAGTACGGAATACGGAATAACTGTTATTACAGACATTTAATGTGAGTGTATAAAGAAAGAGGAAGCAGCGAGAGAACAGACGGATATATCTGCAAGCATAAGAAAGCCTGAAGGAGAAGAAATTCCCAGAATGCCTCTTTCTCTGTCTGTGCATGTGTGTGGTTTTTGGATCAGACTGCGATGGTAATAAGACCCGCAGCATCACTAATTATTATTACTTACACCTCTGTTATGTCTGAAAGAGTGTGCAAGCACAAGTGAATCATATTTCTGTAACACAAGATGTGTTGCGGACACTCCTGGATGGATGGATGTATGGATGGATGGATGTGCATGTGGCTCAGTGTTCAGGTAATGCACTTTTTTTTAAGGAAAGTGTAAATTGCCCAACATAGGCTCATTGGAAAAGCTTGCATCTACCTGTTTTTTTTTTTTTTTACAAAACTCCAGAACCGTACCTATACATACAATTCACAGCTCAAATAAACTCAAATTATAGTGGCAGTAAAGCACCAAAAACTTTGATTTCTTTACACGCAAATCTCAAGGGGAGATTAATAATTTCTTACTTTTGACAAAAACACTTTCAATGTAAAAACGTTTTTTAAGCCAAGCAGTTTGGAGGTGAGAGTGTCTCAGTCAGCTGACGTAATACAAGTAATACAAAAGTACCTCAACAACTCTAAACTTTTTTTTTGTATTTGGGTAGTTTTTGTGTTACCCAGATTCTGCACTGAAAAAATAGTGTGTTGGATTTGCATGACTTAATTGTGTAATCGGTCCGACATGAATCAATTAAGTTAAACAAACATAATTTGTTCATGGAACTTCAACAGCATGGAATGAATACATTTTAAGTGACCCAATTAAGAAGTCTCAAAATGAATTTTATACAGCTCCCATGAATCAGACATTCATTTTCATATATTCATTCATCCACTTAAATTTTATATATTTTAATATTACACTGAATTATATAACTTCAATAGCTAGTTGTTCTTAGCTAGCAATAGCATACATTAGCATCTTGAGTGCAAAGCATTAAAAGCTCCTTCAGCAAAACCATTATGACATTAGTAATTTTAGTCCACAGTCTAAGCAAATGCTCCACTCTTCTCCACAATGGTAACCCACTGTAATTTAAATTGTTCTAATAATTCCAACATAATTGAATATTAAACACTATTAAACACAATCAAGTCTCCCCCTTTCTCGAAAATACATAAAATAACACTTTTAAAACAACATTTACTCTTCTCTTGATTTAGCCATATGCAAATCATGTTGGGAACAAACAAGCCCCGCCCAGTTTCAGTTAATTCAACACAAATCATTCATGTAATCTCAACACAATCAAATTAAGTTTGGACAAAATGTATAGCAATTATGTTGCTTTAGGTCTCCCAAGGTAGTCTCGCTGGCTCATCTGTACCATCAGACTCGGCTACGTGATTCAGTTCACTCGCCGGCCTCCCAAGTACACGGGCATCCTCTTCACCACCGTGTGGAGTAGTGATGCCCATGTCTTGCGGTCAGAGATCGATGTCCTGCTGGCGAAGGACACGGTCGAGCCGGTTCCTCCAGCCGATATGAAGTCAGGGTTCTACAGGCCCTACTTCATTTTACCCAAGAAAGGTGGTGGGTTAAGGCCAATCTCGGACCTGCGCATTCTGAATCGGGCCCTGCACAAGCTCCTGTTCAGAATGGTACGCAGAAATGCATTCCCGAATGCGTCCGTTCCCTGAGATCGGATGCAGCGATCAACCTGAAACCCTTCGGGCTGTCCCTGTCGCCTCACGGCTTCATGAAGTTGTGTGAAAATAGGGTCATGGTGCTCCGTCCATGGTGCTCCGTCACCTCAGCCAGTTGGGCCTTCGGGTCAACCGAGAGAAGAGCAAACTCTGCCCCATGTAGAGGATCTTGGTATGGAGCTGGATTCGGTCAACCGGACTGCGCCTCACACCTGAGCGAGTCTGGTCAGTGTTGAACTACTTGAATACGTTCAAGGGCACTGAAATTCTTTCAGAGGCTCCTGGGGCATATGGCATCTGCAGCGGCGGTAACCACAAGATCCAGCGGCGTTACGGTGGAAACGGGACAACAGAGACTGGTTACACTTAAAATTACACTTGAATTATTTCTAAATTTTAAATTTTTACATTGTGTTTTTTAGAGTGAATGTATTTTGCTATACATGTAATGTCATTCTCTTTTGAAATGTTAAGCAAATTTCGAGAAATTAATACAAAGTCAGCATTATATCTTCATATCACATTTAGCTTCATAAATAAATTATGCATCTGGACATTATGTGATCATCATGTGGCAGGAAATGTGAACGCTTCATGTTCCCCTCCAAACTGATCCACACACACACAGATCTAGTCTGCCCTGAGTGTAAAGGAGAAGCTAATCCAATCACCTCGGCTGAACTTTCTCATCTTCTGGCACTAAAGCGTGTTTCCTCCTCCCTTCTTTTGAACGTGCCTCAGCTATTAATGCAAGATGCGCACAGTGTGTGGTTCTATTGGTGCACTGTGTTGGCCGTTTCCACGCAAAGTCTATTTGCACCCGGTCTGTGAGTGAGACTCTGACTCCCCTCGGTTAAAAACATCTGCCTGAGAGGGTCTAAATGAAGACAGGATGATTTAGAGCAGGAGAGAGAGAAAGATGTAGTCCATTAACCCTGCGGAGTGTGTGTTCAGACAGATTAAGAGAGAGAACAGAGGGGAAAGAGATGGAGAGAGGGAAAAAGGATGGTGTTGCTGTTGGTAGAGGAATTAGACTGGACTGACATCGTCTCTTGTCCCTGCAGTAAACACTTCACACTTGACCAATAAATAACACTTTTGTATACACACCAGCCCTCTTCAACGGACACTCACAATCCCTCTATACACACTGCCCGCATTTATGGGATACACAATGTTGTTGTGTTACTGTCATTGAGAGAGAACAAACACACACACACACACATGGGATCTGCCAGCCTTTTAACTTCACTGACATCTACTTCCTTTGGTAACTAAGCACTTAAAAAAGCACTCTAGAGGAACATTTACCATCCGGGAGTGGACAGTGTTTTGGGTCAAGAATATGACTGGGTCAGGAATGGTCACAGTTCTGAAAACTTTAGGCAGCACTTTAGTTTAGGGTCCAATTCTCACTATTAATTAGGCAGCACTTTATTTTACAGTTACGTTCAGGTACTAACCCTGAACCTATCACTAACCCATGTAGTTACCTTATATGAACCAGTACTTATAAAGCACATATTAATGTTGTATTCTGCATGACCATATTCTACATCCCGTAATCCTATCCAATACCTAAACTTAACAACTACCTTACTAGCTATTAATAAACAGAAATTAGGAGTTTATTTAGGTAAAAGACTAGTTAATAGTTAGTTAATAGTGAGAATTAGACCCTAAACTAAAGTGTGACAACTTTCAAGATGGTCTTGACTAGAAGTGGGTGTCAGATATAATATTATCCAGTGTTACATCAGAGTCATGATATATTAACACTGTCAATCTTTATATTTACTGTATAGTTTTTCAAAACTGAGGTATTGTGAGCTTTTACTCACCTGTTTTTTTTCCATTTGCATTTGACTTTGGTGCTTTGCAATTATATTATATTATTAGTTTGTTGTGAGCTTGGATTTTAGGCGAATAATAATTAAGTTATTAAGTTACAGTTTTTAATCACCTAGGACCAATCTCTCGATACTTTGGTCAGTTTTTCTAAATTCTTCAGTGAGCACAACAGCAATATGTTATCAAGGCTTTGTGACAAAATGCAATGACTTCATCTTTCAAATGACTAATATTCTTTCTCATTCTCACAACCACCACCAAAACTCTATTTACCTACAGAGCAATTTGCATGTTTATATAGGCTTTTCAAAACTATTAAACTTAAAGGGTTTGTTCACCCCAAAATGAAAATGATCCCATAATTCACTCACCCTCAGTCCAGGTGTATAAGACTTTCTTCTTTCAGCCAAACACAATCAGAGTTATATTAAAAAAATATCCTGGCTTTTCCAAGATTTATAATGGGAGTGAATGGTAACTTGGATTTTGAAGCCCAAATAAGCGGATCCATCCATCCATCATAAAAGTAATACATACGGCTACAGGGGGTTAATAAAGGCCTTCTGAAGCAAAGCAATGAATTTTTGTAAGACAAATATCCATATTTATACTTCAATATTTATAACCCAGCCATTGGGTTAAATCTTTTAAATAAAAAGTTTAACCTAGCGTTTGGGTTTGTCCATATTTGACCCAAATTTGTGTTTAAACAACCCAACATTTTTTAGAGTGTTGCTTCCGGTAATGACCGTCTGCGAGTCTAGTTCCGGCTAGTGAACTCTGACCTGACGCATGACATAGGATGTAGGAAAGCATAAGCTTAGGGGAGAGTAGACACCTCTCCCTGTTCAAACAAAAGGGCTAGGCAACAAACTCAAGCTCCTCTGACATTTCTCTTTAAAAATTCTTAGACTTCTAATTTGTGACCAGTGAATTGTTTTGCTCTATCGTCTGCGCCTCCACGTTTGTCAGTACATCATGCGTCTGTAGAGTTCACTCTTCCACCAGAACTAAACTTGCGTACATAAGCTACAGTTATGAGTGGATATGTTTCTTACAAAAACGCATCTCTTCGCTTCAGAAGGCCTTAATTAACGCCCGGGAGCCTTATGGATTACTATTAATGGATGGATGCACTTTTTGGGGCTTAAAAAAGGTACCATTCACTCCCATTATAAAGCTTGGAATAGTTAGGATATCTTCAAATATAACTCTGATTGTGTTTGGCTGAAAGAAAAAAGTCATATAGACCTAGAATGGCTTTAGGGTGAGTAAGTTACAGGATAATTTTCATTTTTGGGTGAACTAACTCTTTATGTTCAAAACCTAACATAATACAGAACTGTTAATGCTAGTATTATTTATTTGCTACTGTGTTTCTCAAATGGTCTAAGAGATTAATTTTGAAAAGGACTGCACGCTGCAGTCGGGATGAAACATCATTCCAGTAGCCTATGTGAAAAATTCCAAAGCTCATCAAAACTAGGTTTGTTGTTAGATTCATGGAGGTACACACCCACTGATGCCGGGCCGACACTTTCTAATTAAACCTGCTGTGTGCCGTGCAGTGGAGATGAAAGAGCTCTTTTTTCCTTTTCTGTGGGATTCTCGTTCACAGTCTTCACATGCGCTGCAGCAAGAGTTGAGAAAGCTGTATGGAGTCTACGATTGTGAATGTCGCTCTGAGGTAGTTGCTCACATCTGCATTATGCTACAAACAAACAAAGCAACAAGCAGAAAAGAACAGAGCATCTCATTGCACAGCTTTATGCTCTACGATATATTGTGCTGCGTAAATATATGCACATGGTATGTTCTGAAACAGCCTTCATCTCTCTCCTGATATTACCCCTGTAACTACCATCAGAGGAGATGAAAAAGGAGAAAATTAGAGAGGTTGAGGAGGAGGAGGGAGAGAGAGAGAGAGAGAGAGAGAGAGAGAGAGAGAGAGAGAGAGAGAGAGAGAGAGAGAGAGAGAGAGAGAGCATTTGAGAGAAAATAAATGGATTTGGACCCAACCCAAGATTAAACTTGTGCCTTAGTCCACACTGAAAAGAGGTGAGTGGACAGGAGAAAAGAGCTGTGGACACAGAGTGATAGAGTGAAGCTATTCAAAGGCTTGCGGCCCATCTTTATTCAGATGGTGGTGATGATTGAATGGTGGTTTACATTCATTTTTGTCTTTTAGTCATGCTGACCCTTGTTCCTCTTGAGTCTCCTTCTCTTTTTCCTTTTGTGGATGTGTGTTAGAAGCATGCTTTGAGGCATTTTTACCCGTCAAATGACATCTGTACATTTTCACAGAGAGCAAATCCTCAGGCTCTAAAATGCATGTCTTTCAGCTATGCGAGTTTAAATGGCTGTAAATGCTTTTGTGTTTGACAGAGATATGAATTATACCTCTGTTTGTATCAGCAAAAAAGAAAAGCAGAATCGAAAGAGGATGGTTCTGTATAATTCAGCAGGAGGCGCACACACTATGGGGGAAATTCACTAAGAATGAATAGCACCTGCTGATGGCACCGTTTATTTGCATGAGATGTCGCCTCATTCGCTAAAGGAATTATGCAAATCAGGTAATGGTGCAAACGTGGCCTCAAATTTAGTGCTAAATTTAATTTGCACAGTGCAATTCCTGGTCTTGTGGGTTGGTTCCGAGTGCTTGGTTGTGGAGGATGCATTGGATTATCTATCGCTATATCGACACTTTACTAGGACTGTATATCATTTCTCCACTACTGCGATCCAAGAACCTGAATCAGCTTTAAAATGCAGAAAGGGTTTATTACGAGATCTATCATTTGATCATCATCAGATGAATTATTGATACCGTGTTCCATAGAAAATGTACACCCAAAATGTTTTTTAAACCCACATTTTTACACATTGAAACATAACACTTTTTAAGAGCCTCGATTATGCTTTTTCGGATATTACCTTTCAGGGAGTTTGTAATAGAGCTGTTTCTGAATGTTAAATGTGCAAAGTGTTAAAGATCAAAATGCAAGAATAATTTTTTTTTTAATTAAAAAAATACATTTTGAACCTCTAGACAAGTCTTCAGCAATTCCAGTCTCACTTTCTGTTACATGTGTAGCAATGTAACAAATTTGCCAGCGTGTGGTCTTCATTGGATGCTCGCGAACGACCTCTTCTTTCACTAAAGTTGTAGCCGAGGCCGGAAGAGTTTTGGTTCGTGTTGTCGACATGTCGAGAAGATACTGTTTTCTGAGCTGCTACACTCCACTTTGCATTCACTTTAAAATGGCGATCTAGACTTGATATGGAAAAACCGAAGCCATTGTTTGTACATTCTAAAGGCCCTATCATACACTCCTTGTTTTTTGCTAGTTTCAGCCCAACAGTTATAATTTTCCCGTCCTGCACCACGTTGTTTAAATAGCAAATGCACTCGCACCCCTCTGTGAGCGCAACTGGCTTTTAAAGGGAATGGGAGATTTTTCCAGTTGTTAAACTATAGCAGAAGTGGATTCGGACACGCCCTAAGTGTACTTGCGCCGTGTGCTTTAGACCATGCGCTTCGATCGGTAAAATAGGGCCCTAATTCTACCAGACTTGTAGCCCTGGAACCAATTAATCTTATCTATTTCAGTTCAACTCAACAGCTGTTATAGCACTTGCTAACATAACTTATTATTTACCATGTATATTTAATGAACAAGAAAGTATTACTTGTCACTTGCATTAGTGCAGTCGTGGCTTAAAGAGTCAATAGTCTTTAGCTTCATGCATCTACTCTTCAGCACAATGGTAACCACAAACACTTCCACATAACAGAAAATATTTTAAATATCAAACATAACAGCATTAAACACTAACAGTTTTTTCTCTTCATTAAAAACAAATAAATTATCACTTGATTTACCAACAGCTTGCGGCAGCACAAACTGTCATGATTTACTAAAGACATGAAGTGAAAAATTAGCGCTGAAAAGGCGTGGACACAGTTTTTTTGTGGATGACCTTATTGTTTATGCATTTGTAGGAGTTTCCCTTTCAGGTGCAAAATTTATGGAAGGAGAGTATTTAAATGAATGAGGTAATTTACTAAGATTTGCGCTTGTCAATTTACTGGTGTTTGCAGTGCACCATTATTTACTAACTGGTAGATTGAGTTGGTCATTATGGAAATGATCGGGCTGTGTCTGTGTTCTTTAATTTGTGCGTCATCAGTAGATTTTCACTTGCAAGCATACATTTATTGAAGTTGTGGTCCCCTGAATTACTTTTTAGAGTGTCTTACTGAGTATCAAGTTCTGAGGAAGCCACTGGAGCTGAAATTCAGATATGATAATAGTCGTTTTGTTTCCGACACACGCTGTATGAAGTAGACCAATCACAACAGACTGGGCTCTCTGTCCAATCAGAGGAGAGTAGACTCGAGTTAAGGAGGAGTTTAGAAAGACTGAACCTTTGAAATAACCATTTTCAGTGAGAAATTGAGGTAATGTGTAGGCCTGTCGCGATAGTCAATAAATCAATTAATCGCACAATAAAAAAAATTAGCTCGATAATTTTTCCGGCCACGATAATTTCCAGCGTCCGTTTTTATAACCATTTTTGCCGAGCGTTACATTATATAATCACGCTCTTATACATGTAAATGCTTGTAAGCACGACAAGACACAAGAGAACATGCTGTATGTCAATGTCCTGTCTGTGTGGCTGCGTCTCATGTCAGCTTATCGAGGGACATGACACACACACACTCACTCACTCGACGCACAGACAGACTCGCGTCAGTCTCCTGCTCACATCGAGTTCTCTTTTGCTTATTAACAAACAATAACAACAACAACAACAGAGATCACTTGAGTATTCTCATATTAGGAGTCTTAAATTAGTTAAATAACATCTTAAATAAACTTAAAGAGTTGTGAGGTAATGAGATACGCGGGACAGCGCGCAAGATCCGCATTCTGTTCGGCAGCGGCTGTTCTTAAAGTGACAGGAGCACTGATGATGCCTGTCACTAATGTTCATCAAAGAACAACGGGAACAGAGAAAATTGTAGCTTTAATGATGATTCATCTATATTTTATTTATTATTTATGCAGTTAAGAAAGGTGTTGATAACTATTACATTTCTGTATATGTCTAACAGAGAAGGCACAGGTAAATATAACATTTAATATAGGCTAATGGGTTTATGTAAAGATTGTTTTAAGTTCGATTAAATTAAAAGATGTTTTTTTAAAGCCTAATAAATGTTGAAATTGGTATCTTTCAGTTATACTGTAATGTAATGTCATTGATGTTTCATAGAGACATCAGTGATACTGGCCTGTCAATAACATGACAATAGAACACATAATTAACTGTCAATAAATTGTTTTTACATTAATTTGGAGAGTAACTGAAATTAAAACAATATCAAAACATTAAAAACGTATTAATTGTGATTAATTACAGATTTTTTTTTGATTAATTAGTAAAAGCAATTTTAATCGATTCCCAGCAACACAATCATCCGTTGCAGTTGCAAAGTGCATTTTTTTGTTAACAGACTGAGAGTCCATTGCTTTTTTTGTTTTGGTTGTTTTGTTTATTTATTGAAGATATTATATATTGATCTTTGAAAAGGTATACTTGCATTATTATGCCATTATCATTATTTTAAATTAAAATGCTCTCAGAAAGACAATATTATCGTTTATCGCAATAATTTCTTGGCCAATTTATCGTCCAGCAAAATTGGTTATTGTGACAGGCCTAGTAATGTGCAATGTATATTATGAGAAAATCAAAGTGTTTTTTGACCTTGGATGCATGTTAGATGCTATTGTTGGAGACCATCTAAACAAAATTAAGCCTTTAAAATAGCATTATGAGGGCATTTTAAATAATGTCATTGTAATGTGCACTTACATGAGATCGTTCTTCTAGAAACATCTAGAAATGTTTAGAATCTGCACTTTTCTAAAATAGAAATGTTACACACAGAGCAGAACACACTCCCACATGGGTGCCATCCATAGACTGTATAAAAATATGGACGTAGTGTCTGTGACGTCACCCATAGGATTCTGCAGAGTGGTTTTGAAGCGTAAAGTAGGGTCGAGCTGGCCGTTGCCATCTTAGCAGCGCGTCATCACGCTTCACTCCCGGATAACAGAAAATGGGCAAAGAGGTGGGACGTGGGCGGAGCTGAGGTGACGCGATTACTAACAAACAACAGATAAATGGCTACCCACCTGCCACTCAAAGTGCCACCTTAATTATGCAGAACTTTAAGGCTTTATATAATGTAAACGAATGAGTTATAAAAAAATTCACCCCCCTCACAGTTATCATGAAGGGCCGTATAGACCAAAACTAGAATTTGTACCAGGCTGTAAACATGTTTTATTCTGCTGTAAAGTTGGGCATTTTAACATGGGGCTCAATGAGATTCTGCTTCCTTCTGGAGCCTGTCCCTAGTGGCCAGTCGATGAACTGCAGTTTAAGTCACTTCTGTATTGGCTTCAAGAGAGATTGCCACTTGGTGTTAACGTCACATGACCAGCGAATGTTACTATTAAAGGGTTAGTTCACCCAAAAATGAAAATGATTCACCCTCATGCCATTCCAGACTCGTAAGACCTCCGTTCATCTTTGGAACACAAATGAAGATATTTTTGTTGAAATACCTGATTGATTCCTTGCTGAATAAAAGTATTAACTTTCTGAAAGTAGTTATGTATTATTAAATGTTTAGTTCAACCAAAAATGAAAATTCTGTCATTAATTACTTACCCTCATGTCGTTCGACACCCGTAAGACCTCAGTTCATCTCCGGAACACAAATAAAGATAGGTTTGTTGAAATCCGATGGCTTCCGGTCGCTTCATAAAATTATTGTTGAACCACTGTAGTGAGATGGACTTTGTAACGATGTCTTTAGTACCTTTTATGGGTCTTGAGAGAGGAAATATCATTGCTGCAAATGGAGGCCTTCCTGAGCCATCGGATTTCAACAAACCTATCTTTATTTGTGTTCCGGAGATGAACTGAGGTCTTACGCGTGTCGAACGACATCAGGGTAAGTAATTAATGACAGAATTTTCATTTTTGGTTGAACTTACCAATTAATAATACATAACTACTTTCAGAAAGTTAATACTTTTATTCAGCAAGGAATCAATCAGGTGACAGAAAAAGACTTTTACATTGTTACAAAAGATTATGCTGTTCTTCTGAACTTTTTATTTATCAAAGAATCCTGAAAAAAATGTATCAGTTTCCATAAGTACAATTCCAGTATCAGAAGTATTAAGTAGCACAACTGTTTTCAACATTGATAATAATAAGAATTATTGTTGACTTGTGTACTTACACTATCCCAAATGTCTCAAAGAATGTTTAAATCCAGAGAAATAAACAATTTTAACCAGGACACGAACCGTGTCCGTGCGTTGCCTATCAGTGACATCATATCCGCATTACTTTCGATTTCCGGGGTTTGTTTATTTGTAGAAACCATGCAAACACCAAAGATTAAAGATTAACACTTTAATATATTATGTGTTTTATTAGACAGGTGAGCAACTGTTTGGATACATTCATCGACAGAAAACGAATCATTGTCTAAATCTCGTCTTCTTGATTTACCGTGAGTACCATGTTTACCATGCCTAATATCGATCTAGCTCACTAGTATGCAACAAGTGTCTCATAGTAGCCGCTGAGCTAACACAGAGGAGCAGAGGAGCATTATAACATAACTTTCAACACACTCAAATAATGTATCTAATATGATAAAACAGCGCTGTTTTGCTCATACGCATGAGCGGGAAAAGCAGCAGCAGCCGCCTGCGGCATAATAAAAGC
Organism: Gobiocypris rarus; assembly: GCA_023029165.1. Classification (NCBI taxonomy): domain Eukaryota; kingdom Metazoa; phylum Chordata; class Actinopteri; order Cypriniformes; family Gobionidae; genus Gobiocypris; species Gobiocypris rarus. The sequence goes on along the minus strand of CM040927.1, from coordinate 30,715,672 downwards.
TCCATGAAATCAAGGCGTCATCAAGCTACGCAGTTGTTTTTAAAAAGTTACCTCTAGCTGTGAAAAATTACGTATTGTGGCTTTAAATGTCATTCATCTAGACCAATAGGTGTCAGTACCACTGGGAGTTTTGTGACCAATAACTAAATGTTAGCAAAAACGTATTGAATTCCCTTTTACATTTAGTTATGTTTCATATGACGGTGATTTAATTTACATATTCACAGAACAGCACTATACCAGCACAGATAGCTCCTGGATAAATGCAATACGTGTGGTTATAGTCAATAAGCTTTTATGCTGAACTGCCACACACAAACGTGATGCAACTGTTTATTGAATTCCCTTCAGATGGTTTTTGTCATGGTATTTTATATTTTATTTTTTATTCTCGCTCCTGTGAACTGTTTGTCGTCCATTTCACCCAGTGTGGCTTATATTTGTGAAGTACTCATTCTCCAAAGAGAAAGAGAATGATTGTCTCTGTGTTTGTGTGTGTGTAATATTTCATCGAAGCAGAATAAAGGTGTTAGATGATTTGAATATCATCAGAACAGAAGGAGGGTGTGAATTTAGATATAGCCCTTTTCCAGAGGTTTCACCCTCCTGGGCGTATGTGACAATGACTAAATGTGTGTTTGTTTGCGTGTGTATGTTGGTATGTGGGAGCAAATTAATTTGCAGACAACACCACATCACTAGGAGCAAATTAATTTGCATACAACACCGCATCACATTAGTTTGCAACAAATGTTTTTCAGAGTGAAGACAATGACAGACATTCATAGAGAATTTTTTATAATAGTGTCAGGCATCAGAGACCTGTCTGTCGGAGAGAGAGAGAGCATTGTAATCGCCTCGTTACGTATAACCCTCGCTCCCTGAAGGAGGGAACGGAGACGTACGTCGGACGTTACCGACGAATTGGGATCACTTCAGGGAGCCCCTATCAGCTTCGAGATAAAGAGAACTGGCCAATGGCCATTGGCGTGCGTGTTTTGCATATCGCACCGCCGCGCGCGGGTATAAAGCGGATGCAATCGCCACGCACCATTGTTTTTCACTGAGGAGCCGAACCAGTGACTCGGCCCTGTAGTGATGGTACAGCAACGTGGGCGACGGACGCACGCCTCCGCTTCCCTCCTTCAGGGAACGAGGGTTACATACGTAATCGAGACGTTCCCTTTCAGTCGGTCACGTTCGACGTACGTCGGACGTTACCGACGAATTGGGATCTTTGGAAAACGCCACAGTTTACTACCACTTCCAGCGCCCCGCGAAAAGCCCTCAGACCCGTCTGCACCGGGCGGAACTCACGCAGGGGAGTCACACTGCTGTTCCGCAAGACCCATTCAGCAGACTATTGGATAACGCTGGGAAAGCGTGCCCGGAGGACGCTGCGGAAGCCACATCAAGCCCAGAGGGAATTCCATGTGGAGAATACACGTATGGACTGGCCGTGGGCAGTACAACATACGAAAATCCCAGGGTGGCCCCGCCAAGTAGGCGGGGAACAACACCAGACTGAGACGGCAGAGCGGGCTCTGCCGAGGAAAGACACGGGCTCGCCGGGGAGCACTACCGTGAAGAATACACATATGGGACCGCCGAGGGGTCACAACATATGGAACCCAGCCTAACACAAGTTCCACCAATGCTTACGAGTGTTAGACCTGGCGTCTGACGCTCCGCCACGTCCGACTGCCGAGGGTTGCGGAGGACTCGACAGGGTTCGCCATTCTGGGAACTCGACTGGAGCATATAAGCGCACATATCCGTTCCAAGGGAAGGGAGTGGCGCAGCAAGCCGACACTAGAACGGGCACTTCGGTGTTACTGGCTAAGGGAAGCGAGCACACGGAAGCTACCGGCTCTACACGTAGGCTATAGAATCTAGCGAACGTGTTGGGTGTCGCCCAGCCCGCAGCACTACAAATATCTGTCAGCGAGGCGCCACGAGCCAGCGCCCAGGAAGAGGCCACACCCTGGTGGAGTGGGCTCTAACCCGAGCGGCAGGGCACGCCTTGGGAATCATACGCCAAGACGATAGCATCCACTATCCAGTGGGCCATCCTCTGCTTGGAGACAGCCTTTCCCTTCTGCTGTCCTCCATAACAGATGAAGAGCTGCTCTGAGGTCCTAAAGCTTTGCGTTCTGTCCACGCACCTCCGTGAGGGGCACGGACGGGACAGAGAAAAGCCAGGGCTGGGTCTGCCTCCTCCGAAGGCAGCGCTTGCAGGTTCACCACCTGATCCCGAAAGGGAGTGGTGGGAACCTTGGGCACATATCCGGGCCGGGGTCTCAGGATTACATGAGAGTTACCGGGCCCGAACTCCAGGCACGATTCGCCGACCGAAAATGCCTGCAGGTCCCCTACCCTCTTGATGGAGGCCAGTGCAGTCAGGAGTACTGTCTTCAGAGACAGAACTTTTAACTCAGCTGACTGCAAAGGCTCAAAGGGCGCTTTCTGCAGTGCGGTAAGCACCAGAGTTAAGTCCCAAGAGGGTATAGAAGGGGGGCGAGGCGGATTTAGTCTCCTTGCCCCCCCCAGGAACCTGACGATCAGATCGTGCTTCCCAAGGACTTACCTTCTACCAAGTCATGATTTGCGATAGCGGCAACATACACCTTGAGGGTGGAGGGAGACAGCCTTCACTCCAACCCCTCTTGTAGGAAGGAAAGCACTGACCCGACCAACACCTTCGGGGGTCCTCTCGGTGAGAGGAGCACCAGTCGACGAACAGGTTCCACTTCAACGCATAGAGTCGTCTCGTAGACGGGGCTCTAGCGAAGTGATGGTGTCTACCACAGTCTGTGGTAACCCACCTAGAACCTCCGCCCCCGTCCAGGGACCAAACATGGAGTGACCAGAGGTCCGGACGCTGGGTGCCAAAGGGTGCCCTGCCTCTGAGTCAGGAGGTCCTTCCTCAGAGGAATGGGCCAAGGAGGTGCTGTCGCAAGGAGCACTAGTTCCGGGAACCAAGTCCTGCTGGGCCAATACGGAGCTACCAACAGGACCTGCTCCTCGTCCTCCCTGACTTTGCACAGTGTCTGTGCGAGAAGGCTCACTGGGGAAACGATACTTGCGTGAGGCCCCGGGCCAGCTGTGTGCCAGGGCATCCGAGCCGAGGGTTCCTCGGTCAGGAGTAAAACAACTGGCAATGGGCCGAGTCCGGGCGGCAAACAGGTCTACCTGCGCGGTTCGAAGTGGCTCCATATCAGCTGGACCACCTGGGGATGGAGTCTCCACTCTCCGGGAGCACCTGCTGGCGTGAGAGCTCGTCGTGCACGCGATTGAGCAGGCCCGAATGTGAGTGGCGCGGCGACCTCAGATGCTTCTGACTCCACAGAAGGAGATGGCGGGCGAGTTGTGACATGCGACGGAGCGTAGACCACCCTGTTTGTTGATGTACGCAGCGGCGCAGTGCTGTCCGTCCGACCAGAACGTGCTTGCCTCTGAGCAGCCCCTTAAGGCAGCTGAGTGCAAGATGAACTGCTAACAACTCCAGGCAATTGATATGCCATTGCAGTTGGGGTCCCGCCCAAAGACCGAAACTGCAAGCCCGTTGTCACGTGGCACCCCAGCCGGTGGATGAGGCATCCGTGGAGACAACAGCATGCCTGGACACTTGTTCTAGGGGCACTCCTGCCCATAGAAATGAAGGGTCCGACCACGGGCTGAAGGTTTGGCCGCAACTCGGCGTCACTTGGACACGGAGGGAACCGCTGTGCCACGCCCATCTCGGGACTCGATCGTAGCCAGCGTTGAAGCGGTCTCATATGAAGCAATCTGAGCGGCGTTACCGTGGCTGCAGATGCCATATGCCCCAGGAGCCTCTGAAAATGTTTCAGTGGTACCGCTGTTCTGCGTTTGAACGAATTCAAGCAGTTCAACACCGACTGGACGCGCGCTCCTCGGTGAGGCGCGCTGTCTGGGCGACGAGTCCAGCTCCATCCCGAGAAAGAGATCCTCTGCGCAGAGTTTGCTCTTCTCCCAGTTGACCCGAAGCCCCAACTGGCTGAGGTGTCTGAGCACCATGTCCCTGTGTTCGCACAACTGCCCTCGCGACTGCGCGCCAGAATCAGCCAGTCGCCGAGGTAGTTGAGGATGCGAACGCCCTGCTCCTCATGGGAGCAATGGCGCCTCCGCCACCTTCGTGAAGACGCGACAGGGCTAGCCCGGCGGTAAGACCTTGTACTGATATGCTCGTCCGCCGAACGCAAAGCGAAGAAATGGCCTGTGTCGAGGAGAATCGAGACATGAAAGTACGCGTCCTTCAGGTCGATCGCTGCAAACCAATCGGGACGGACGCACCTGAAGATGCGCTGCGTGAGCATCTTGAACGGCAGCCTGTGAAGGGACCGGTTCAGCGCCGCAGATCCAAGATTGGCCGTAACCGCCGCTTTCTTGAGTACAATGAAGTACGGGCTGTAGAAGCCAGTCTTCATATCGGCTAGAGGACCGGCTCTATCGCGCCTTCGCCAGTAGGACCGCGATCTCCCCTGGAGCACAGGAGCATCCTCCTTCGACACGGAGGTGAAGTGGATGCCCTGAACTTGGGGACGCCGGGCGAACTGAATCGCATAGCCGAGTCTGATGGTGCGGATGAGCCAGCGAGACGGCCTGGGAAGCGCCAGCCAGGCTCCCAGGAACCGTGCAAGCGGGACCATCGGCACCACTGACGTACCGCAGCGGGGCAGCGAGGCGGCATGCAGGATCCGACTGGAACGGCCTGGTGGCGGCTCGCAGTGGGACCTGTGTGTGCTGTGCAACACTCACCTGCTTCCGCTGAGGGGATGTGCGAGTGCAGGAAGGCCTCTTGAGTGCGCCCCGGCAGCCGGCATCCCCTGCTGGCGAACAGAGAGGCGTCCCGAGGTGACAAGGCATGGGAGCGTCGCCCACCGACAGACGCGCTCTCTGGCACCCAGAGATATTGGAAACTGCTCTTTTCTGGACAATTTGGGTACCGCTGGCGCTGGGACCAGCGGCGGAACAGAAAATACAGAACAAAAATTCTCCCCGGCCCTCCTCCGGGAAAGGAGTGGTGCTGCAGCCATCTCCTGAAGAGCAGTTTCCTCCATCTCTGGGCGGCCCGTCTCAGGGTCTCTTACGACGGCGCTTGCCACCTGGCTTGGCAGCGGCCTGAGCGGCTGGACGCCTTCCCGCGGCCGGCCCACGCCACGGGCGCAATGTAGACTGCTGCTGGGCCGGGCGGAGCGGAGGCGGCGGCAGGTGGACGCCTCGGCGACGGGCAGGCGGAGGTGCTGCGGCCGGCGGTGGAGCGGAGCAGCCGCTGGTCGCCGGGGCAGGATGTGCCTGATAGCCTCCGTCTGCTTCTGGGCGGCCGAGAACTGTTGGGCGAAGCTCTCGATCGTCGCCCGAACAACCCGGCCGGTGAAATGGGGAGTCCAGGAACCGATACTTGTCGGTCCCTCATGTCGGCCAGGTTGAGCCAGAGATGCCGTTCCTGGACCACTAAGGTGGACATCGCCTGACCAATGGAACGGGCGGTGACTTTCGTCGCCCGGAGGGCAAGGTCCGTCGCCGTCCGGAGCTCCCGGAGGAGCTCTTGGTCAGGTCTACCCTCGTGCAGGTCTATGAGCGCCTGGGCCTGGTGCACCTGGAGCAAACTCATGGCGTGCAGGGCGGACGCCTGTCCACAGGACCTGTAGGCCTCGCAACGAGGTTGGAAGAGAACCTACAGGCCCTGGACGGAGACGCGGTCACCACGCCAGCTGGAGGCGGTCGCCGGACACAGTTGCGCCGCGACGTCCGCTCAACCGGCGGGATCCCCACGTAACCCTTGGCCTGTCCGCCGTCGAGGGTAGTGAGGAGGGAGGAGCCGCTAGGTCTGTTTCTGGCGCTGAAAGGCGCCGCCCACGACCTAGTCAGCTCACCATGCACTTCCGGGAAGAAAGGCACCAGGGCGGACGCTGAGAACCAGCGCGAGCCGCCCGAGAACCCCATCATCCAACCTCGAAGGTTCGGGACGTGGTGGAGGGTTCCACTGCCCGACCTTCTCGGCGGCCCGGGAAAGCATAGCCGTCAACTCGGGTCTGACTCAACCGTTGCCACTCTCCCAGAGGAGGCAGTACAGCTGAGTCTTCATCCTCCAAGGACTGAAACTCCTCCGATGCAGCGATCGACATCTGCTCATCCGCGGTGCCCGAAAGTCACCACTGACGCCCAAGGGAGGGGCCAGCAGTTTCTCTCGGAAGCACCACCGGCTGCAGAGCTTGTGAGGGATCAGGGGCCCACGGAGACTCACTCGGCGGGTTAGCCCTGACCGTAATCCTCAGATCACCCCGGGCATTCGTCGAAATAGGTCTATCCTGCTGTTGGGCAGGAATAACACTAGATCGAGGCATGCGGAGGGGACCCCACCTCCCCGAAGGCAGGCGAGTCTCGATCTAAGCTCCGCGATAGTCATGTTCCCGTGAGAACATGAACTATCCACAAACGCTGCCTCAGTGTGCTGAACGCCCAAACACGTGAGACAGCGATTGTGAACGCGTCAGCGGCGAGAGGAACGACCGCATCCAGAAACGCACGGGTGGAATGACATCTTGAAAAAGACGCAGTGTCACACCCGTGTTGCTCTTTTTGTGAGGAAACGCTCTCTTAAATGTGCTGAAGCACCCAGGAAAACCGCGCAGCACACAGGAATAGTGCAACCTGTGTGCTGCACTCACTGAAAAGTGCTGTGAGAACAGCAGTTGTTTGCTGCAGCTGTGAGCCCGCGGTCGCGCTGTTGTGTGCTGTAACGCCAACACGAGCGTCTTCTCTCTCTCTCTCTTCTTGCTGAAAAGCAGTCTTAGTCTTCGACCTGAACGCTGTTCGCCCAAGTGAATGACAATGGTGCGTGGCGATTGCATTCGCTTTATACCAGCGCCGGCGGGCGAGGTGCGATATGCAAAACACGCACGCCAATGGCCATTGGCCAGTTCTCTTTATCTCGAAGCTGATAGGGGCTCCTGGCGGTAACGCCACGACGTCAACGTGACCGACTGAAAGGGAACCTAATTTACCCTTTTATTTTCTTTCTCATATAGGGATCATCACAAGTTTTTAAATGTTTTAAACATTGCATTTTTCTTTTTCTTTTTTTGCCCATTAGTTTTATGCTAAAAACAAGCTTAATTAATCAGACAAATTTTTTTCTTCTGTAGTTCTGTATTTACATTCACCAAAGAATCATTTGGATTTGGTAACAATGTAGAATAATGGTCCGTCGTTAATAGGTGCGGGACTGATGAGTAGTACATGAATACTTCAGCCATCAGGGATGGTTCACCCAAAAATGAAAATTAGCCCATGATTTACTCACCCTCAAGTCATCCTAGGTGTATACGATATTCTTCTTTCAGACGAATAAAAGTTGAGTTATATTAAAAAAGTCCTGGCTCTTCCAAGCTTTATAATGGCATTGACTGTTGCTCTGTTTTTGAAGTCCATAAAAGAGCATCTGTCAGTCAAATAACGTGCTTGGGTCCGGGAGGTTAATAAATGCCTTTGGAAGTGAATTGATGTGTTTGTGTAAGCAAAATATCCGTATTTAAAACTTTATTAAGTAAAGTTTCGCCGATCGCCTTCCGTATTCAGTTTATGGCGAAAGTGTTGAAAGTGCCTCTGCAGTTCAAAGGCTTACGCTACCAGGTACGCTCCTCAGACGTCACATACGCATCTTAAACTCCGAGAAGGCACTTTCAACACTTTTCCACGGAAGGCGATCGGCCGGAATTTTAATTCAAAAGTTTTAAATGTGGATATTTTTCTTACACAAACGCAACTTTTGCTTCAGAAGGCCTTAATTAACCCCCGGAGCATATTATTGGATGGAAAGATTATTTTTTATGGATTTCAAAAACAGAGCAACAGTCAATGCCATTATAAAGCTTGGAAGAGCCAGGACTTTTTAATAACTCAACTTTTATTCGTCTGAAAGAAGAATGTCATATACACAGGATGACTTGAGGGTGAGTAAATCATGGGCTAATTTTCATTTTTGGATGAACTATTCCTTTAACTAATATAGAAACATTTAGGAGATAGAAAATTTAGGAGTACCTTATTAGGTAATAAATAATTACTGAATGGGATTGGCATCATTAAGAACTAATAGGTGACTATGACAAATTATATAAAAACTAATTATTTACTAATCACAACATTAACAACTGAGATGTGATCAATTGTCTTTTTACTCTCAAAGTGGTTCTTTATAAGTTGTCAGTTAGTGAAGTCATTAATGAGGCTAATCCCATTCAGTAATTATTGATTATCTATCTCCTAAATTTGATATTACTTACTTATTAGTTAAACTTGTTTCTATAATAGTTAATAGTAGTGGCTGAAGTGTTCATGTAGTTGATTCTTTGGTAAAATAAGTAAATACAGTACAAAAAAACAAAAACAAATCTAATTTCTACATGAAAAAGTTAGTTCAGTCAGACAAGAATTCAATTCAAGCTGGCAGAAATTAAAGCATAAATATCAACGTTATAAAGTACTCAACTTTTCTGATACTGGTGTTCCCACCATGCACTGGGGTTTGTATAAATAATGAGGTTGATTGTTCCCCGCTGTTTTCCAGTTGTTTTTACACTGTTTTATCATTGCTTTTGTTGTTAGATTTAGTAACTTGACATTTTGTGACATTTGGAGTTCATTATCTACTCAAAATGACACATTCATACTCCAAAACGATCCATCGCTGTGTTCAAGTGCAGAAACTATAGCTGCATTTCTACCAAAATGACCCAGATCAATTTGTCCCAGGAACTTTTCCCTCAGACCTTTCGCTGCCTGCATTTCCATCGCGGTCTCAAATAGTCCAATGACTTAAGACTGCGTGGACTTTCCTGTTCCTGCTGGATTTTGAACTCTGTATATAAGCTTAATTGAACCTTGTCATCGGCCCATTTGCAGCATTTTTAAATTCCATTGTTGATTCAAATAGCAAACAACTCTTACTGCACGCACACCGCAATAGACTTTTAAAAATGGTGGTTGAAATAAGATGCTGCGTGGAGTCAACCAATCAAAAAGCTGCGTGAACTCAACCTATCAGCATGTTCAGCACCCAAGTCCCATCCCCGAAAGTTAAAGGAACACACGGAGTACCACCCCAAAGTTCCTGCAGTAGAAATGCGGCTTATTATTTATTGAGTCTACACAATATCTATTGTATTATTTACTTAGATGTTTCTAAGTAAAACACACTTTCAAAGTACAGAGTAAAAAGTATTTCAAAGGAAACTAGTGAAGTAAAAATTTCTCAACCTTTTACTAGGCCAAGATAAAATGACTTATTCTTAATGACTTATGTTAATTTGACTTAATTTAGTTCAGCAGAGTTTACTTAATTTCATGTGGAATTTACTTAAAACTTGACAAAGAAAAATTAAGTGAATTTTACTACTAGAAACTTCCAGGCAAGTGTATTGAGGCAAGTTGAACTGTACAGGACAGTGACCATCCAGGACCAAGTTTGGACACCGCTGCATATGCTATAAAATAATTCATTAGCACAATCTTTTGCAATATAGACTGTTGTAAAGCAACATGAAATATCGGAGTGAACTATATTTGAAAAAAATAACAGCACTTTATATTCACTTAATCTGACTAAAATAATTTAAGCCGTTTATAGCTACACTTTGGGATTAGGGTTCTCTGTAAATTAATTAACTTTGAATGTAAATTTGCTTTCCCCATCTCATTTAAATGAGATCTTTAAGGATCAACTTAGTAATAATTCTCAACAGCTCATTCCTCATATCCATTTGATAATTTATGCCTGTAATTAAAGGAAATATTGAATGTAAAATGTTCTATACAGAGGTGCAGTTTTGTGTCAAACCACAATGGGAGTCTGCTTTTGCTATTGCAGTAACTCTTATGCACCGCAGGCACAGGATGTGTGAAATAGGCCTGAGTTTGAGAGATTTAGAGTGCGTCTCTGTTAATCTTACCCATAATATATCAGTCTAGGGCAGTGTATGAGATCCCATGCACCAATCATGATTATAGCATCACAAAGAATATTAAAATAGTTGGAGAAGAGTGAATCTAAAATGATATAAAATATGATGTAATTCCCCAAAGTTCTGAAACATTTCAGCCAGACATTTTCAAAAGGGCTCATTTCCCTGTTACAGATAATCAAGTGTCTGCAGCCCTGGATAATCTCAGACGGCACAAACACAGACTGCTCACTGACTGCCTGATGCGTATTGATCAAATAATTTCAAGCTCCGATTTGATTGGCTGGCTTTATGTAATTCTCACTAATACAGATAATCATACAATAATCAGGATAGGTAAATTGACTCCTCAACTAAAGGAGAGGAAAAAATGCTTCAGAATCTTTTGTTGTTGATGGTGTTGAAACATCGAAATACCCTATGGTAAATCTAGCTAAATAATGCAGGTACCAGACAGGTTACATGACATGCCCTAATTCTCAAAACTTTACCTGACTATTTTAAATATGCGTTCACGTTCAACAGGGTTTTTTATTTTTATTTTTTGTAAACACTACTGGTGTGCATCTTGAGACAAAACAATGGCATTGGTATATTTTAAGATATGCTAGTGCAAGCATTTTAGTCTGGGACTAGCTTAAACCTTGTCTGTGAAACCGGGGGTATATCACTTAACATGAAATCACAGATACGTTGCCAGTGTAAGCTTCACTGTGAATACTTCTACATTACTCTCATCAATGTAGTCCATACCCGGCAAGCCATAGCCGTAATTTCACCATTTTGCTTAACTATAGACCCAATACGGTCCGTCTATGAGTAACCTACTTCTAGCCAAAATAACCTTGAATTTGGTTACATGTTGTTTTTGCCAAAATAACTTGCGCAATGTATAATATTCCATTATGTAAGCTAAGTTAACAGTGATTTACAAGGAGTTTGTTTTCATTTCCTTGACATGTTCATGTTCTAGGTGACTAGTCTATTCTTGGTCTATGGCTAGACATCTATGAAATTTTCACTGACGGGCCAAATGTAGCCTTTTTTTTAAGGTGCTTTCACACCTGAGCGTTTGTTTCAGAACCTGGTGTGTTTTCTCCCTTGGATCGGTTTGTTTAGGCATATGTGAACAAGGCAATCGTGCTCGGATCCACAACAAAACAATCGTGTTCAGGCGGTCTTGGCCCGATTGTAAACAAATTCTGGGGCGGTTAGCTCGAGGTGTAAAAGCAATACGACCCAACGAACCAAGTGGTACCAGTTAACCTCTTGACAGCACTGTGAGATCCAGAGACAGCACGTTTGAATTTTCTGTGGTATTAATATGAATGCAGTATATAATTGAACAGCGGGAATGACAGCTACGTTCATATAGTGTTTGTGTGTGTCTCGACAGTTACAAATAAAGCCACAAAACTTGTCAATCATCTTGATGGATGACTGAGAGGAAACTCTGACCAACAAAAGGACAGTTGTACTTGCATGTGACTTACATAAACACATTTTAGTATGCTTTGAAATTTTGCCTTGTGAAAGTGAACCGAACCAAGAAGAAAATGCAATATTGTAACAAATGAAGTACCTGTTTCAGTACAAAACAAACGATCTATAGGCGTGAAAACGGCCTTAGCCTAGTTGTCAGGGCTGTGTTTGGATGGCTATTAGACATTGCTTGTTGGTTAGCAAGAACAAAAACGTATCTTGACTTTATCTAGTGGTTATTTTGGGAAGAACAGCAGGGGTCATTTTACCCCACTCTACATGCAGTCCATTAGGGAAGACAAGCGAAAAAAAAAATCTAGTTGGGAACCAGAGATTTAGAAAAATAAGTATAGTGACCATTTCATTTTGCATTTGTCAGAAACAATAAAGCATCTGGCTAATAATGATCGACAGAGATGCTAATTCTTGCTTTTTCTGAGAAGCTGTCTTAACAAGTCGCTGAGAGAGTTCAGCAAAATGGGGCAAAGGTCGAATCCTTGCGCTAAAGCTACACCACAATATATTACAAATCAGACACTATGACAACGTTACACTTCATTACAGTTCCCATGATCCTTCACTGCACCCTGGGTGACTGGGTTGTGTTTGTCTAACGGAGAATAGACTCTCTAAAAACAATGTTCTGATGTTCTCAGGATCCAAAATATGTTTTGTTGTTGTGATATTGCACTTCATATTTTCACTTTTTTTGCGTCGTCTGAGTTTGTGTTATTTCATGTTGCGTTTAGGAATAATATTTAAATTGAGCACATGTCAGCCTCCAGGGAAACATAAACTCTGACAAATGTCAAAGCACAGTGGGGAGAGAGAGAGAGAGAGAGAGAGAGAGAGAGAGAGAGAGAGAGAGAGAGAGAGAGAGAGAGAGAGAGAGAGAAAGGGGGGAAAGAAAGCTGAAAAGAGTAAAATATATATGTTTAGGTTTATATTGAATCTATGTATGTGTTTACTTAGTGCTGCTGTTTCATATCACAGCTTCTTCTTCTTCCAAAAAAAAAAAAAATCAGGCCAAGTATACTTGCACAGTGTTTAAATCAGATCTTGCACACACAGGACCACAAAAGAAGTGTTCAAACAATGGGAGGAACGAGAGTGAAGCTAATTAATTGTGAACATATTATGTAATTGGTCTCTGAATGGTCGTTATACACAGAATCACATTAGCTCTAAGTACAACAGAACTGATCCACACATGCATAATGTATGAGCCCCTGCCAGGCGGCATGAGCACTTCCATCTACTACTTTATCTTTCTGTTTGCTCTCATTTGGTCTGTTTTTACTGGCTCAAGATTCACAGCGCTATTTATGAGATGCTATGAAAGCATTTCTAAAATAAAACCACTCCTTAGGCTCAAATGTGATTACATTTAATGAAGAGCATGTCAGACCTTACGCTGGTTTATAGCAGGATTGGCTTAAACATTTAACTGAAGAATAATGAAATAAGTGTTGAGACAAATGCTTATATTCACTATTTTACTCTGAGGGAACATGATTATATTTTTTTTCAATAAGCTGAATTAAAATAATTGGATGAAAAGTGTTTTTTAATTGCCACTTGATCGTTGTTTTAAAATGAAAGTGAGTGAGAGTGATTGAGAGAGAGTAACTTTTTGTCTTTTAACTAAACTTTGTTTTTTGACCTCTTGCCATGACATATTCAGTGAACCAAAGACTTTTTCAAAAACTGAAAAACTGTCTTTGTAAAAAAGCTCTGATAATCGATTTCTTTTTATCATAGGTCATATGGAAATGATTCCCTCTTCTAACAGTAAAATTGTTTCTGTGTCTATTATCAAAGCAACACTTGCTCTCTTGCCCTAACCAAGCACTTAGGTACAAAAGTGCATCAAAGCCATGATCATTTGCCATCTTTTGTCTCCTGATTATATACATTTTTGCTTGACCTAGTTTTTTAATCTGTGCAGGGCCTTCAAATGACAGGCATATTAAAGATGTAACAAACATTGTCTACACAATGCTATGGTAGAAAATAATATCCACATTAAAAAGCACAATGAAACATGCCTCTCTGATGTAACAGATTATAAGTAATTAGATCTTGCAGGGGCCTGTTGCATAAACTGTTCATGTAGTATTAGTAATCTTATTTCTTTCTTTGAGGCTCATCATATCTTTTTTTGAGTCAACTGCATAAAAGACAGTGTTGATGTGACCGGTTTCTCCATGTATTAATACAATTCTGGTTTGAACCTCCTAAGAAGTGAGCCACATTTCCTTGCCATTTTGCTTTTGTGCTCTTGTGCAAGTGCAACATAGTCCAGTAAGAGCTGTGCGTGTAAACCTCACTCACCTGGCCTCAAGAGGCATGCTTGCGATGCTAGAGGCTGTGGTCTTTTGTGTCCTTGTTAGCCTCCCACGCCGGAGACTCTAGAGTAGGACCGGTTTCACAAGGCACTTGCACACCCCAGGTTACTAATAGTCAGCCGTGGCTGGTCTGTAAGGGCTGGTTGGGCACTGCACATATCAGAAGATTATTAAGGAGGCAGCTGACTTTGATGGAGGAATTTGCAGCTTTACTCGCAAACTACAATTCATGTTCATCAATAAGTTGAGAACTAGGACCGTTATAAACCTAAATATTCTTGAAGTGTAGTAATAGTAGTAATAGTTTGGTGTTTTCTGTTGTAATGATGATAGTAGCGCACAGCTGTTCTGTGCTCTGTCGTGATTAGCGATCACACTAAATGCATTCTGCGCCTGTGCCCAACCGAACAGCGTTCTGGCTCACCTCTTCCAAGCGGGCTAGGGCCGGCTAAACGAACCGAGCCCGGGCACGATATGGAGCACTCACACTAGTCAACCGAACCAGACATTAGGGATTAAACGCGCATGGGTACGGTGTGAGTACACCCTAAGCCTGGGTAGCGTTTGTCTGAGCCCTCCCCAGCTCTACAGTGCACCACAATTTTACCAGTGTAAATTTGCGGTGAAAAATGGAACTGCAGCACGTTCTAATTTAGAGCCATTGGGAGCAGATTTTAGACGTGTATATTAGTCTTCGTTAGGTCGGTCAGTCAGTAGCTGCCATGTGTGTTCTTCCTATGTGGAGTAGCGTATCAAACTAATGAAAGTATAAATCCTTTAGTTTAAACGTGCTCATGTGAATAGCCTATATATAATTACGATGTGTTTTTTATTTTGTTTACTTTTTATTTTACCTTTTACAAAATTGACATTGCTTATTTTTTGTTTGTTCGAAGAATAGACATTAAGTTTTTTTCCTCACTGGAGTTCGTACACAACTTTTAATATTCTAAAATAACATAAAGGTAATTCTAAAGCCGCATTTCCACTGATATTTGGACGTAGTGACGTATGACTGTGCGCAACTTTCCAGTTCCTGTTTCCAGTCCCTAGACCCTGGTGAAAGTTCCTGCAGTGGAAACGTGGCTTAAGATATCATTCAATGCATTTTGTGCTGTCAATCATCATTAGCACACCACCCTCACTAAGACTTTTGCCAAAAGTGTGTCTGCATGTGTTCAGCGATTAGAATATAAAGCTTACAAATTGTTTAACATAAACCCAGAATCTGCTCTATATCTACTGTAAATTAATGGCCAGGAGCTGCTACTGCTAATAGTTTGTATTATGAGGGTCGCTTCTGACAAAAGTGTATGATGATAAATGACTACTTAATATTTATGGGATGTGTGTGTAGTAGCGAGAGATATTTTGGTATTCATACAAAGCTCTTGCATGTTTCCTTTAGTAAAATAATGAGAGATCTGTGATATTCCAGTTTGGTGCATTGGTGCCAGTCCTTTAGTCTCCACAGCACTTGCAGCACAGAGCTCTAGGGAGTCTGGCATAGAGCTGGCCCAAAACAGAATGAAAAAAAAAGCAAAGGCCTTTGGTTTACTGGGGTTTGATGGAACCCTGGCTGTTAGGGAAATGGACCACATCCCAGATGGCTGGTGGTTTGATCCCTTGTGAGTAAGCTTGTCCGCCGTACTAGTAGCACCTTCCTTTGCCGACTGTATGTGTGTCCTTGAACGAGGCACTTAAATCCCATTTTACTCTGAGAGTAATGTTGCATGGCTGACCCTCTGCTCTGATCCCCTCTTGACATGTATCTGTGCAAGAAAAGACCAAGAATTTCCTGTACTCCATTACGCTTTTAAACCAGACTCATCTCAGTTCAGCAACCCTCAGTTCTGTGCAAACTTCTATTAGCAGCTGAAAAAGATCAAATGCACTAGTGTGTACCTCAGTTCTTAATGCAAGAAGGCAGATGGCTAGATGTTATTTTGGGTAATGCCGCCATCTCTTTAATGGTGTCGTGACAGCAGAAATTGAATTTTCCTTGAGCTTTAGAAATATAAGTGTGTTCGTACTATTAAAAGATTCTGTAAGTTTCATATTAATACACCCTCGGCCCTCCTCATTATAAACAGAGCATTTATGTAATCAAGCTCCAAAAAAAGCTTGTTTGGATATGTGGAATATGTGCTGTCACATGGGCAAATACATATGCAAATGACAGCTTTATTTCTTTTACCAGGTGTTTTGTTTGTTTGTCATTCATGTAATCTTTGTAAAATAATTTAACCATGTGAATGTTACTCCTCTTTCCTTTTGGCATTGTGTCTGTATGGGAGAGACATGAAAAGGGTGAATTCACACAATATAAAAGACTTCTTTATACCAGAGATTAAATGATGAGTTCACTCATCGATTGGTGTCTGGTGTCTTATTATTCTGCAAAAGAGAAAAAATGCTGACAACACCGGTTACACTAAAAATGGCTTAATGACATTTATTTTGCAAATTGAAAATTCATATTTTGTTTAAACCTCCAAATTACGAAATATATTACAAAATGTACTTTAACTTAAACAAGTTATCTGGTAAAGAAAAAAAAAAAAATTCAAGTATATGTTAGCCAATATTATTATACATGTATTTTAGATCTACTTGTTATATTTTTAGAAAGAACACAAATACATGAATAAATTTCGGTAGCATTTTTCAAAAAATATGTTTATGTAAATCTATCTAACAATATATTTGCAATTTTTTTGTATATTTTGAAATATATTTATCAATATTTCTGAAAGCTGTTCTTTTCAGGGCTTTTTTTTACCTTTATTTTGCCTTTTTTTTACAAAAATCTTTTCTTTCCTTTATCGAAAATAAATGTTTGCCATTAAATAATAATATAACATTAATAATAAAAAGTGTAGCTATGTTTGATGTGCTTCAGCAAGTGTACAGCAGTTAGTGCTGGAGATTTACAATTTGAACCAATCAGTAAACACTTGACCGTGACATAAATGAGATGGAATGAGAGACTGAAGTTCTAGAATGGAACTCTAAGCAGATGACCTGGCAAAATCTGCTAGTGTCTTTACGATGATGAACTGCAGCGGTTCTGTCATGCCAATCAGAGCTCCTCTTATTTTCTGCCTGTGGTGAAGAAACAAACATTTGCTTGTGATCCACTGTTTCCAGCACATTATATTGGGAGCTTAAATGTGGCTTCTGTGCAGTATAAAAATAGCCCTAGATAGGCTAAAATAACCACAATAATATAAGCCCCCAGCCCCAGGCACCCGCCATATCGCCATGCACGTCAATGAATAAGAAGCATTTGATTGATTTTTCATCTCTCACCTGCGTGTGTCTATATGTATCTGCTATTTTTGTGTGCATGTTTGTTCTAGACTGTCTAATGGAAAAGGTTTGTTAAGAGTTTGTGGCAGTGATCTTGAAGGAGTCCAGTCTTGTATCTGTGGGAAACGAGAGAGACCACTCAGCCAACCAAGCGTTCATCACCATGGCAGGTACTCAACTCTCCAGCCAATCAAAGATAATTAACCGCGTGCTCCATCTCAAGTGCATGCTGAAACATTGCATGGAGTGAGGGAAGGAGAAAAAAAAGAGAAACAAGGGAGAAAGGCAGGTCAGACACAGACAGCATCTTTTGAGACCACAGTCTGAAATATCCTGTCACAACATTTTACACACTAGCTTCTTGCACTAAGCATACTTGCATAGAAGTCAATAAACCCATTTCCTGCCTCAAAACGACCTGCTAAAAAGCTGCAATTTGTTTACAGGCACAAAAATGGCATGATACAAGACTAGGAATCTGTTATTGTACTTGAAGATTGCACCTCTTTATTTAACTTTTGTTAAAGGTGGGGTAAGTGCTTTCTGGTAACCGATGTTGATATTTCAAATCACCAAAACAAACACGCCCCTATTTTGATAGCTCTGCCCCACACATATGTAACCCAGTCAACGACTATGGCGGAATCTGTGTGTTAACTATGTAATCCAGATGGAATGTTCAATGAAAAACTCATCCCTTCCATGCCAAAGACACAAAGCGTTCTCATGAACAACTCGACAGCATGAGCACGACAGTCCAACTAACGAACATATTACAATTATTACAAGATTAGAGGGATATCGATCACGAATAGAGGGAACAAACATACAACCCCAAATCAGAAAAAGTTGGGACAGTATGGAAAACGCAAATAATATAAAAAAGAAGTGATTTCTAAATTTACTTTGCCTTGTATTTCATTGCAGACAATATGTTTCATGTTTTGTCTGGTCAACTTCATGTCATTTGTAAATATGCATCCTTTCCTGTCATTCAGACCTGCAACACATTTAAAAAAAAGTTGGGACAGTAAAGCATTTACCACTTTGTAATGTTGCCATTCCTTTTCACATCACTTAAAAGACGTTTAGGGACTGAAGACACCAAGTGATGAAATGTTTCAGGTGTAATTTTGTCCCATTCTTCCTGCAAACAAGTCTTAAGGTGGGCAAAAGTACGGGGTCTTCATTGTCGCATTTTGCGCTTCAAAATGCTCCACACATTCTCTATTGGAGACAGGTCGGGACTGCAGGCAGGCCAATCAAGTACCCGTACCCTCTTCCTCTGCAGCCAGGACTTTGTAATGTGTGCAGAATGTGGTTTTGCATTGTCTTATTGAAATATGCATGGATGTCCCTGGAAAAGGTGTCTTCTTGAAGGCAGGATATTATGCTCCAAAATCTCTATGTACTTTTCAGCATTAATGGTGCCTTCACAGAAGTGCAAGTTACCTTTCCCAAGGGCAATGACACAACCCCATACCATGACAGACCCTGGCTTTTGGATTTGTTGCTGGTAACAGTCTGGATGATCCTTTTCTTCTTTGGTCCAGAGCACACGGCGTCCATTCCTCCCAAAATATACCTGAAATACTGATTAATCGGACCACAGTACACGTTTCCACTGTGTGATGGTCCATTCCCACAAAAGTCGCAGTGGTGGTGAAATGATGGGTCAAGTGGCATATTGTTGTTGCAAATGTGTAATTTAGACATACAAATATTGCACATATTTTTCATCTGCGCTACTACCCGCCCACAAGGAGTTAATTATCCGCCCACATCCCCGCGCGTTAATTTTAGGAATGTCACAAGCCACCCGTTTTAGCCACCCGTTGCAGGACTCTACACACAAGCATATTCAAGCAAAAGCCAGCATATGTTAGATCTGGGAAACAAAACAAAATCAATGTTACTCGCCTATCGAGAAATAAAGCAACCTCTGTCTTCGTTCCTTGAGTTCTCTCCAGCGCTGAAAAGTTGTATTTCTTGCCTGATCGTAAGCCTTCTTCTTCTTCTTCCACATGTGTTTTTTATCTCCCATCTCTCTTTCTGTCATCGTTCAGCAAATGTCCATCCTGTGTCGTGTCTTTTGAATAATGACGTGTACTGAGCGCTCTCTTCCCCCTCTCATTAGTAGACACGCCCCTTACTGCTGGCTATAAGCTTATTATGGTACTCGGCCCTGAGTCACAGTTCTAAAGCAGTTTTTAAATAACACTTACCCCAGCTTTAATTATGCACCTGTTTTCAAATCCTGCCCTAACAGATTTATTTTTAAGCAAGCAATTGCAAAATGGGATCTGAAGTCAGTGAATGCATTTTCACTGGTTTGGAAAAGAACAGTTTTTGGCATTGTAATAACTCTTTTTGTGTTCCACAGGAAAAAGTTGTAGTTCTGAGGTTGGGTTAATGATGACAGAATTTCAGTTTAAAGGAAATGAGCAGGTGTGACTCAGACTCGTCATGATGTGAATGGTGATTTCTGCCTCAGTGTTTTAGAGCAGGGGTTTTCAAATTGGGGCCCTGGGGGCCACGAAGGGGTGCTAGGTGGAATGAACAATCCGATTTTTGAACTATAAACGTTTAACACATTTACCAAATAATTTCTATTACATTAAAATGTTTCCTACATTAATAGCAGATTAATGTAAGCTACACTATAATTGTAATGACATTTCACAGACAGGAATATAGTAGAACCCAAGTGCGGGAGTTAATTAGACAAAAGGCACTTAGAAACAGGCAAGTAGAGGTGAGAGGTGAGTTTCACAGGTAAGTAAACACTTCCCTTGCACAGTCTTTTAGTCTCTGGTAACAATTTAGGCACGAGGTAAATAACAGATTATAATTAGAATCCTTAAATAGGCATAACAGACACATACACATTCGCAGAGAACAAGGCAGAATAGCATCCAAGACACTGAACAATGGCTCAAGGTAAATATATTGGGGTGAACTGAAAACTCAGGAATCACAGTCTTTCCACCTAGGACATTGAGAATGCGGGTACAGTAAGTATATCTTTCATAGGGAAACACAGAGTGAGTAAACTAATGCATATTGTAATGTGGGGGTGTAATGCTATTTCATGCATTCTGACTTATTTACACGGTTGAAGAGTTGGATTCTAATGCTAAACATAGCCAATAAAAAACAACAACAAAAAAACAGTATTTCTGTGAAATACACTAAAACACTCCATAAGTTTCAGAAAGGTTTTTTTATGAGTATGGCCCTGTATAAAGTCATAAATGGCAGAATTCCTTTAATGGGCACTTCTCCTGAATGACTGTGTGTGCACATCAACCAGAGCAAGAGCAAGCTTATCAACAAGCTTCGTTCGGGTTACAGAAGCTGTCGGCAGTACTGTCATTTTGTTTTTAGACCAAAAAAATCAACAATGTCACTAAAGAAGTGTGTTTTTGGTTGTGAGGGAAAGATCACCTTGTTCAGCTTTCCAAATAGCGTTAAGGAAACAGTGAATGCAGTTTGTTTTTTTGGAGCAGCAATGGAGTTCTGCTAGTGTGTTTGTTTGTTCCCGATTATGAGTCGAAACCGCAGGCGCTGAGTGGAACTGCATCAAATGTCTGTGTTTTGTTGGCAATCGGCGCATAAGTGCATATAATGTAAACAACACGAATGTATAGTGAATCGAAAGTTACCCAGGGGTAATGCGATGATGTGTGTGTGTGTGTGTGTGTGTGTGTCATAGGTGTGTGGTCGTGACTCTTTAGCTCCGCCCACTGCACACCTCCACGAGTTCGGCTGTTTATGGAAAGAATCGGTACAACGTAAATATGATCAATCTGAAGCCTCTTGGCAGAAACTAAATCACTTACATTTAGAACAGGCAGGAAGGAGGAACACAGGTAAGGTGAGCCTAGGGCTGCATTCAGATTTTTTTATGCCCTTCCCTCGCTAACTTTCCTCCGTCTCCTTCACTCGGATGTACGTCATTGCTTATGTTGCACGAGTGCCCACTACTGGTGGAACCCTTGCAATGTGGTTAAGTGGAACACCCTAAGCCCTTGATTACTCTGAATCCGCAATGGAGTTGATTTATTATTTATGCATCATTCTACGGACATGAAAATGATAACAATACAATAAACTATTACTGTGTAATATAAATTAGCTTAAGGTAGCTACAAGTATTAAAGTTGAATTTCACAACGGAAGGCCCGCCTCTCCATTCATTCAATTGGACAATGGGGGGAAAAAAACATGTTGGGCACTTTTCTGTTTAGAGTTGATTTTTTTTTTCAACTACAGGTGCTCAGAGCACACCTACAAAAATGCAAGGCATAACAGACGGCTAAAATATGCTCACTATCAATAGGAAATTTAAAAAAAGGTGCCTCTCACTGCAAAAACATGTTCTGGCTTAAATGTCATGTTCTGGCTTAAAAAGGCCAGACACCAACTGAATGACAGTGTGGTTTAGTCCAATATGTTGCTTAACATGTTTTAGTTCAAGTAATGTAAATGTTAAAGTAATGTTGTTAACTTACTGATCATATAATTCTTATCATTGAAGATGCATAATAATCACACTGGCACGCGCCAGTTTAAACAGGCATGACACTTCTGGACGTCTGCAAGCTGAAAGCAGAGTTACAAAGAGAAGACAAGCTGGTGACATAAAGAAATGAGAAGGTTGAAAGAACAATTGAGACAGAGAAAAAAGGGGGACCAAGACAGAGTGGGAATGAAAGAGTCGTATATATGGGAAGATGAAAGAGAGGGCAAAAATCCACCCCTCTTCTCCCTCCAGTGCCCTGCCAAGCTTCTTGCCACACTGGCATTAATAATGCAGTCCCAGTTCAATAGCTCCAAACTCAGGCATACATGCGTCAATCCCACCCCCCACCAGGAGAAGGAGATCTGCAGAGGTGAACAGATTAAAGAAGGACAAGGAGGTGAAAGAACGGGACAGAAATGAGGGGCCTTAATTGGCAATGATTTTGCCCTGGTCTCTGAGTTCAATGCTGCTTTAAAGAGTTTCCCCAGGGCATGGAAATCGCAGTTTAAACTTTTTAGATCAGTGATTGTACTGAACATATTATAAGTGTGTTTGCCAGAAGCAAACATTTGCATTTCAACAGCAGTGTGTGTGTGTTTCTTGAAGAATATACTGTGTTTAAGTGGCCGCTAATGTAAATCCAAGTGACCATCCTTAGCTCTTGGGCACACTTAATCCCCCATCTCCATCACATACACGCGGTTTACATTGTAATATCCTTATACACAATTGTGTCCTCATAAACCATATATACAAGAACACACAGGCACACACACACACACACACACACACACACACACACACACACACACACACACACACATGTTTGTTTTTGTGAAATGTGGGGACATTCCATAGGCGTAATGCATTTTATACCATACAAACCGTATTTTCTATCCCCTACACTGCCCCTGCCCCTAAACCTACCCATCACAGGAGATTGTGCAGTTTACTTTCTGTGAAAAACCTCATCCTGTGTGATTTATAAGCATTTTGAAAAGTGAGGACATGGGAACGTCCTCATATTTCACCCTCTTTTGTAATACCTATGTCATACCCATGTCATTATACACATTTGTGTCCTGATATTTCAAAACATGCCCACACACACACACACACACACACACACACACACACACACACACACACACACACACACACACACACACACACACACACACACACACACACACACACACCATCCTTAGCTCTTTTGCCCACTTAATCCTCCATCTCTTCAAGGATAAATAGTACGCGTGTGCAATGTTGTGGAATGTATATGCCAAAATAAGTTTTGGTGTGCATATACTACGCAGTTTTTTGCGTGCATATGACACACACTTTATGACGTGTATATGACACGCCATTGGGTAGGGTGTGGGCGGTTTGTGCGTATGATACGCCATAAAGTGCGTGACATATGCACGTGAAAAACTGCGTACCATATGCACGGCAAAATACATTCCACAACATTACACTCTCGTATTATTATGCATTTTCATTCGACCGGGCTCAGCAGACACACTCACGGTTTACATTGTAATGCCCATGTCATTATACACATAAAAGCACACACACACACACACACACACACACACACACACACACACACACACACACACACACACACACACACACACACACACACACACACACACACACACACACACACCCACACCCACACCCACACACACACACACACACACAAACACACACACAATTATATGAATAGATATCTGAAAAGCTATCTATTATGTATAAAGCTTCATACTATTGGTCCCTATAATTCCCCACGGTGCGATTATGACAATTTGTCCCCAAAAAATAACTAAGTTCATACATAAATTTCATATTTAGGTCTACTTTTCTCTCCTTGACTTCTCACCTTGTGTTCTGCTAAATATAGTGTGTGTATCATGTTTATGTAATCATGTTGCTCTTTTCATGAATAATTCTCCAAGAAATGAGTGGTAAACATTTTAATTCTACATACATACAAACAAATAAGCCCCCTTTCCACCGACAAAGTAAAACTTCAACTACACTACTGTTCAAAAGTTTTTAAAACATTTCACAATATTACTATTTTTACAGTATTTTTGATTAAATAAATGCAAAATAGTGTACTGTAATATTTAAGCTCAGTTTGGGTTTCATTTCCATTGTGTTAATTTCCTGTTTTGCCTGCCTTTGTAATCTAGTTAGGTTTCCTTTGTTCTCTACCTTCGCCATGCTCCATCTTTGGACTTGACAATGTAGTAATGAATTCAGTTGCATCATTGTTCTGCTATCAGTGGAAATGGGCATTTTTTAGAGAGAAAAACACATTAAAATACATGGACTAACTTCAGAGAATTCCAGAGTACAAAGTCAGAGATGGATTATCGAAAAATATTGAGAAAAGAAGTGATGAAGAAATACCAGGCAGATGTGTTCAACTTCAGTAAAGGCCTCTTTTTGACCTCAATGTACTGGAAGAAATAGTAATATCACTAAAGCTGGCCACAATATGAAATGTTCTGTGCTTGGATCAACTGAGCAGGTAGAACACACAAACAAACTCTTTCTCACACACACAGTTTCTTGTTCAATGGCTCTATGATTCCCATAGCTGCACAAGAACTTATGGTACCCCTGATATTCAAACACATTCCCATGGCAACCTATGACTTGCATCCCATAAATCAAACTGCAAGAGCAAAGACTGAATTTAATATAGTGTGTGTGTGTGTGTGTGGTCCCCTCAGTTTTGATCCTATGGGATTTGATCTTTTCCATAGAAAGGGTGTAAGATGCTTTTGCAGTAATCCTTTTGAGCTAGATTATATACTGTTTCAGCTAGGCCATTCTTTGTCCTGGTTATAGATCTAACACAGCGTGATAAAAACTAGATAGAAGTCAAAATGCATGTCAACCTGTCAGATTATGAACATGCATCAGTGGAAAATCATTCTCCTGTCAGACCACAACCAGTGATGCTTTATGAAGACTGGAGAGCGTGTCTGAATGCATTTGTCTTGGGCATTTGTTAATGCCATCCTCTTTAAAAGTTTGGATTCTTGGAAACTTTCTCTGTGTATGACAACTGCCAATTTAAATTAAGGTACATTTACACAGCAAAAAAAAGTTTTTCTGTTGTGTTTTTCTCATATATACGACAACATTGTCGAAATGATCCCCGTTCACACTGTATTATGCATGCCAGGCCAGTAGCTGACAATATCACTTTTTAAATAAACACCACCTTAGATTAATATATGGAGCCATTTACACAAACCCGTTGTTAAAGGTAGGGTAGGTAAGAATTATCTAAAACACTTTTGTCCAAATTTGATTAAACTTTCTTTAAATGTCAATACATAATTAAATTGTAAGTAATCTGAAAAAGAGAGAGACTTTTTAATCTGCAATAAACACAGCTCATTATTTTCGTTCGGGACGAATCAAGTGATTGGCTTGTGCGACTGTCACTCTCTCTCGCTACCATGGCTACCACCCCTTTTGCTACAGGATCTGCCCACATGCGCGCACCTCTGCTTCCTCGGAACCTGTTGCCCGCCCTCTTGCACGACCTCTTCTGCTTCGCCCTCGACCCCGGCCTTGTCCTCGAGCCGACGATGCGGTAGGCTACTTGTCTCTGAAGTGTAGTCCTCATCAGAGCCAGCAATGCTTCAATCATGGAAACTCTTACATGCAAAACACCGTATACCTATGTTATGAATCTTACACGAAATTCATCTTCATCACAGTATAACTGATGTTATTGGAAAACATGTATCAATGCTACCCGTTTTTAGCTCTGCCTTATAAATATAACTAGCTCGTTACCGAATCAAACAAACATATATTTGAAACTTTACCAGTATCGGTATTCTAGCTTGATAGTGAGTACTAAAAGACATATTATTTGTTTATATTTATACTGATAAAGTTAGATTTTCTATTACATGTGATTCTGACATGATGTCACTAACGTTACATGCACTCCGCTCCTTCTCCGCTCGTCTCAGGTAAATAATGCGTCATCCATATTAGCGGCGGAGCGCGTTCATATGTTCTGGGGGCGTGGCTTTGGAAAGAGCCCAGAAGGGAGAAGGTGGAGTGAATGGAAATAATGAGCTGTCTTTTAAACATGAGAGGTTTAAACAAAGTTTAAACAAACTTGGAAAAAAAAGTTTTTTAACCAATTCTTACCTACCCTACCTTTAACTAAAAATGGAAAACGTTTTGGCTTGAATTTACGTGACAGCTGTGTTTAGGATCCTGAAAATGCAAATCTCTAAAAATGGTTTCAAAGAGCAAGTTTTTGAAAACGATAATAATATCGTCTTCATATAAACTACAAAAACACAAATTTGTGCAAACGGTGATGTCATTGCTCATGCTCATTAGGCATGCTTGAATACTTGACAACCAAAACAACAAAAGCAGACTACAAGACTGTGTTTGTGCTGTTCAAGACACTGAGTTTATTAAAGGTGCTATATGTCTATTTTTAAGTACCCATAAGGGAATAATCATTGCTCTCAGTTTGCTTTTCCTAATCTCATGAGACTTAGTTCTGATTCTCATATATCTCTCATTTCAGTATCAACCGAGTTTCAGATGTTTCTCCTAAGACTCCTCAGGAGAAATAAGAGTAGACGCAACTGAGACATGAGAAATATTTGAGAGAAAAGGAGTGCAAATTGAGAAACAAGAAACATGGGAGATCTCTTTATTGTCTAGCTGTAATCGCTTTCAAAACTCTTTCAAAGACATTGTGGTTTTTTGATAAGAGAGCGGAAACAATGGGAGAGGCGAGAAGGTAACAGGAGCAGGAAAGTATACCTTTAGCTGGGACTTGAACTCGTCCTGTCTGAGGTGCTGCTGTGCTTCAATGTTGATGTGCTGTCCACTAGGCAATGGCTCTGACAGAGCTTTCCCTAATTTCATGATACTAAAGGCTTTTTATCCCTTATATGTCTCATTTAGGTATCAGCTTTGCCTTCTGGTGCCAGTTGCATAAACTCAGTCAAAGTAGTTCTTAAGTTACTATGCAACTATTCTAGTAGTTAACCAAAGGGTAATCAGTCTTACTTTTCCAATTAAAATTAAACTACCTTTTTATGTAACTGACTTAAATAAGTTAATACTAGGCTTGGGGGAGAAAATAATTCATGACTAACTTTTAAGACTAGTCTAAGAAGTTTTTCAACCAACCCCAGATGTCTTACATTTTATTTTAGGAGAAACATGTTACATTTTAAATTTTCACTAATGTTGTGAATACTGAAACTATTATTCAGTATTATGTGTTTCAGAATATCAACGATTACTCATTTAAGTTTATCTTCAATGCCCAGAAATGAAAATGCAGTACTTATTCCAAACAAGGATTAGACAAGTGTACAGTATTTAGTTCTTAAATAGATAAATTCTTTCTTTATAACAAATGTAATTCTATACCAGTGCTTCATGGTTGCTGCTTAACCTTTTTGTTCTTTGTTTAACATTGCAAAGTTTGTCTTGTACGACGGATTTAGCATACACGTAAACATAGGTTGTTTTGTTCATTGTGCATCAGAACAATGTATTGTGCTTGATTGAAATGCCGTGGATGAATCACATATAAGCTACCCAGAGGGAAGAGAAAAAACCCTTTAACAATTCAAATGTTTCTGCGAGATTTAAATGAGGTTACATTAACATTAAATTAAGACTTTTTCTTGAGTCTCCTGTTTCTCACACTTGTCTCCCGAAACAAAAACTCTAACATTCTCACATTTGTCTCCTTTAAAGATTTAGAGTAGATCTCAACAACACACACATACTGTGCTCAGATTTTTCTTCTTATCGAGAAACACTCGAGCTCTCACACCTCTCTTCTCTGAAGTTTCATAAGAGATCTCAATAACATCACACACTGTGCTCAGACTTTTCTCCTTAGCGAGAGTCACTCAAGTTGTCGCACTTGTCTTCGCTGAATATTTAAAAGAGATCTCAACACAAATTGTGCTCAAATTTTTCTCCTCATCTAGAGACTCTGAAGCTCTCACATTTGTCTCTAAAATTTAGAAGAGATCTCAGCAACATCACACTGTGCTCAGACTTTTCTCCTAAACTTAAGACTCTGAACCTCTCACATTTATCTCCTCTATAGTTTTAGAAGAGACCTCAGTAAATAAGGTTAACGTTACTCTTAATTGTTGATACAATAAGAAAGCTGTACAGTTTATGTGCATGGAGCAGATCATTTGCTTGACAAACGTGAGAGCGTGTCTTTAGATAAGGAGAATAATTTGAGCACAATGTGTGATGTTATTGAGATCGTGTGAGAAACAGGAGACTTAAGCAAAAGTGATCTTAAAGTTTTACAATTTCTAATGTCTAGGAGAAACATTTGAGATGCTAAAGATATCTCACTTTTTTCTTTCCTATGGGTAGGCCCTAATAAATCACAAAAATAACATAATATGTTTGGAGATTTTGGGAAACGTGTTCAGTTCACATACACTATACTGCCAAAAGTTTTGTGGATCTTTCTGCCTTTTTACATTTACATGAACTTTAATGACATCCCATTCTAAATCTGTAGGGTTTAATATTGAGTTGGCCCACACTTTGCAGCTATAACAGTTTAAACTCTTAAATAAGGCTTTCTCGGGAAGGCTTTCCACAAGGTTTAGGAGTGTGTTTATGGGAATTTTTGACCATTCTTCTTGAAGCGTATTCGTGAGGTCAACTGATGTTAGACGAGAAGGCCTGGCTCACAGTCTCCGCTCTTGTTCATCCCAAAAGTGTTCTATCAGGTTGAAGTCAGGACTCTGTGCAAGCCAGTCAAGTTTTTCCACACCAAACTCGCCCATCCATGTCTTTATGAACCTTGCTTTGTGCGCAGTCATGTTGGAACAGGAAGGGGCTGTTCCCCAAACTTTTCCCACAAAGTTGGGAACATGAAATTGTCCAAAATGTCTTGGTATGCTGAAGAATTAAGAGTTCCTTTCACTGGAACTAAGGGGTCAAGCCCAACTGCTCAAAAGCAACCCCACACCATAATCCCCCTCCACCAAATTTACACTTGGCACAAAGCAGTCAGGCAAGTACAGCGTGCGATGTAAGGCTTGGATGCTGCTGCTCGGCCATGAAAACCCATTCCATTAAGCTCTCTACATACTGTTCTTAAGCTGATCTGAAGGTCACACAAAGTTTGGAAGTCTGTAGCTATTGACTATGCAGAAAATTGGCGACTTCGCACTGTGCGCCTCAGCATGCGCTGACCCCGCTCTGTGATTTTACATGGCCTACCACTTTGTGGCTAAGTTGCTGTTCCCAATTGCTTCCACTTTGTTATAATACAACTTACAGTTGACCTATCACGGTACCATGCTTGAATTCACTGAGCTCCTGAGAGCGACCCATTCTTTCACAAATGTTTGTAGAAAGAGTCTGCGTGCCTAGGTGCTTGATTTTATACATCTTTGGCCATGGTAGGGATTGGAACTTACAGTGTAAAACTCTTTGCCTACCATTGTCCATTGCGCTCATTCCTGTTCCATGCTCGTGAGATCGGAGGTGGCGGGAGAAACAACCCTCTCCAATATTTTGAAATTGGACTGAAGTATCCATTCCAACCACTAGTCAATACTACATACTGCACCTTTAAAGCAACTCCTGCTCGATGCTTTTGCCATATTGATTTTTTGTATTCACCGCTCTGTAGTAGAATGCGTATGTTCATGTTTTTTTATAAAATGACCACCAACTACAAGCCTGTCATAATAGTGTTTTTAGTTGTTTTCACAGATCTGTGTGAACAGGATTTTTCTATTCTAAGTATTGCCTACTTCAATTACTGCAGCTTTTTAAATAAATAAATAGTAATAAATCATGTGAAGATATTTTTAAGATATATTGATATATTGATATATTGCAACTCATAATAGTGCATTTCTCTGATTCCATTGATTTAGATGAATGGTTCACAGCCCCCTCAATAAACTGTATATGTGGCCATGATCACTTTTAAACTAAAAGTAATCCATTCTGTGGGTCTAAAACAGAAGTAGCTTTCTCTAGAACTGAAGTAGTAGAATCTGTTATTTTATAATTGCATTGGAATTTTTTTGTCCTGTTATGTTGTACTGGCAATTATCTTGAACTTACACTGACACCTAACACTGCGGATGCAGTATCAAAAACATTATTATACACTGATTTAAACTTAAAGTACCATTGATTTCTTTATGTGGCAAAGAAAAAAACTGTGTAATTTTTTGGGGGGGGGAAATGTAGAGACATGCAAAGATGGAGCTTAAGAAACATTTACAATCAATGTTGAAAACTAACATCTTTCCAATTACAGTACCCCAAAACTGCCTAAATACCCCATGGGGTACAGATATACCTTCTTATGAATCATTGTTTTATACAGTGAGTGTGAAGGTGTGTATGAGAAAAAAGTGCTGAGTAGGTTTAAGTAAGAGGTTTGCCTGGCAGTTAAAAATATAGGATGTCAGAAGTGAAATGTTGCAAATAAACAATTGGTTTCACTGTCACACACTCACCATAAATAACGTCATTGGCAGCATAATCTATCACTTCAAAAGCTCTACTGAGGTAAATACATTCTCACTCTCTCTTATTCTGTCTCTCTCTGTCTCTGCCTGTCTGTCTGGCTCTAATAGAATAAGTTAGTAAAGTAAAAGTGCTTCTCCCCTCAGTGGAAAAGATTCTCTTTGTAAAGCTCAGTCTCTTATTGAAGAGTTTAACGAGTGTCATGAACAGACGGAGGCAGCTGCGCACACCTCTCAGACTTCTACAGGGAAAAGCTCATTTTTTCACACCTCGAAAAGAGCCCAGAAGCAGAACCAATCCACACCTGACAACATGCCACTCAAATAAGTCTCATCTTGTTTCATCTTGTCTCATTTCATAAAGAGGACAGTGACAGACAATATTACTCTCACTCTCATTTTAATTTTCCCTTTAGCCATTTGTTCATCTACATAATGCTTTCCTACCTCCTTTTGCCTTTCATCCTCTGTTTTTCTGTCAAGCTCTTTTGAGCTCTTCCTGCTTTCTCTGTAATCAGATAGTAAAAGCAGATGTGTCTTTTTGTGTCTCTGATGGGTCGAGCACTGATTGAAGGGAAATTACTGTTATAATCAGGGTTATTAGCCCCTACTTCTTCCCCACAAGTCTGCACAGACACACACATTTACTTAGCTATCTAAATGGGGACATTCCATAGACATCTGTTTTCACAGAGTTGTTTTTTGCCATATTTTTGTCTTTTAATAATTTTTTTTTCTCAAAATATTGAAGCATAATCAATATTTTGTCATGTCTTTTTCATTTATTTTAGCCAAATACATTCTTACAAAAAGAATGCAAAAAAGGGTTAGATAAAAAAATAAATAAATCATAAATTACTTACCCTTTTGTTGTTCCAAACCTGTACAGATATGAACAAATCTTCTTTTTACATTTTTTTTTTTTAAATATCTAATTTCAAATATTGTCTGGACTTTAATATTCTCAAATTAACTTTCTGTACTTCGGAGCCCCACACATAACATGCAGACAAAATATACACTCACCTAAAGGATTATTAGGAATACCTGTTCAATTCCTCATTAATGCAATTATCTAATTAACCAATCACATGGCAGTTGCTTCAATGCATTTAGGGGTGTTGTCCTGGTCAAGACAATCTCCTGAACTCCAAACTGAATGTCAGAATGGGAAAGAAAGGTGATTTAAGCAATTTTGAGCGTGGCATGGTTGTTGGTGCCAGACGGGCCGGTCTGAGTATTTCACAATCTGCTCAGTTACTGGGATTTTCACGCACAACCATTTCTAGGGTTTACAAAGAATGGTGTGAAAAGGGAAAAACATCCAGTATGCGGCAGTCCTGTGGGCAAAAAATGCCTTGTTGATGCTAGAGGTCAGAGGAGAAAGGGCCGACTGATTCAAGCTGATAGAAGAGCAACTTTGACTGAAATAACCACTCTTTACAACCGAGGTATGCAGCAAAGCATTTGTGAAGCCACAACACGCTCAACCTTGAGGCAGATGGGCTACAATAGCAGAAGACCCCACCGGGTACCACTCATCTCCACTACAAATAGGAGAAAGAGGCTAAAATTTGCACAAGGTCACCAAAATTGGACAGTTGAAGACTGAAAAAATGTTGCCTGGTCTGATGAGTCTCGATTTCTGTTGAGACATTCAGATAGTAGAGTCAGAATTTGGTGTAAACAGAATGAGAACATGGATCCATCATGCCTTGTTACCACTGTGCAGGCTGGTGGTGGTGGTGTAATGGTGTGGGGGATGTTTTCTTGGCACACTTTAGGCCCCTTAGTGCCAATTGGGCATCGTTTAAATGCCACGGCCTACCTGAGCATTGTTTCTGACCATGTCCATCCCTTTATGACCACCATGTACCCATCCTCTGATGGCTACTTCCAGCAGGATAATGGACCATTTCACAAAGCTCAAATCATTTCAAATTGGTTTCTTGAACATGGCAATGAGTTCACTGTACTAAAATGGCTCCCACAGTCACCAGATCTCAACCCAATAGAGCATCTTTGGGATGTGGTGGAACGGGAGCTTCATGCCCTGGATGTGCATCCCACAAATCTCCATCAACTGCAAGATGCTATCCTATCAATATGGGCCAACATTTCTAAAGAATGCTTTCAGCACCTTGTTGAATCAATGCCACATAGAATTAAGGCAGTTCTGAAGGCAAAAGGGGGTCAAACACAGTATTAGTATGGTGTTCCTAATAATCCTTTAGGTGAGTGTATGTAAAGTGCTGGGTAGTAACTGATTACATGTAATCTGGATTACATAATCAGATTCCTAAAATTACTTGAAATTAGATTATTAAATACAGCAAAGTTTATCTTGTACGACGGATTTTGCATGCATGTAAACATAGGTTGTTTTGTTCATTGTGCATCAGAACAATGTATTGATTATTACATTTTTAAATACTTGTAATCAGACTACAGTTACTTTTCATTTGATTGCTTGTTATTATCATTGCAGTAAATTATTCATAATTCACTGATGACTTATGTTTTATATTTTCCTTTCTATAAACGTCTATTGCTTGTATACAATCATAAGGTCTTCCAGGTTTGTGGAGTTCCCTAACATATTAATTTTTATACATTTTTTATGACTTAATTACTTATAATAACTTTTCATTAAACTCACATTTACAATTATGTAATTTGGAATCAGTTACTGGCTACAAACTGCCTTTTGTATTCAACTTGCGAATAAAGTGTAATGCCTCTCGCAGTTCAAAACGCTTACACATTCATCCAATGTCATACGTCGCATCAGTTACCCTTTTTCTGTAAGTTGAATACGGAAGGCATATATATAACATGAAATATGGATTTAAGATCTTACTTTCACAAACGGATGGCTTCGCTTTAGAAGGCCTTTTTTAACCCCCTGGAGACATGTGGAGTACGTTTATGATGAATGGATGCACTTTTTTGGGCTTCAAATTTTGGGCTCCATTCACTGCCATTACAAAGCTTGGATAAGCCATGGAATTTTTTAATATATCTGATTGTATTAATCTGAAAGAAGAATGTCATATACACCTAAAATGGCTTGAGGTGTGAATAAATCATGTAAATCATCCCTTTAAAGTCACAGCAGCCACTAACGCTGTCTGTCATTATTGTTACTCAAAGAACAAAGGTAACAGAAAATTACTTGCTGCTCTTGACTAAAGAACTTTTGCAGCTTTAATAAGGATTAATCTATTTAAATATTTAATTTTATATAATTTATGCAGTGCAGACTATTTGATAACTTTATTCGATTTCAGTATATTGCCTAACTGTTAGACAGGTAGGAAGGGCACAGGTAAAAACCCATTTATTATGCGTTTATGTGAGAATTGTTTTAAGTTCACTTATAATTTTTGAAGCCTTTCAATCCTTTATATTAAAGGTTTAGAAAGTAAATTCAGTTTTTCATTTTCATCCACAAACTTTAAGCTGGATGTCTCCCATTCCAATTATTTAGCACGTAATAAAATTAAATCATTAGATAATACTAGTAGACATTTTACCAGTTGTTTTTGGAGAGCTTTTACATGCATGAAAGGAATTTATATGACTTTCTAATGTTCAAATTGTGTACTTGGGTGGCACCTGTGACAGCTGAGCAACTTTTATTTAGATATTTCTAGAGGTATTATAGACTTTCACTTCAAACTCATGACACTGAATGTGTTGGGGTAAATTATACAATTTAACATCTAAAAATTATATTTACAAACAATGAGCAAAAATGTATAATTATAATGAAAACCTGTCCAAAAGTGGCACTCAATCTGCCACTCATTTCTCATTCTCCAATGATACGTCTGATGCTCTGAATATAACGAGTCCCGTCCTCTATCAGGGAGCTCAGCAAAGAGAGCGAACAACACTCTGCACTGCCGTGAGGAAAGGCACAACTTCAAACACAAGGACAGAGCACATCCATCTGTTTTCTCGCTCACACTTCGCTCTCAAAGCCTTGCTCGTTCGCTCCTTCCTCCCTTATACACTTAGTCACTCTCTCACGTTCCCTCTCTTCCATTTAGCCTCCCCCGCCCGTGTTCCTTTCAAGTTGAAATTAGTGTGATGAAAAATATTTGCTTTCTACAGAGATATTTTTGTCTGTAATTTATGATACATGGTGATAGTGTTAGATTTGCTTTAAGTGTTAAACGCTCCATAAGGTCTTTTCGTCTCGAGCAAACTACAGAGCTTGTTTGCTGATTTAAATTTAAAGAAATATTCAGATCAAGTAACCAGCTTCTAAAATGGGCTGAAAGCCCAGTATTTGTTTGTTGGGTTTAGTAAGTTAATCTTTTTGCTAAAAGGAAACATTAAATGCTATGTAGTGTGCATGTAAAACATGTGTTTTGCAAACAATATCTGAGAGCGTGAAGGGTTCAGAAGACTGTTAATGAAAATATTAGGGGTGAAATTATGCCACATATAGAGGTGAACAGTATGATATTTCATTTTTGTAAAGCATTGTTGGGTCTAACAACACTCTCTGCTTCTCTATAGCTCAGCTTGGGGCTAATCGTTCCAAGCCCTGGCATTGAATAAATGTTTGTAATTTTTTTTTAAAACATGCTTTATATAAATTTCATTTCCTGAATATCTATTATTTTCTGGTGATGCAAAGCCAGAGCCTGTAACTATCATCTGTTCATGAAGAACAGTTCCTCCGGCCATCCATTTAGCTCAAAATGGGTTGTCGATTCAATCAAACCTACTGTATAATCTTATTTTACCACTTTAAGCCTGAAAGCTCTCCGGCAAACATTTCATTTTCTTATTTAGACAACCATCAAAAAACACCAGTTGTTCTCCTCAAAAACATGGACAAATGGCATCACAGTTCCCCTTTAACACATGCTTCCTGTTCCCTCCAATACAGATATGCAAAATGAACACCATATGCAATTTACTGCTAATCGCTGAGTTGTGCCTTCACACTGGATATGTCATTTGGGATTTTCTATCAGATTTTCTGTTCATTAAACCCAGATAACTGCTGAGACAGTGCGAGTGCGAGTGTATATGGAGTATTGAAAATACCCATTGCCACATTTGCAAATATAGGTTACCCTAAATGAATAAGACTAGAGAGAGTCTTTGTTGATCATAATTTTTCATATGTAATACATTGTCATTTTTCTCCTTAAATTGAGAAAAAGTATAAGATAACAGTTTGGTCATCATTTAGTGACCATCATGCTGTTTCGACCCAGTATAATTTTATTCTGTGAAAATCTCCTGGATGGTGGATGGTGATTTATATTACCAATCTTCAGAAAGAGCTAAGAAAAAAAAAGATAAAAGTATCAGAAAAGATGGCACTAACCTTGTGTGAAGAACGGACCAAAATAATTCTGCTATTCACTGATAATCGTCTCCTCCACCTGAGCTCTTACATCTCAAACAATTAAAAATGGCTATGTATACATCAGGTATGACAGCAAGTCATGTGACAAATTATGTGACATTTAAGATTGCAAATGACATTTGAAATTTACGGCAGAGAGGAAGATTAACCATGAAGAATGACTTAAATTTTGCCTGTTTCTTTTGTATTATAAATATATTAAAATATATTTAGTATTCAATGAAAGAAAGACACTAATAAGGGGTTTGAATGGCATTGGTGAACTTTTCCTTTAAAGTCCCTCTATAATGTTATTTTAAAGGTTACTCATTTTATTTTGGAGGTCTACAATATGGTTTACATATATCCAAGATCAAAAACCACTTTAATTTTCTCATAATATACATTGCATGGTTCAAAGAATCTCCGGAGGCTTCCTCAGCGCTTGATACACAGTGATACAAACGATGGTGTCGGTTTTTTTCATATCAATTCCAGCAAGAGTCACATCCTTTTGAAGTGCATGCAAAATAGATTCGCAGCACTGAAAACAGCGACTTGTCAACATGTCGACAACACGAACCGAACTCTTCCAGGTCTCAGCTACAACTACAGTGTTTGAGGGCGGGTCAGCAGACCATATGCTGGCATTATGCAAATGTGTTACATTGTTACATAGGTAGTATGTAACAGGAAGTGAGGCTGGAATTGCTGAAACATTTACTACATTTGTTTGTTTACTAAAAAAGTTGTATATATAAAAAAATGATGTCACAAAACAGCCTCTGCTTTTCTGGCTTCATTCATTCATTTTTTTTAAAAATCAACATTTGAATGTCGGTAAAACCTGAGAAATTAGCATAAAAATAAAAAAACCTTTGCCTAGAGCGGCGTCAGAATGATGATCAAAACAGCTCACTTAGATTGAGTCCATCAACAACTGCAAATTTTGCACCGTTACTGTCAAAAACTGCTCTGACACCAACAAGATCTCATGACAATGCGTATAAATAGTACGAGTGTGCAATCTCGTAGAATGTATACGCCAAAATGAGTTTTGGCGTGCAAATGGTACGCCGTTTTTGGCGTGCATATGATACGCACTTTATGGCGTGTATATGACACGCTTTTGGGTAGGGTGAGGGTGGGGGTGTGGGAGGTTCGCACATATAATACGCCATAAAGTGCGTATCATATGCACGCCAAAAACGGCGTACCATGTGCACGCCAAAATGAGTTTTGGCGTATACATTCTACGAGATTGCACACTCGTACTATTGATACGCATTTTCGTGAGATCGGGCTCCTGACACACATATGTTAAAGATACCCTTTACTAGGGTAACAATTATAGTCCACAATCCAGGAAACCAGACTGAAAGTCAGAATTATTACACTGGAAAATTTGAAGTAGTGCTCGGAAATGCAGTAGTGTGACACAAACAAGGCATTGCAAAAAAAGAGTGAAAACACAGGGCTTATAGACAGGATTTAACAAGCTTAAGAAACACAGCCGAACCTAATAACATCCCAGTGAGTCCAGGCAATGTGTTATGAGAATTGAATTTGATGATGAGATAGCCTAGGAGTCAGGACGAGTGCCCTCTTGGTGGAGATTTTGGGCACTCCAGCACCTCTATGTGGGTTTGACATTTTTCTTGGTAACGTTAGGCAGTTTTGATTTATATGCTGTTGAATGTTTGATGATCACGTTATTTTACATGAGCATGAGCAACTATCCGCTGCTTCTGGAGATGCTGTATTATTTCAGTGATGCTTTCAGTCATTTCCCCATCAATGGAGGGAAGCGTTGTGTCATAAATGGGAAAGAGTTCAAGATGTTGTTCATCGAGGCTAATCTGTAAGACATGGGTGTTATTTTGACACTTTCTTAAAAAGTAGTTATTGAATGCAATTAATTCAGTATTATTCAAATACTACCTAATGCTGCTTTTCGCCAAAATTGAATGTCTCTCACTTTATCTCCAAGGTTTAGAAAGTAAATTTTTCATTTTCACCCACAAACTTTAAGCTCTTTCATAAAAGGATTCAGAGAAATCTTAGTGAGACAGTGGTTTCCACGGAAACATGCATATATTTTTGCATTCGCACAACATATGTTGTCACTTTAAAGAACACCTGTCAAAAAAATTCAAGTTCACACAAATATCACGGAAAAGAGTAAGTAAAATAAGAGGCAATCTCAAAGCTGGTATTTTGAGGATACATCTAATATCCTCGTATAGGATCACACTGGAGTTGTCATTCATGGCAAAGAGCAATTGTATTGTTTTAGTTTCTTAGCTTATTAGCTTATAGTAACAGAGGGTTAAACGTATGTCTTTAAGGTTTTTCCTTAAGGTCTGATGTAAAGGATGGTGCTCTTGTGCTTGTTCCTGATCTGTTTTCCTGGCATGAGTTGCTCTCTCCGTTCCCTGCTGCACAGTGTGACAGATGATTGATTAGCTCATCTTTTTCTTGCCGGTCAGACCGGCGTTGGCGAATAACAGCAGCCTTGACGTGACACACATGGCAGCACACACTCAGACACACATGCTTGCAATTCACACAAGCAGCTAACGTAACTAACACACATAATATCAAGCCAAACATAGACGTCCCGGAAAAATAAAAGACCCTGTCATACAGGTTTGATAAAATACATCTTTATACTTCTAAAGAAGAAAAGCTACAATACAGAATGTGGGAAAGTACCATCATAGAGCTATACCTCTGGAAAAAACACAGGATAAATACCAAGTGAAGAAATAGGGGAGACTGGGGCTAGTCTTCTAACTTTAGTGAATATTTCTCAGGGAAGGTTTATTTGAATTTCTGTAAATATACCTTAAAGTCTTCATAAAGGCCTTCTGAAGCATTTAGCCAGTCATGTTGTTACAGTGGGGGTAAGTTGTTACACTGGAATATGCCATTAGATGGACTATTAAGCTTTGCAGTGAAATTTAAACTGTTGTATCCTGCTTTGTACACTGTAAAAAAAAAAAGTTGAGAAAAATTAAAAGTTTAAGGCAACCAGCTGCAGAACATTTTTGAGTTTTCTCAACTTATATGTTTGAGTTATCTCAACTATTTTCATGTTAAATAGTTGAATAAACTTTAAAAGCTGAATTTGTCATACAAAACATAAGTTGGATTTTTTACAGTGTATATATAGTACCGTTCAAACGTTTGGAAACATTACTATTTTTAATGTTTTTTAAACATCAAGCCTGCATTTATTTGATCAAAAATACAGATTTTTTTTTTATATTGTTACAATTTAAACTAACGGTTTTCTATTTTAATATACTTTAAAATATAATTTATTCCTGTGATGGCAAAGCTGAATTTTCATCAGCCATTACGCCAGTCTTCAGTGTCACATGATCCTTCAGAAACCATTCTAATATGCTGATTTAAAGGGATAGTTCACCCAAAAATGAAAACTTGATGTTTATCTGCTTACCCCCTGAGGATCTGTTGGACATAGTGGTGTATTAGAGGTAAAAAATAATATAAATACTGTTCGGTTTCTCGCACAAACCGATCGTTTCGTGTCTTAAGACATCAATGTCATCACAAGCCGCAGGGTTTGATATAGATTTATCTGTGCATGTTTGTTTTACTCTCAAAGCTCATCGCTCATGTGTTACCATTCACATGCATTATACAACTGAAAGACTGCAATGGTTGGAGTTAAAAATCTTCATTTGTGTTCTACTGAAGAAACAAGCACACCTATATATTGGATGCCCTGGGGGTAAGCAGATAAACATCAAATTTTCATTTTTGTGTGAACTTTCCCTTTAATAGTTAAAAACATCATGTGACACTGAAGACTGATGAAGAGTAATGTCTAATGAAAATTCAGCGTTGCATCACAGAAATAAAAAATATATAGTGAAAATAAAATAGAAAACCATTATTTTAAATTGTATTGATATTTCACAATATTACAGTTTTTATGTATTTTTGATCAAATAAATGCAGGCTTGATGAGCATTTTTCAAAAACATAAAAAATGAATATGTTTCCAAGCTTTTGACTGGTTCTGTATATATGTATATAAATCTAAAATACATGTATAACATTAAAATATAAAACTATTACCTTTTAAAATATCATTTTTTAATATTAAAATCACTTTTTGTTAGATATTTATAAATTGGGCATATGAGGTAATCAACAAATTTCCACCCCAAAAAGATGTAGTTGTGAGGTGGCCTGGATTGGAGCGAATCCCACAGAAAACGTGTTAGAAGACACAGTAACAAGCACTAGAACATACAGCTTGTAATTGAAAAAGGCCTCATGAAAGCTTGATGCTAATATGTGTTCATTGAGTGTTAAACATACTCAAGGTTTTGCTGGTTAGCATGGCCTAATTATGCCAAAACTACACCATCTGGTTTTAAAAAGACATTTGCCTTTGAAAATGAACACAACATTTTTATGAGGGTTTGAAACAATTATTTGCACTTATTTTCTGGTTGTATAAACTTCAACACATCATGATGCAATTTAGTTAAAGCCTCATTTAAGCTTGATAAATGCACTTTTAATATATTCGAGTTAAGCAATACATATTTTAGTCATGTCTGATCGATGCAATGGATCTGTGAGTATCGCTTCATGCCTCATGTACCGGCAGGTCAAAGTCAGAAGACAGGTCTACCTCAGCCTCTGGCAGCCATTCTCCCTTCATTGCTGTGTAATTATGCTTTTGTTATCATGTTATTACCATTCACTAACGGCTTCTGGCATAATAGCAGGGGTTTTATCTAGAGCTCTAAGTGTTTGTCACAAGTTTATCCCCTGGGACAGGATTTATGAGGGACATGAAAGAGGGAAGGTAAAAGGATGAGAGGAAAAGAGAAAGATTAGAAACAGATAAGCGGCGGCTGCACAAAGGTAGGATGAGAGAGAAGCGCGTGATTAAGGGATTCTTCCTAAATTAAAAGCCTAGCTGTATTTGACCTTTTTAAGGTGATTCTGATGTTCCACTTTTTGCAGATGAGATTGAGAGGGTATAAAAGTGAGCGCTCTAATTGTAAGCAATTTAGTCAAACGGGAGGAAATTAGCATCTCATTTGAAAGAGGGACTGGGAGAGATCAGCTGCACTGATACTGTTTCATAAGGAAAGCAGTGTGTGCTAGAAAACACTTCATATTTGAAATTTCTCAGCCAGTCGTCGCAGCACAGTTCAGAGCAACACACTCACAGTAAGGGCATGACTCTCCACTGACTTTTACCCATGTGACCAAAAGCATCTCTCTACCATTATCAAGAATTTTAGTAATTATTATCTGAAAATTAGATGTGTACGTTAACCATTCAAACATTATAAATGATTAGTAACTTTTAATCTGCATTACGTTGACAGTAAAGAGACGTTTATGTTACAAATGATTTCTATTTCAAATAAATGCTGTTTTATTCATCAAGTTCTGAAAAAAAGCATTGATAATAATAATAAATGTTTATTGAGCACCAAATCTGCAAAATGATTTCTGAAGGATCATGTGACACTTTATCGTCACGGGAATAAAATACATTATACATTTTATTAAAAAGAAATCATTTAATTTATACCATGGTCTGTCTGAATACTCGATTCTGATTGGCTGGAAGGTGTGCAGTAAAATCGTTTAATGCACAGGTAGTTCCAGTCAGTTTGATTACATTTCGAAATTAATCCGCCACTGTAAACATTGGTAACCATAGTAATTCTTTCAAAAAATATTACCCCAAAATCTTGAATGGTAGAGTATTATTTTGATTGAAATTTGAAAACTTAAATAATGGCTTACATTTTTCTCTGTATCACGTAAAGCTTTTCTATGTAGACATGTCCAGGAACTCTATTTATTTTTTGTGCTTTCTCGTTTATGGATTAAATTATTGTACATTTATCTTTTAATTGTATAACCCTAGAATACATGACCCAAAAACCCTTATGAATGTCAAAATAACCCCCATTGGATTCAGTAATAATCCTGTTTTATTTTTATATTCAGCGTAATGAACATGGGTGTTTATGTGAGAAATATTAATTTGCAGATTAGCTGTGATCCTTGCAGACAAGACCAGCAAATCCCACGTGGAGAAAGATTTGACACCTTTTTCTTTTGAGGAAATGAGAAGAGTACACACTGTTGTAAATGTTATGGTCTTCTGGATCATGAGAAACATTTATTCAGGCATGTTCAAACTCTCAGTTGAACTTTAATCTAGAAAATACAACGCAATGAACAGCTCAAGCTTAGTAACATGCTTGTCAACACTTGCAGGTACAATAGTTTGAAGACTCTAGCTTTTGTGCTCAGGTCCTGATAAGAGCCCTCTGAAATCTCAGGACACAAAGAGTCCATCTGTAAACTAGGGCAGGCTAAGGAGTCGCTCTGGTTTAATCAAGATCAGGTTTCTCTGAGGACACCTGCCAGCAAAGAACCTGCCTGCGCAATTGCTTTTCCCCAGCATAACTCGTATTTGATTAGCCTGGCACTAATTACCTGGTGGTGAGCTCCCACCAGGTAAGTGTAAGTGAATGATAGCTCATGAATTGTGGAAAAACCCTAAAAATCCGAGGAGGTATGTGTGACATCTGCCAGACTCAATCACCAGCCAATCACAGCGCACACCATACCCTGAGTACTAACCAAGCACTCCTGCACTTCATCATCTCCTTCATCAAGACGGCTACATAAAAACACACCTCACCTCCACTCAGTGCTCGGTTTCATTTATACGTTTGTGGTTTGTCCTTCCAAGTCTGATCTCCAGCGATTCTTCTGTACCTACCTCCTGTGATCCTCCTCCGTGTTCTCCTCTCCAGCGTCTCCATGTGTGTTAGTCTCCATCACCATCCACGATCTCCAGGGCCTGTAAGGCAAACATCATCTTACATTCAGAACAGTTCAAGTTTCTTCAACTTGCTTACTTACCATCCACGATTCTTCAGTTCCTGTGGTTGTCAATAACTCCCTGCATAACGATCTCCTGTCTGTGTCATGGGTTTAATTTGTTAGCAAACCTGGAAGAGTTTGGGTCACAGTTTCAATTCACGTATTCGTGCCGCACTAAAAGGACACCTGATAATGCTGAATGTTGTAAAGTATGTTTACTTCTGTCAGAGATGCTTATCGTTTGTTGTTTTATGTAACAGTGCCCTTCTCAAAACAGTGTTTTGCATTTCAATACCATTTCACAAAAAGTGTATAAAACGGAAAATCCCCATACTTTTAGATTCCGCCTCTGAGTTGTGAATTTTATTTCACCTTTTCCCTGCGTGCGGGGGCGTCTGCACATTATTTGTCTTTTAGCTACTTTCTCTGAGGTTTGACTTTTTATTATAGTGTATATAATTTTTTTCCCACTGAATACAGAAATCTGTCATTTTGGTCCATTTTTCTCATCTGTTTGTCCTGGGAAAGTTGAGTGAGCAGCTAATCTGTGCCAGAGGAACGTGGTGTGTGTTCTGAGAGGTTTGTTTAACGATGTGCTCACTGGCTTGTTATTTACATAAGCTAACAAGGTTATTGGGAGCTTTGGCTGGCTGAATGTCACCGTGGTTTTAAAGTATATGAGAATTTAATAAGCATCTCTGTCAAAGCGCGTTAGAGAGAAGGAATGTGGGGCATGAATATTTATGAGGGCCTCTTCAGAGGGATTTAATCCTGAGCTACCTGCTTCAGCTTCCTTCCAAAATGACTTGAGACAATCTGCTGCCTGTGTTTATGAAATAGCCCCACTCACCCCCCACAACACCCGGAGAATTTATGATTAGAAGGGAATGAAAGGACTGTTTTATGCTGACATTCAATATGCAGTTAGGATGAAAAAAACAAAAACAACGAAAAAAACAACACACACAAATGGATTTGTCACTTTGCCAACAAAAATTCCATTTAGCTCATTTCACTGGTTGTTTGTTTTGATTGTATTATTATTATTATTCCACAATAGTTTGTCTGCTTTGCATGTCCACTGGGTAGGATACCAGTTTCTTTTTCTTTTTTTTGCGATTTTCTCTCTAATGCTGTTGCCATGGTGGACAGCAAAACTGTTGGTGACATCTAAACTTCAGGTCTTTTAGGCTCATTGATATCAAATGGAGAATTTTATAATGAAGCTGGGTCTTTGACCTTTTGATTTTCAGCACATAAAAGATGATAAAGTGGACTCATCGCATCCCATCTGTTCATGTCTTGTTGCTCTTTCAACTGGTGAGAGGTGCTAAGAATACAGGTTAGTTGGTTTAAATGTGTTGAATAAATTAGATGAATATGTGGTTATACACACGCAACACAAAAAGATCTTTGCTCCTTGGAAAGCAACACAATTCTTGAACATTTTGTCACCTTATTTTATTAAATGAAATCTAAAATCATGCATCCATTTAGTTTAATTACAAAAAAAGGAACTTACCTAACATCCAAAAACAGCGCTGTGTGCTGGGCTAAAGGCACTTGTTGTAAAAATAGTGCTAGGTATTTCTCCATTGCACTCAAATAAAGATCTGCTGCAAGGAGACGGCATTTACGACACCTGTACCAAACTGTAATGAACAACATAGTTCCTATGATGAGGAAAACCAGGGTCGTTTTTCAATATGCGTTCTTGTGGACTCGTCATCAGTCAAACAGCCTCAGTCGCAGTGCTGTTCCAATTCAAAGTTTATATCTTGACAAATACAGTTCAAATCCCTGGATGTGTTCCTGATCCGCCTCTTTTTTCCAGGATGCATCAAGAGGTGACTTTTGCGGACTTGAGACATTCGGGTATCCCAGAATACATCTTGCACCAACCAGCAAGCGCCAATAGCGGATGAGAAAACCTGTATAATAGAAATAAATAAAATAGCACATATT
Source organism: Gobiocypris rarus (assembly GCA_023029165.1). Taxonomy (NCBI): domain Eukaryota; kingdom Metazoa; phylum Chordata; class Actinopteri; order Cypriniformes; family Gobionidae; genus Gobiocypris; species Gobiocypris rarus. The sequence continues at coordinate 30,671,219 of CM040927.1, read as the reverse complement.
TGAAAATTCAATCTGAACTTTTTGGAGTTGTGAGAGCCAGATGTTTCCGGGCGCTCATTAACCCTGTCGAGAACAGCCTTACCTCGGCTAGTCCTGATGTTCGCCGCTGGCTCAGATGTCTCTGTAGTGGTTAAACACGAGTCTTGTGTAGCTCTAACGGGCGATCTTTGGTCTCATGAATCTATAATTTGCTCCCTGGCTAATTGTTTTGGGTGAGGGCAAAGTGAAGTTTCATAACTTTATATATTTAGGCTATTTAACTTTACCGTTTTAGTCTTATAGCACTGATTTTCTATGTTTGACTGAATTGTTAGCTTTATTTCTTATTGTGAGCTTCTTATATATTTGACTTATACTTTCATAATGGTTATTACTGATAATTAAAACTGACTTTTAACAAAAAGAGACTGTATTGTAATTTATGTCATATTTAATTTTATTACAGTGAAACCTGGTGGCAGGAATCCCTCCGTCACACACACACACAAACGAAGATCTTTTGCGAGGAGATGCGGTTCTGACGCCTGTACTGAACTGTGATGGGCAACGTAGCTCCTACAAAACAGGTATGCTTCAGCATTCTGTCCTTTTTAGGGTTGAATCTTGTGACATCATGTCCTGTTTTTGGTTCGTTTAGATGTCTTTGGTCCATGTTGCGTTTATGTTTCTGTTGAACCTCACTAGAGTTGGTTTGGAAGCGGACCGAGAGCCATCTTTTCAGGGGTCTCAGTCCGCTTGTTTGTTCCACACTAGGGTTCGTATGGTAGTGTTCACACTTATTCAAATGAACCACATTAACAGAGCAATTGCACCGGGGTTTGCTTTAAACACACCAAACCTGCCAAGTGTGAAATAAAATATTTTCCATAATAACATAAAATTTGGAAATTTCTTTAGTTCTTTGGGTATGCCAGGAAAGGACTATCAATGATTAATGTTTGTTAAAAAGTAAATATGCATTAAAATAAACTTATGTGTACAGGTGACCTAGCTGGGTTAAAATTTCATTAAAATTTACATTTTCATTGCATCTAGGCTTATACAAAGAGAAATGGCTAATGTAGCCTCCCTGACCACACCACACAGACCCCTTGACCTTCCTTTGGCGGTTCCCTGACAAAAGTTACAGATTTTCATTAGAAGCTTATGCTGTGATCTTGCCCTGGTGAGCAAACAATCATTTTCCTTTAAATGCTTTTACTGCTAATGATTCAAACATCAGATGGCTTCGACTTTGTAATATCAACTTCAAATGAATCATTGTCCCTAAAAAATCCACATAATTATCTTCTTATCTGGAGTGGCAACATGCAGAGTGTTTCAAAAAAAGAAAACCTCATCAAAGATGAAACTCTAGACCATTATCACTTTCATAACTACAGTAAAAGGATGTCAAATTATAATCGAGAGCTGCTTTTTGAGAAGTGTTTTGTCTCAAAGTGGGCAAGTTCTTTTCAGTTGGCCTTCTTCACATTGTAGATTACATTGTTATTATGAATACACTCCAGGAAAATCTGTCATATTCCTAAGTAATTTGTTTTAGCACTAGATGCCATGTTTTAAAACTTATCATGAGAAAAATTTACAATAAAATAGGAAATATAAGAACTCTGGCAAGCTTATCCCATAATTTTAGCTTGAACACTGTACCTAGACCAATGACTGGAATGAGTCCTCTGTTACTCCTTTTACACTGAAATAGTGTTGCTTCTTATTCCAGAGCTGGTTCTTGGCATCTTTGGCATCTCTGGGAATCTTTTAGAATCTTAAGTTTGTCAGTGAAATTGCTGTTGTATGACAGTTCAATAAACATTAAGTTAATATTGAGGAACATCACTTTTAGGCACAATATTGCCAGTGCATTTTCTCTCTGCCAACAAAAATAGGTCCAAAAGAAGACACAGCAGAATTAATGCATCATTTCTAAACAAAACACAGCGCTTCATTCCCAAATCAGTGTTTTTGAACAAATAAGCACTTGGTTGTAGAAAGAGTTACAGAAAATCACCACAACTGATAACGACTGATAGTCTGTCTGGAATGTGCAAACACAGGTAAGTGGAGTGTTACAAACTTTTGGAAATTTTAGAACTCTTGTGTCACATTTATGTTCCGTTTTGAGGACTTTTAACATTAGAACTACCGGAATTCTATAACTAGAATGGCCATAGCGATCATTCTGACCATTCATACTAGACTGTACCAAATGTCATTTTTGTCATATTTACATTCAAAGCTTTTACTGAGGTTTTAGAATAATGCTTTGAATGTCTGTCATTATATTTTATGACATTATCACCCTAATCAAATATCAAAATCCTTAAACAAAATCTTCAATTTGAATCAATTTAAAGAAATATGGATTAAATGAGCACCGAGCACAGGTACAGTTGTGGTCAGAATCATTGGCACCCCTGGTGAATATGATCAAAGATGGCTGTAAAAATAAATCTGCATTGTTTTGAACTTTTGATCTATCATTCCAAAAATGTGCAAAACCTAATATTTAATTGAAGTAAAAGAATGGAAAGGGTTCAGGTCAGGGGACTGCATGGTCATGGCAGAATCTTCATTTTGTGCTCAGTGGCACATATGTGTTTTGATTTTGATGTTTGGTTTGGATTATTGTTCTGATGGAAGATCCTACCATGGCCCATTATAAGATTTCTAGCAGAGGACATCAGGTTTGGATTTTTCAAAAACAGCATGGTTTAAGACCAACAAAAACCTTTTCTAAAGTCAATAGTGCAGTATTTTTTGTGTTATAAAGGGCATGTTAGTAATATGCGCCTATAGGCGGGTACATGCTGCTTATTACATACACAGCATACAAACATTTTTAAATATTAATATTGCAAATTCTGCATGTAAATAGAGAATCCACCATTGTGCGAGCGCAACTGGCTTTTAAAGCAAATGGGAGATGAGACCCGCCTATAGGCGCATATTACTAACGTGCCCTGAACTTGCGCTTCAGATCATTCACTCAGATCATTAAAATAGGAGTTACTGGAAAATGCAGCCACCACTGTAATCAAAATTCATCAATAAATGGATCTGTTATGTAAGATAATAAACATCAGGAAACAAAATTGAAATTCTAGTTCACTGACAACCACAGAACCTGCTGTTGTAGCTAATTACAGATACAAATTCAAAGATCAACCATTTCTGTAAATTTCTTTGTAAAATAAAAACAATTCTTCTGATAAAATAGCTAATAAAAACACCACCAATATTAACTTCAATCCATCGTAAAAATCTTAATGGACATGTATGAAACACATAGGCCTAAAACAAAATGGCCAAAACAGTTAATAATAAAAAAAATAGCTCAACTGCAGGAAAACTAACTGATTTAGAAAGCAGTATTTGTTTTATAGTGATCAAAAATATCATACTGTAAAATTATAATGAAAATATCATGCTGTAAAATTATAATGAAAACATGCTGTGAAATCATAATGAACGCATTCTCCTCTAAGTGGGCTCAGGGTTTGGTTTGGGGTCAACACTGCCCATCATCGCTTTTTTTATGAACGGGAATGATCTCTGAATCACTCTCAGAGTCAGTGTCAGATAAACTGCCAAGAGACCAAGAGACATCACTATCTGCCCCTGCATCAGATTCAGCATCAAAGCTAAAACCTCTGTGGCAATCAATCTCTTTCTTGCTGACATTTCAAAGGTAAAGCTAAGCTAGCTTAGCAATAGCATATAACTAGAAAAAAATTGCTCGGCAACAGAGACACACAACTTCAACAATGTGAAAAAGTAGCAAACACTGAACTAATACACCGTCTGTATTGCGTACGGTCAATTTGACCAAAATACTCAGAACTCCTTTGTGTTTTATAACTTTAATAAAATAACAATTTTAGAATAAAATATACACCCAAGTTATTACACTGCGAAATTTAAAAACGGTAAAAATAATGTTTAGCTATTGTTAAGTTGATATGTATTTCCTTATGTCCCAGGTTGTCTTGTGTTTAGCTCCTGTTTCCTTATATCATATTTTGTTTCCATAGTCATACTTACCTGTTGCTTTAGTTCCTCATCATGTCCTGTGTATTTATCAGTGTTGGGCAGTAACTAGTTACTAGTAATGTGTTACAGTAATAATATTACTTTCCCTGGAAACTAGTGTAACTATTAAATAGAAATTGTACTTATAAAATGTAAGTAATAATATTACAGTTAAAATACAATAAAAAAATGGCCAGTTACCATTACTTTAGTTGTCACAATCGCTAATGATTTGAAATTCAAAAATCCAATCATCCCTATCAATTTTTATAATCATTGTCGTGAGTACACACATGACGTCACCAATGCAGCAAGCTATAGATCCGCACTTTGAAAATCTGCCCAAAAATGTCCATCTGGGGACTTTTGGCCTACTCTTTTCAACAAACTATGCATTGGGACGCACTTATTCTAATCTCACATACTATTTAGGATGAATAGTATATGTATTTGCAGTGCTCCTGTTATTCTCCTATAGCCTGGATGCCAGCCGAACTCAGCCCTGACAACATTTGAGCTCGGGCAGTTCGGTCTGGACTCGATCCATAGAGGAGTAATTATGCCCAAACAGATACTGGGTCTATACTATATCGAATAGTTGGGGTCGCTTTAACCCGCGGACATGGAAAACACCCCTGCGGGAAGAACACGGAATTGGCAACACAGTGTAGTTGAGTTTTGTTGACATTTGCGACGTGATCTGCATGGAAATACGTGAATATTTTTACGTTAAGTGTGATTCTACTACACGTACATTTACTTACGTTTTCACACACAATAAAACGTACAATACTGACTTATTAACAGCACTAAAATGTACAATATTGACGTATTGACAGCACTGAAATGTAAATTATCTACGTATCCAAGTGTGAACGTGTTACCAGCCACCGCTCCCATGCATTAATATCAAAATCGTGGCATTAATATTGTTTATTTTATATCCAATAGTCACATCAATACATGTTTTCAGTCGCATTTATTAAATGCATTTTACTAAGTTAATCTACCTAATATAAAATAACAGAAATATAAAATACCATTTTGCTCTGTTCGTGACTTCTGCTACAAACTAATTTCAGATGACTAGATAATGTTAAAAGAAGACTGCATTTTAAAACCATTAAGATGAATAACATTCTTGCCAACCATTTTGTAGTGTTTAGCTTGTTGTTTGCCGTGAGACAAAGAGGCGTTTTCTCTTATTCAGCAACTGGCGATCACAAGATACACCAAAACACAACATCAATTCACAAAACACAATTTGTTCGCTGTAAATTAATCCAAATCGTTAAAATCCATATGTTTGCGAGAAACAAATCCAAATTGAGCCCTTAATCCAGTGATCTTCATCTCCATTAGCCTTCCATTAGTCTTCATCTCCTCTCAGTAGTGCGACCGAAAACATCAAATCCCGCGCTCGTTATGAATTCAAATTCAAAAAACGCGCCCTCATGAAGCGTTACGACATGATTTACGGCAGTGGCTTCAAACGCTCATTGGCTCTCGCCTGCTTCGTCACAGATTTTGACATGCCGTGTTTCAGTCGATTTGTATTTGAAATGGGAAACGCGCAACTTCACGGAGAGAAGCCGGATTAATATTTTCATTGCTCTGTACCTCATACAAAACTATTATATACCACCAGAGAGGACTGCGCCTGCAACACATCTTCATTTGAACTACTTTTGGTACCGCTTTTGACATTTTTGCAATAAATAAATTATTGTGATTACACTGGTCTGTCTGTTATGCTTCTATTTATAACAGTACGTTGTTTTAATAAATGCTAATGGGTAGGTTTAGGGGGTAGGTGTAGGATTAGCCGTTCAAAATATTTGTTTAATGCTATATTGTTACCAAAATCGTCATTTTCCAACGTTTTACCTTTTATTTTCTTTATATTCTGTATTAAATTGGTATGTTTAGGTTTGGGGTAGTGTTAAGGATCTTACATTAATCAATAAAATGGTCAAAGGAAATTATAAAGATATCTTTGATATATAAAAAAAAATGTTTTTACCAGTATAAAGTTTTGTATTCTTAAAACCTACGTATTAACGATGAGACCAGGCTGACATTTGACAACTAACGCTATGTGTCGCTCCGTTGCTCTGATTGGTTGTAGGTCTATCCAATTGAGGTCTTTCCTGGTTAGGCTGGAACACGCCCCATAATCACAGCCCAATGGAGCAGTGTCAGACTCATATTCTGACTAGAATTGAATATGACGACGTCAGGCTAATTCTCCAATTGTTTTTTGTTTGAATTTAATAAAGACTGCTGCAGATTGATCCATGGATCCTCTTTCTTTACCTACAACCAGCTGTGAGATCTTGCATTAAATTAAAATTAAAAACAATTATTTTAGACCAACGAAGATAAACCGTTTTGAGATAAACCTTATATGGAAAGGATGTTATAACACCTCTGAGGTTTGCAGTTTCTGGTTTGAGACCAGCAGGTTTTTTTAGGCCTGTGCAAAGCCAATTTGTCTGACCCGCAACCACCATTTCTGCTGTGGAAATGTGTGGAACGCTTCCAGATTGGATACTGGCACCCTGTTGGTGGACAAGGGTTATAAGACATGCACACCAGCAGGAAAGAACAAAAGTGAAGCTCTGGTAAATATCATAGGAACAAACAGAAATGCATGAGTGAGAAAGCCTTTTCCATGTATGCTTTGCAGTAGAAGTAGCATTAAGCAGGATAAGAGCATTCGCATCACCCTCTCGCTCTCGCTATCTTTCATTCTGCCCCCTCTCATTTTCTTCCTGTTATCCTGGACTTTGATCAACCAGAGGTATCAGCACACCCTGACCCCCCTTCTGGTCCGTGCTTACATCAAGAGGAGAGGAAGGCAAGAGTCAGCAGAATAAAAGGACTCGGAGTGTAAGTGCTAAATGTGCACGATGGAGGGATGATGCTCGACTTTCCCCCGGCGAGCACCTTGTTACTCACCCCTGCTCTTCAGCCTGCTGATGTTAAAACAAGTTAAAGTCCACAAAAAGTGTCATGTCATGCTGCCCTCCCTCATCTCAGCGAAATCACGGGTAAAACCAAATGAATGTGGAAAGTAGAGCGTTGCCTCTGCCAGATGATTGGATAAGCCCCGGAGCTTCAGCGTTCCACCACACAGGGACCGGAGAGACCTGGGTGAGAGCTCCATCTGTGAGGTTACTTGTGACTGAAATACCAATCCTATATGAAGGTTATGGAGAAGGAATGCCGAATGCATTGATTTGGATTCTCTGAGAGAGACAGAGAGGGAGATGAAATGGTTTGATGAAGAAGAATGTAAGGGAGCAAGCTTGACTGGCTGTGGGAGACTGAGAGAGTGTGGGAAAAGAGCCAGCGAACAGAGAGGGTGAGACAGAGGGTTGATGGAGAGAGGTGGAAGCTGTTTTTCCCCCACAGCTTTGTTTTCTTTCAATGTGGCCAATCAATTTCCATCCCAGAATGCTCTGTGTGAAAGATTTTTTTGTTGTTTGTTTTGCGGATTCACGCCAGCCGTCAACACATGCAGACTAACGGTGATGTCTGTTTCACACTGTCTCTGTGGATTGTTATCCCCTGGTATTGAATGTGTAATCTCATGTTTTTCAATTATCTAGTTGACTTGCACCGTATTACTGAGGATGTACAATCAATAATACAACACTGTGAACTTCAGCCTGTGATATCACACAGAGAAGAGAAGAGAAGAGAAGAGAAGAGAAGAGAAGAGAAGAGAAGAGTCTCGATGATTAATATTTTAGTCTGGGTACTATAAATAAATGTTCTCAACTGACATTAATTTATAGACTTTCATGCCTCTTCAACTATGAAGAACGAGGAATATCTTGTCTTCCCTTAAGTAATGAGAGTGGGTGGGTTATGTGGGTCTTTAACCTATTAACTGAAAGCTAAGAACTAAATTAAGAACTATCTGTTGCTTCCTGCTTCAATGTTGAGAGGTATTTCTTTCACTAATTAAGAAAAAGTACATTTTAAAAAAGATTAGTGCAATTTAAGCTTTTATTTAAAAAAAGTTTCAGTTTCATCAGTTCAGGTTTAAGTTACATTTTACTATTAGTGTGTCAAAAAATCCTGTGTATCCAAGACATTTTCAATAAACAATGTTTAGTAAAGTTGCAATGTAATCAAAGTTCCGAGTGACAGATCTTTTCTTCCGTATTGTGACATACATGAAAAGTGAAACGGATTATCTGAAGAAGACTTAACAACTGAAGACAACCCAGCATACTGTACGTCAGAGAGAAGCCTGTCCTTACACTGGAAGATCAAATGAGGGCATTTTGATTAGAAATTATAAACGCAAATTAAAAACACACTCATGGATGAATTCACGTTAAGATTAATACATTTAGAAACACCTATCAATGAAATCACACCCGCATTCTCCTCAATTTCCCATGTAGAAACCATGGAAACACCATGACACTTTAATGTGTTTTATTAGACAGAGCAACTTTTCTTCTGGCTTCTTTTCCACCGGTTGCAGGCTTGAAGACAATAGCTCCCATAATTCAGCGAAATCAAGGCGTCATCAAGCTACGACTTTTGTATAGGTGACCTCTAGTGGCGAAAAATTACACATTGTGCATTTAAAACAAGAAATTTAAACTCACACCAGGCTGGTTTCAAATACAGGTTGCCAACAAAAATATTATATATATATATATATATATATATATATATATATATCATTTTTTTAATGCTCTTCTGTTCTCCCTTTCCTATATACAAATCTAAGCTTAAATATCTCTGGATGGCACACATCAGTTAATATAAGTTAAGTTCAGATAGTAAGGTTGAACTGATTCATTTTAAAATAACTACAAAGCCCTTTTACATACAAACATCCATATGTCTATATGTCTTCCCTGTGCATAATATTCACTTATGGGCCCTCAGGGAGTGTGTTAACATGGACAATACAGACAGCAAAGGGCTCATAAATTTGGAAGGAAGGGTGAAAGTAGGGCTTGTTGGAAGCTGGGTCTTTATGTGAGACAGATAAATCGTGAACCGGTCCTGTGGTGGGAGAGCTGGGGAACCTTGGGTTGATTGATGGTGCTGGAGGTGAAAGCAGGGAGAGAGGAAGCTGTCCTCTGAGCCGCTGCTGGCTGCCATCTTTCAACTGTCTGACATTCAGTTCTCCTACAGGGAAAGCGAGACTGCAGAGAGCTGCTAGTCTCCATCATCATCTTCTTCACTTCAACCTCTCCAACTAACCCTCTGTAGCCTACTCTCCCTGCTACCTTAATTCACTGTAAATGTTTCAGTTAGCTCTGTCATCCACTTTCTTTTTCCAACCTCTCGTATTATTCAGTAATTATTATTTTTTTAAATTATACTGTAACACGAACCTCCATAAGTGAATGATTGGAATTCTGTACATATGGAAGCAACTCTGGGTATCACACAAACAGTGCTTGGCTTGAGAGACTCTGCCTTCTATTGATTGAGTTTGAGTTTACTATGTTGCCTATGTTAGCTAAGGACGCAATACTGTAATAAGCAAATATTGGGTTATATAATCAATGTAATAGGGTTTTAACAATTCACTTGCTTTCTCCAAGCCTCAAATACAAAAAAGTGCCTGTTCTGCTGAATGATATTATAATGTTTCTTGCATGTTATGCAAGACTTTCAAAGTGAAATGTTTAGTGAGTATAGTGCTAAAGCACTTTCATTTTTTCCCCATGCCATTTTAGCTTGTTTCTTCAAGTCTTTGAGCTCTTTTATCGAGTGTCGTTTTACGGGATTCAAACATAAGCACTCTGCATCGCGAGTGCAATGCTGTACCAGGTGAGCTACTGAGCAAGTTTGCTATGTTGGAAAAGCCATATAGAGCATGTGTATTGTGCGATTTGCAGGCCTATTAACTCTTTCCCGCCATTTACAGAAATTTCCGTAATTTATGAAACGACTCTTCCCCACTATTGGCGGAAATGTTCGCGTTATAACGTTACATATATGATGCGCTATAATCTTCTGAAAGATTAGTGAATTGCTTGATCAAAACACAGGCGAAGAAGAACCTGAAACAAGATAGCATATGTAAGCAGATGGATATGTAAAATAACGTGATCATCAACATTAAATAGCATATAAATCAAAATGCTTTTAATGTTACCTAATGAAATGTCGAACCAGTAAGTGGTATTTGACTGTGCAACCTTATGGGGTGTTTATGGACTTGATCTTCATCTATGTTTTGATTATCATTCTGAATCGGATCCAGACGTAGTCTTTGGCAAAAAGACAATTTTTTCAGCTTTTGGTTCAAATTGTTTTTTGGGTGTATGTTTTTTTTTGTGTGTGTTTTTTTAAAGCAAACGCTCTGTTCTTTCCTTTGATCTATGTTCAGATATCCATCCCAAAAAATATTCTAGGAGCCATGAACATTTTGTGAAAATTAACAAAAATGCTGCCAGTGGCTGGCAACTTTTTTTTTTTTTTATGCTGGCGAGGAAAGAATTAATAGATGAAAAAGAAATAAAAGTTTTACTTGCCAATAGTGTTAATTTCAGCTGGAAGTTAGTGAGGCAGTGAACTATAGGTTTCAGAATTCAACCATTAATTGAACTGAATCAAATTTCATTGTAAATCAAATCATATTTAGTCACTCTGGATTTGTCATCTTGTCACAATGCATTATGGATTGAATTCATAGTGATGGACACATGCAAATCTTTTGAGTCAGAATAGGAACCAGTCAGCTCTCCAATGATGTCTTAAAATGCAGCCTCCACCAGGCAGCTCCCTCGCTTTTGGAACGCATATACCTTTTTCTTTCTTTTAAGTCCCACCTTTTCTCTCTCATCTATCTTGAGGTTTCATCACCTCACCTCTGCTGTGAGCTCCAGTGCTGCAGTCTTCACCTCTCTGACTGAGCCTCTTGCATCCAGAATTTGCAACTAATCCCTAAATCCCCAACATGCTGCAGTGTACAACAATCGCTTTGATTTCCAGCAGGACATGAAAAGAACTGAAAATATGAGTTTATTGCGGCATTATGAGTGATGGCGACAGGGAAGTCTTCTTCTATAATTCTGCTAGGGCTGACAGATTAATAAACCCCTAAAGAGGTAGGACAATCAATCATTTGATCGTAGATATCGTTAAGAGAGAATACATTTTTGTTTTGGCATATTTGAGGAAATTAAGAGGAAAGGAACAGATTTATGAAGAGGAAGTTGAGAAAGAAGATGAGTACAGAGGACAGCAGATATCTGATTATTAATATTTGATTATTATTGCAAACAATTTTATCTGAGATTTCTACAGTCACATTTAAAAATGATCTGCATAATCAATAATACATTGTGCATTGCATAATGCATTGTCTGTAGAGTATTTTAAAAGTCTAATAATCTTCATGAGTCTATTTTTTTATACTTCTAACATCATTTTTTATTCAGTTTATAATATTAAATAATCTTTTAAACCTTTTTATGTTATATTTCCATCACGTTTGTTGTTTTTGGTGTGTATTATAGTTTGGCAATATTATATGCAAAACAATCATGAAGTGTTCTACTTTAAAATTGAAAAAGAGAGAGAGAGAATAAAATAGTGTGAGAGAAAGAGAGCTACAGACATAGAGAGAATCACAATGAAAAAGAAAATACTAACCCTACGTCATCCAAAATGGGGTAGTAAAAATTCATGGGTCATAAATCTCTGGAATAGGTATGGAAAATGAGAGAGGGAGAGGTTAGGGAGTGCTGTGGAATCTGGCTTTGTATTCTCTCTGGCTGCTCTTTGTTGTTTGGCCTGGTTAATCTCTGCAGTGCTTGCTGGTCATGTGGTGGGTGGATAAAACATCAGCTGATCTGTCAGCGCAGAGGTGGAAAGGGCATTGATTCATTTGTCCTTACACAGTCCAAAGCCCACTAGTCACTCAGCCACCTCATATCACAGACGTGGAGATGTCAGCAAGCCGTGTGAGTCAAGAGGTCAAGGCAGAATTTGGGAGAGAGTGTTAGAACAGTCTGAGATGAAGAATGGACTGTGTGTGAGATGCAGTGAGGCAGTGTGAGAAATGAGGGATGGCAGCGAGTGTTGTGGCTTCTTATGACAAGGGGTTCACTCGCCGCTATTAGCATCATCACTTGCACACAAGCACGCCACCATGCACCGACCTTCACCACACACACTGACGGTGATGTGAGTCAATGGGTTTTTGGATTACCATGTCTATCTGAATGAGAGCAGGCCGTCTGCCAAGAAACCTGCACACAACACACACACATTCCCACGCATTCCACACATCCCTCAAGCCTCCTACACTGTACATGCCATTATCACCCTCTGCATGCTTGAACCCAAGACACCGTACACACTCCATATGTCCCCAAACACCCCGCACATGACCCCAAACACCCTATAAATGTCCCCAGCCACCATACATTCAACATGATACCCTATCAGGAAAAAAATGACCCAAACACCCTACATGTGACCCAAGACACACTACACATGATCCCAGAATCCAGACATTCAACATGACCCCCTAACACCCTACACATGTCCCCAAACATCCTATATATGTCCCCAGACACCATACATTCAGCATGACCCCCTAACAGCATAAAAATGACCCAAACACCCTACATGTGACCCAAGACACACTACACGTGATCCCAGAACCCAGACATTCAACATGACCCCCAAACACCCTACACATGTCCCCAAACATCCTATATATGTCCCCAGACACCATACATTCAGCATGACCCCCTAACAGCATAAAAATGACCCAAACACCCTACATGTGACCCAAGACACACTACACGTGATCCCAGAACCCAGACATTCAACATGACCCCCTAACACCCTACACATGTCCCCAAACATCCTATATATGTCCCCAGACACCATACATTCAACATGACCCCCTAACACCCTACACATGTCCCCAAACATCCTATATATGTCCCCAGACACCAGACATTCAACATGACCCCCTAACACCCTACACATGTCCCCAAACATCCTATATATGTCCCCAGACACTATACACTCAGCATGACCCCCTAACACCATACACATGACCCAAACACCCTAGACACACTACATATGACCCTAGAAACCAGATCCTCAACAATACCCTACACATGACCTCAAAAACACTACACACACTCCCAGACACCATACAATGAACATGACCCCCAATACCCTACACATGACCTCAAAAACACTACACACACTCCCAGACACCATACAATGAACATGACCCCCAATACCCTACACATTAGCCCAAACACACTACACACACTCCCAGGCACCATACAATCAACATGACTACCCTACACATTAGCCCAGACACACTACACATAATCCGGTAACACTTTACAATAAGGTTGTATTAGTTAACATTAGTTAACGCATTAGTTAACATAAACTAACCATGAACAACACCTCTGTTCAGCATTAGTTAATCTTTGTTAGCGGTAGTTAATAAAAATACAGCTGTTCATGTTAGTTCACAGTGCATTAACTAATGTCAACAAGATTTTATTAATGCATTAGTAAATGTTGAAATTAACATTAACAAAGATAAATAAATGCTTTATAAGTGCAGTTCATCATTAGTTCATGTTAACTAATGCATTAACTAATACAACCTTATTGTAAAGTGTTACCCATAATCCCACACACCATACTTTTAACTCTTTCCCCGCCAAACATGGACTTTTCCATTATTTGTTGAAAACGCTTCCAGACCAAACACGGAATTTTACGGGTTTCCGTGTCTTCACTGTTAGACCCTGGGGTTGGGGGTTATTACACATCTTCTGAATGAGTACTGAATCTCCAGATCAAAACACACTTGAGGGAGGCGCAGTAAAACAAGCGATTGCATGTAAACAGATGCATATGTAAAATAACGTGATTGTCAACATTAAACATCATATAAATCAAAACTATCTAATGTAACTGAATGAAATGTGGACCCAGGACGAGCTGTAGGACTGTGCAAGCATTAGAGGTGTTGATGAACTCGATCTCCTCCATCTGTGTGTGATCACAGCTCTCTTAAGCTCTTAATCTGATCTAAATGTAGTCTTTCACAAAAACTAGATTTTTCTCCGATTTTTTTCAAAATTGTTTTATGAAACTTACCCATATTCAAGTGCTGATAAAAAAAAGAATGCATAAAGTTTTTATATATTGCATGCTCAGATATTCATTAAACAAAATATTCTATGGACTATACAAGTTTGGTGAAAATGGTCAAAAACCCTAGCCTGGATGCCAGCCGAATTTAGCCCCTCCCACAACATTTTTGCTCGGGTTTGGTCTGGACTCGATCCATAGAGGAGTAATTATAATTATGGAATAATTATATTCATATAATTATGAATTTTATATCACATAATTAAGGTCGCTTCAACCTGCGGACATGGTGACCAATCCTCGGGAAAAACACGGACTTGGCAACACAGTGCAGTTGAGTTACGCGTAGCTCCGTTGCTCTGATTGGTTGTAGGTCTATCCAATTGAGGTCTTTCCTGGTTTGGTTGAAACATGCCCCATAATCACAGCCCAATGGAGCAGTATCAGACTCATATTCTGACTAGAATTGAATATGACCATGTCAGGCTACAAAAACCTTGGTGGTGGCTGGCAACTTTTTTTTTAAACGCTGGCGGTGAAAAAGTAAACACATTACACATGACCTCAAACACCATACACATGACCCCAGACACCATACAATTAACATGACCCCAAACATCCTATACATGATCCAAAACACCCTACACATCGCCCCAGACACCATACACTTTACATGACCCCAAACACTCTACACATGACCCCAGACACACTACACATAACTCAGTCCACACACAATACATTCAACATGACCCTTCAGATGACCTCAAACACTCATCATGACCCCAAACACCCTTCACATCACCTCAAACACACTACACATTCAACATGACCCCACAAACATCCTTCACATGACCCCAGACACCAAACACTCAACATGAACGCAAACACCACACATTCAACATGACCCTATACACCAAAACACTCAACATGACCCCAAACACCCTACACATGACCCTATACACCAAAACACTCAACATGACCCCAAACACCCTACATATGACCCCATACACCACACATTCAACATGACCCCAAACACACTTCACATGACTCCAGACACCAAACACTCAACATGACCCCAAACACACTTCACATGACCCCATACACCACACATTCAACATGACCCCAAACACCCTTCACATGACCCAAGACACCAAACATTCAACATGAACCCAAACACCATACATATGACCCCATACATCACACATTCAACATGACCCCAAAACACCCTTCACATGACACCAGACTCCACATTCAACATGAACCCAAACACCATACATATGACCCCATACATCACACATTCAACATGACCCCAAAACACCCTTCACATGACACCAGACTCCACACATTCAACATGACCCCAAACACCCTTCACATGACCCAATACACCATACATTTAACATGACCCCAAACACCATAAATTCAACATGACCCCAAACACCCTTCACATGACCCCATACACCACACATTTAACATGACCCCAAACACCCTTCACATGACCCCAGACACCATACATTCAACATGACCCCAAACACCCTTGACGTGAACCCAGACACCAAACACTCAATATGACCCCAAACACCCTTTACATGACCCTAGACACCAAACACTCAATATATGACCCCATACAGCACACATTCAACATGACCCCAAACATTTAACCACACATTTAACATGACCCCAAACACCCTTCACACGACCCCAGACACCATACATTCAACATGACCCCAAACACCCTTGACATGACCCCAGACACCATACATTCAACATGACCCTAAACACCCTTTACATGACCCTAGACACCAAACACTCAATATGACCCCAAACACCCTATATATGACCCCATACACCACACATTCAACATGACCCCAAACACCCTATATATGACCCCATACACCACACATTCAACATGACCCCAAACACCCTTCACATGACCCCATACACCACACATTCAACATGACCCCAAACACCCTTCACATGACCCCATACACCACACATTCAACATGACCCCAAACACCCTTCACATGACCCCATACACCACACATTCAACATGACCCCAAACACCCTTCACATGACCCCATACACCACACATTCAACATGACCCCAAACATCCTTCACATGAACGCATGCGAATTGAAGGGGATGCGAGCAAATTGAAATGTCAAACAGTCAGGGCTGGGAAATGCATTAATTGAAGTGAAGAATGTACAATTTTAAACTGTTGATTTTTTCATTCAGTTCAGTTGTGTGTCATTAATTATCCTTGTTTGCATGTATACTTAAGTTCCTCTGTTTCTGTTTATTGCTGTTGGGTCTCGTTCATGTTAGATGTGTTCTGCTGTTCTCGTTGTGTGGATTATTGAATTGTGGATTGTGACAGATGGTATATTCAACCATATACAAGGACAACCAATGCACAAGCGCAAGACAAGCTTGTTATTTAAACAGGTGGCATGAATGTACAATGTGGTACCTAGAAACCTGAATACCTTACCCAGTATCTTAGTCACATTACATACTGAATACACCCTAGATACTCCAAACACCCCACTCACTCCTCACGCTCCATATGCTGCTCACACTCCGAGCTGACCAGAAAAGGTCACACACTGATGATGAGCACTGCCATCTGTACTAAATCATTTACTTTGACAAAAAAGTACAGGACTTCTGCAGGTTGTATTGAGTTTGTACAGTCAAGAAAGAAGTCTTTATATGAAACAAGACATCAACAGCATTATGCCTTAACAAATATCAATACACTTGAGTCAGGGAAACTCGTTCCCCAGAAGGAACTTGGCACAACCATTTCTTTCCCACTTTGGAGTAAAGTGGCCCTTTCAATAAAAGTGGCTTTTTATCTTTTGATATGTATTAAAACTGGAACCTTTATCAGGCCTTGAAAACAAATAGCTGATTACTAGGGAGAATTTATTATCTAGATTGCCTGTCTTTGACACCATGCGCTGATATCACATCTTTGTAGAACAGATGATGTTCTGCCCGGCATATAGTTACTTATAAGATAATATCTAAAGTCCCTGTGCATATACGCTTCCCCCCCCAAACTATATAAATGTATATGAGCCAAATCTAGGCCAGGACTGAATCTGAATTTTAATAGGTTGCATTTTTTTTGTTTAGACTGCGATTTTTGGCAGTCAGAAGTACCACAAACCCCGAATATCAATCTCGGGCTGTTATTGTGATCCTTGCTGGCAGGTAGTGCTGCTCATTGCCACGGAGATTGGCTCAAATTCCCTATCACAAGGGCAGGCAGATGTCAACATACTGCGATTTTTCGATGAATTATTCCACTGACATAAAGCAATACCTGAAGCCTTTTTTCCTTAAAGCCCACATCATCACACAAACATGTGCTATCATCATGGCAGAAGCCTTTCAGCCTCCTGCCAGACCTAAAATGCATTAGGTGCCAACATTACCCGGTGAATTGCAGGTGCCTCAGCCAGCTCAGCCCGTGGTAAAGGTTGGCATCACTCCAAGCAAATAGGCTCCGAAGAAAAAAAGACCCACAGGTTAAATCTGCTAGTGATCATACTAAATGAGGCTCCATTTATGTATAATCAAGCTGGCCTCAAGCACATGTGATTTAGTCAGGAATCGATCAAGAAGTTTCCTGTTTTTTCCCTCTCATAGAATGGTACGGATGAAGTCATGACATGGGAACTGTTGTCGTGATGAGTTTCATAACTGCTGGACTAATGCCTCTCAGCATGAACTCAGAAAATGATAAATATTAATGCATATCATTCAGCTCTAGCTTAATGGGCTTGCCCTCCATCGTCTCAATAAGCTTTGGATAACATACTCTGATTTGCAGACTGCAGCTGATTTCTTACAAACCACCAATTCAGAATGAGCAAACATGGTTTTGAATCAAATCATAAAAAGTCAATTATAGAGGATGACATGTAAAACGTATACGTAAAACTATAAGGTACGGTCATGAGCAAAACTTTACACATTTGCTTTTTTGGGAAGGAACACCATACTTAAAGCGATAGTTCACCCAAAAATGAAATTTCTGTGACCTGTGTACTTACATTATCCCAAACTTTTCCAGCAATGTTTGACTCCAGAGGAATCCGCTATTTTAACAAATGTTACGGGGCCTTGGCGTTGCGTCCACGCTATCCTTGATTTCCGTAGAAACCATAGAAACACTAAAGACACTTGAATATAGTATGCATTTTATTAGACAGGCGAGCAACTGTTTGGATATACATTTATCAACAGAAACCGAATCATTGTTATACAGCGCAACACTTTAGTCTTGTTTGAATCGCTTGTTTTCTTGATTCAAAGTGAGTAATGTTATTACTATGCCTCAGAGACAACACTATATTCTCAAGTGGCGATCATAGCATAATCAGAGAGAACATTCTCCATCATACAATATATTTTAAAATGAATTGCATGTCATTTAGCAACAGTCATTTAGTCATCCTGTTTTTATTAATATGATATTCTAATATTGATCTAGATTACTGCAAAGTGCAACAATTCTCTCATAGTAATAAAATAACTTTCAACACACTCAAAATGTATTTAGTATGATTGTTTTTTACCATTTAAAACTGCACTGCAAATATGCAGAGAAAAGAGCGGAAGCAGCCGACTGCAGCATAAGCATAATAAAAGCTCTGAGACCGCTGTTTTGCACAGGTTTCTCTAATAAGCATTCGCTTCCAAGGGCTCCCCGCGCTTCCTGCTTCATACCACTCTAATACATTCGCTCATTAATGAACATGATTTCTGCCCAAGTCTGTTGGATTTCTTTCCATGGGCTGTGGAGGTGAAGAGTCAAGACTAAAACTCCCATGACCCCATGCTCATTGACGGCGTCATCAAGCTGCGCTTGTTTTGAACAAGTGACCCCTAACGACAAAACTTACATATTGCTCCTTTAACATTCTACCTATCATCTCTTCTGAATTTTCAGAATATCAAATCAAGCATTTACTTACATTAGCACAAACATAGTCATGCTAAATATTTGAGGTTTAATAGGTGTAAAATGGTAAAACAATCAAAATGGTGTTCAAAATAATAAAGTTCCCAAAATGATTTGTTGGTTTTTGTTACCCAACAATGAAATTCAGATTGTATCTCCGTTACAATAAGACATTTTGCAATCAACAATTTAACACAGTATGAGCAGGACCAGGGGAGTCTGGGTTATTTGCAAACTTTTGCATTCACAAAGTAAACCAGACACTAGGGAGGAGTTAACATCAGCCTGCGGCACATTATGAGACTTACTGAACTTTCAAGAAATGCCTAATGAGGGTGAGAGTGGAGCCTATAAAACATCAAATGGGATAACTGCTCTTCAGCTAGCCACAGTTGACATTTCTCCAATAATATTCATTCGTGCTTTTAATAAACAATAAACTCCAGGGAGGTGTGTACTGGCTGACCCCTCATTTACTCTGTAATTATGCTCGAGGCTGAGGAGAATCTTAAGACACGCTCTAGTCAATAACTATTGAAGCAATTCAAATGATCATCATCAAGTAGATGTGTTTTTGCAGTTTGGTCATCTGTCCTCTACAGTACCTTTGGAGATTTGAGGTGGCTTAGAGTGTGTTTATTCTTATCTTTTCGGGAGGAAAAAACACATACACAAAAAACAGCACACCATAATTATGAGATTGGCCTTTTGCTGTAAAGTTGAAAAGCATCTCCAGGTCTGTTCTTGTCGATTCGTGAGTCGCCCACAACATAGGCCACATGAGCCCTAAAACGACTCTGTAATCTTCAGGCTGCAAGCGCACATGGACACTTGCACCGTGACTCCATTCACACCTCGCACGCCGAGCCGCAAAACAGCGTTCCACAGACTGTGCATCCTATTTTGAAAGTGAAATAAGAGGCATTAGTCAAATGAAGCGCCCACACAGTCAGTGAACCGTTTAAAGACCGCTGTTAGCATTCTAACCACCAGCAAACAGCCAACCCACCATTACACCATAAGCAGCCTGAGCGATGAAACATGAACCTGCAGGCCGAAGATAATGCATTTCAATGGTGTGCGGTGCCGGACAAAACTGCCTAAAGCCACAGTTTAAAGTTAGCAAGGAAATTGCCCCTAACCATCTCTGTTTGATTTGTGCGCTAGGGAATGTTCCAGTAATTGTTAAAGAGCAGTAATTGGTATTGTTAGGCTTGTTCAGTGCTTATGTAAAAGCAGAGATACTGGTAACGTGAAATACTGACAAGTGAATCATGCCTTCTCAATGACCAAGCCACGCTGTCAGCCCGAGGCATTGACCCATCACAGATGGAAATGTACACAAGGATTTGACAGGAGATTTTTCTTCCTGGCATTCTGGTGAAGGAAAAACCTATGATCATCTCAAGTTATACACAGTTGGTTGCATTTTATATTAGGTGACTCTAACTAGTCCTTCATTAAAAAATGTTAGGTAATATGTATTTAGTGCTCCTTTAAAACACTTTTGCTGCTATTGAGGTGGGATGTGGGTAAGGTTAGGGAAAGTTTGGTGGTATGGGTAGGTTTAAGGCTTGGTTAAACTGTAAGGGAAGGGTCAATAATGAAATTATATTAAAAAATAATAATTAAACAGCTGTAATTCACAATCACATGCAGGTATTTTTGTAAAAACATGCATGTACACAATAAGTGCATTGCATAAATTGATTTAAAGGATAATACTTAGTAAAATAAAGACATTTAATATAAATTGGGACTACTTTTTCCTCTAAATTGGATCCCATTGAATCATTGTATCAAACAAAAAAGCCAAAAAAAAAGTCATTTTTCGAAAACATACTTGAAAGTGAACTATAGCCACATTTCCACCACAGGAACTTTCCCCGGGAACTAGGGACTGTGGGGTGGTACTCAGTGTGTAACACAGACACCAGGGTCTAAATTAAGTTCTGGGTAATAATTTCCCTCTCAGAAAATCCCTGCTCATGAGGTAGTACTTTGTGAAAGTTCAGGAACTTTCGGGGGTGGGACTTGGGCGCTGAACATGCTGATCGGTTCATGGCATTTTGGTTGATTCCTCTCATAATTTTATTTCAACCATTATTTTTTTTTAAGTCTATTGCGGTGTGTGTGCAGTAAGAGTTGTTTGTTTGTTATTCGAATCAACAATGGAGTTTTAAAAATATGACTGATGGACCGGTGACGAGGTTCGGGCTTTATTAAGCTTATATGCCGAGGACGAAATCCAGCAGGAACTGGAAAATCACGCGCAGTCCTAATCTTCACGGTACTTTAGACTGCGATGGAAATGCAACAATCAACAGGTCTATGGGGGAAAAGTTCCTGGGACAAATTTTCCAGGTAATTCCGGTGGAAACAGGACTTATGTAATGAGAACCTAGTTTTTTGTAAAACAGCGTAAAAAATATTTGTGCATAACCTTATTAATATTCATGAGATATTCA
This sequence comes from Gobiocypris rarus, assembly GCA_023029165.1. Taxonomy (NCBI): domain Eukaryota; kingdom Metazoa; phylum Chordata; class Actinopteri; order Cypriniformes; family Gobionidae; genus Gobiocypris; species Gobiocypris rarus. Next base: position 30,649,616 of record CM040927.1, on the reverse strand, counting down.
TAATATCCATTTCATGTTGCACAACCAACAGGTCTGTGTTTGCATGGGTGTACATAATCAGCGGTATCATGCGGTTCTTATCATCTTGCTGATGGAGATGTTTAAATTACCTGTCTGTCCATTACATCAGACAGATAAATTAAACTGAAGTGGAGCCTAATCTCTCTCTCTCTCTCTCTCTCTCTCTCTCTCTCTCTCTCTCTCTCTCTCACACACACACACTCACACATTCTCATCTCTCATCTCACATTTCAGCAGAGAGTCTGGCAGTGAGTCCCTAAAGGCTGTGTCACTTTAATTACTTGCCTACCAATTAGAGAGATGCTACAAAACTGTTTGATTAAATTCTATACTTATTCTTTGAACCACGTTGTACATCTTTCAATTAACCCTTCTCACAGATGAATACACTCTCTCCCTCAACTTTCTTTCAATTAGAAAACTTCCTCTGCAGTAGGATATATGTGATAAGGGGATATTTATTTTCACCACAACATAAGAATTTAGAAGTGAAGGATGTACGTGAGTCAGTTGTAAAAATATGATTCAAAAAAATATTTTGTTGAGCTCCATTTGCAAATTTTACCCAGTAATCAGTTATTTATTCATTTTACATATATTTTTGTACTGTTAGTCATTGCTGTCCTCCTTTCTTCCTCTGAGAAACGTCATTATTTGTTGATATTAATTACAAAATGAACCAAATCCCAACAGATGATAATAGGTAATTTCTGTGGTCTTAATTTAAAAGAAAACAAACAACAATAACAACCTTGGTTTTTATGCATAAATATCAAGTGGCAACCTCCCACGGTCTCTCATAAATCCAATACTGAAGTGACTTAAACTGCTGTTCATCAACTGGCCACTACACCGTAAAAAATATTTTAAAAGTAAGTTAACTGGTTGCCTTAAAATTTTGAGTTCATTGAGTTAATACAATGAACATTTTTCAGAATCAACATCACCCTTTATTCAAATATTATTAAAAGTAAACATATTGTGTAATTGTGTTTTATTTGTTTTAACGCAGTAAAACATGCCAAATTTAGCTATTTTCATAATTTATCACAACATTTTTTTAATTTATGTAGTTCAGATACAATAATATTTTGAGTTTCTATTAAACCAATTTACTTCATTATATTAACTAAAATTTTTAATTTAAAGGAACTCAAAAATGAAAGGCAACCAGGTTACTTGCTTTTTTTTTAAAGTTAAACCAACAATATTTTTTACAGTGTAGGGACAGGCTCCAGAAGGGAGCAGAATCTCATTGAGCCCCATATTAAAATGCCCAACTTTACAGCAGAAAAAAAAACAGCCTGGTTTACAGCCTGGTACAAATTCTAGTTTTGGTCTAAACAATTAATTTTGTACCTTAAGGACAACTGTGAGGGAGGTGAACTTTTATATAACTAATTCATTTACATTATATAATGCCTTAAAGCTACCAATGCTGAGTGGCAGATGGGTAGCCATTTATCTGCTGTCTGTCATCGCGTCATCTCAGCTCCGCCCACGTCCCGCCTCTTTGCCCATTTTCTATTATCCTGGAGTGATGCACGATGGCAGCTAAGATGGCAACGGCCAGCTCGACCCACTTCAAAACTGCTCTTTTGATAAATATACAGACTCCCGCACATGACATGGAAATCATTTTTTTATATGTTTCCCATGAATCATACCATTAGTTGGTGATGTAACTTTGTAAAGAAACTCTATGTGCCTAAGTAATGCACAAGCGCATCATGTCGCCATTTTCAAAAATTCACGTTTTTGTAATTTACATTGAGACAATAACGGTAAAAGTTAGCATTTTCTGGCCCCCAAAATGCTGTAGTCGTGTAAATGAACAGCAAGTTTATCGCTTTTAATTTTATTGTGTAAAAGTCCCCTGTTGTAAAAGGGAAATAATTAGTTCAACATGACCATGATATACAGTCCCTGACAAAAGTCGTGTCGCTTATCTATTTTGTAGAAACACCTGCTATTAACCTGACTTTTAATTAATCAATTGGTGTTAGAAATAGCTCATATGAAAAGCTAAAACCCTCCCAAATGACGTTTAATGCACTGAAATAAATTAGTTTCACTGAAAAAAGATTTATCATTTAATCAAGACAGAAAGGTCAAATTTTGGCAAGACAAAAGTTTTGTCGCCTATACAGAAATTGAACAAATTTACTGCAAATACAAAAATATGTCAGCAAATTAAGTAGTGGTGCTGTGAGATCCAAATTTAATATCTTGTATGACTTCCTGGAGCTTGAAGGACTGCATCCATGCGGTTTGGCAAGGACTCATACAATTTATTGATCAAAAGTCATCAGGAATAGCAAAGAAAGCAGTCTTGCATGCCTCCCAGAGTTCATCAATATTCTTTGGTTTCGTCTTCCATGCTTCCTCTTTCATCCTACCCCACATATGCTCAATGATGTTCATGTCTGGTGACTGGGCTGGCCAATCCTGGAGCATCTTGATCTTCTTCGCCTTGAGGAACTTTGATGTGGAGATGGAAGTATGCGATGGAGCACCATCCTGCTGCAGAATTTGGCCTCTTTTATGGTTGGAAATATAAGAGGTAGCTAAGATGTCTTGGTATTTTAGACTATTGAAGTTGCCTTCTACCCTGCAGATCTCTCGCACACCCCCATACTGGATGTAACCCCAGACCATGATTTTCCCCCACCAAACTTCACTGTTTTCTGGGTGAATCTCGGATCCATGTGGGCTCCAGTAGGTCTCTTGCTATATTTGTGGCGACTGTGGTGTAATTCAACAGAAGATTCATCTGAAAAATCCTTCTGCCTCTTTTCCAGCGTCCATCCTTTTAGCAGGCTGTGGGCTTTGGCAAATGCCACACGGTTTTTCAATTGTCTTTTGTTTAGTGCTAGCTTCTGGGTACTGATTCGACCATGGAGGCCATTTCGAGACAGAATCCAACAAACTGTTCTGGTTGACACAGGGACTTCAGGTGACCAGGTCTCGTGGAGCTCTGCTGCAGTGGAAAATGGGCTGGCCGTGGATTTTTGAGCAAACAAACGGTCCTCTCGAGCAGTTGAGTTGTCTTGCAGGGTCTGCCTGACCCGGGTTTGTCATAAACGTCTCCAGTCTCTTCAAGTCTTTTTTTTATCCTCTGTACTTGACACTGAGACACTTTGAAGGTGCCACGTCTGCCACATCAGCAGCGGATCTGGTCTTCAGCCTCTTGATAATCAAAACTTTACTCTCAGGGTGAATCTTAGGCATGTTTGCAGAGGTCTATTTGCAGTTGATGTGAAGGTCTAGTGTACTGGGGTTCTTTTTATACACACCTGAGATCTAATTGATCCATTATTAGTCACAGGTGAAGCTCATATGACAAGGAGACAACACTTATGTCTTTGCAAAAATTCACTCAATGGGCTTTACCAAGCTGTGAATATTAGAATATTTTTTGACAGTTTCATTTTGCACTGAAACATTATTACAAAAGCTGTTGGGATTAAAATTAGCCATTTCTTGTAAAAAAATCTTGATAAGAAATATATTTCAGCTGCATTTCTTATCAATTTTTACACAAGTACAAGACTTTTGTCAGGGACTGTACTAAAATGAGGAAAAAAGATCTTAATTTGTGGCCACAATTGAACTAAAACAAGTGAACAAATGAAATGAATTAAAATCAATTCTTCATAAGAATTGTTAATTTGCCTCCATGATGTATATATTTGTGCTTGCATGTCTCAGTGTAAATATGAAAATCTAGTGTTAAACAATAATTGAGACAGAAATTTAAGTTATTATTATTATAACCTTCCCTTCTATTTTGAAATGGACTACAAAAGTCACATAGACAAAAAATGGCACATGTGATGTGGTGCTAAATGATGCCTCACATGTCTTATGATCAAATGTCATTAATTTTAATGGAACTATATTTTGTTAATTTACAAGCTTACATTTCAGCCTGTTCTAAGCTATATAACTTTTTTTGAGAATTGTTTGTAATTTTGGGGCTCCTGTCACCTTTTACCAAAAATAGGGGTCAGGATATTCTTTAAAAATATACCTTTTATGATGCGCAGAAGAAAGTAGGTCATACTGTTTTGGAAAGATATGAGTAAATCAATAGTGACAGAATTGTCACTTTTGGGTGAACTGTTCCTTCAAGTGATGGTGTAAAACTGTGTGTATGTGCTGTAATTCTCATAGAGGGAATGCAGAGGCCAGGGCCACAGAGAGCACATACACACGGACGCTTTCACACACTCTTGAAGGAGGCGAGATTTTCACTCAGTGTCCACTCTGTGGCTTACGGCAAGACAATACCTCTTTATGTGTTGAGTTTCTCACAATCGCACACACAGACAAGATCTCACGGGCACACACGGAGGAGCATTCAGGCAGAACGGTCAAATCATTTTCTTTAGGCTGTGTAGAATGGTGGGTGGTGGTCTGGTGGAGGCCACGGCCCTCTGTATGATTATGATTAGTATGAGAGGCGAGAGCACAAAGCCATGAAGGACACAGTATCCACGCATCCGTCTCCGCACCTCTTCTACTATCATTTATGATCTAGATAGAACATTCCATTAGACTCCACAGATAGCAAAGACATAAAACCTAAAGCGTCTCAGAAAGCTCGCTATCTGAGTGACACTTCATTGCTGTTTGTCTTCATCAAAGCTCTGATTGGCTGCCGTGTACGATGTCTTGCTCTTGCACCCTGTACTGTAGGGGAGACCAGGGGCAATTGTGACACTAAATTTCTTCAATCATAAACAAGAGGCGCTAAATTTAACGCACATGCTCAGTAAAGTCTCTCTGCCTGAGAAAAAGGAGTGTGGGTTGGAAAAAAGCTTTTTTTTCCTTTTTTTTTACCATTTTTATGAATATGAACCCAAATTAACATCAAATTTCTCTCTGCTTAAAGGTTATCATGAATAACATATTCGAACACATATTTCCGTTTCATGGCTGTGAGGTCAAGGGCAACATCAAATATGAAATAAACATTTTAGGATTGAATTGAAAACAATCTTTTGTAAACGCTTTGGTTATATTTTCACAGGAAAGTCTGAAAATCAATCATTGTAACACAGCTATTCAAATCCTGCTATTGTGCTTTCATTAGGGTTTTAAATGTTTCCTTTCACGCAACCATTGTTTCAAAACATAATGAGAACATTTGATTTAATCAGCTAAACAAAACACAATGATCTTTCTGTTTAGTCATTTTAATCTTCATTTACTTCAATAGCAAACAATGCAAGAGAAATGTTTCAGATCTCCCTTAGAGGTGCTGAATGGTAAATGTTACATTACTGTAAATTAAGATACAGATATGAAATAAACAATAAATCAAAATTAACATGATGTCTATTGCCTAATTTATGTGTTATATTATCAACAGGTGTGATCAATGATGTTGTGACACCATCAAGAGGTTTTGTGTCAACTCAGTACAGCAAAGTATACTGTAATAATACATTTATTTAGTGCTTTTCTGGATTCTCATAGTGCTTTTACATATAGAATGGAGAATCTCCTCAGCCACCACCAATGTGCAGCATCCATCTGGATGATGCCATGGCTGCCATACAGTACTGCGCCAGAACGCCCCCCACCACATAACAGCTTATTGGTGGAGAGGAGTGATGAAGCCAATCAGGATAAGGGGATGATTAGGAGGCCATGATGGACAGAGGCCAATGGACAAATTTGGCCAGGATGCCGGGGTTACACCCCTACTCTTTTTCCCAAAGGACATCCTGGGATGTTTAATGACCACAGTTTAATTGATACAGTCAGGACCTCGATTTAACGTCTCATCCGAAGGATGGTGCTCTCAGACAGTATGGTGTCCCCATCACAATACTGGGGTGTTAGGACCTACACAGGCCACAGGGTGAGCACCCCCTGCTGGCCTCACTAACACCTCTACCAGCACCTAGTTTTCCCAGTTGGTCTCCCATCCTGGTACTGACTAGGCTCAACCCTGCTTAGCTTCAGTGGGAAACCAGTCTTGGGCTACAGGGTGATATGGCTGCTGCTGTACTGTTAACCACACTGAAAATGCAGTGAAACAGTTGCCATTTACTAGCCTAGAAATCTAGACGCACCCTAGCGGCAGTAAATCTAATTTGCCGCGAGTGTCGTCTAGCAACTCTCGGTAGACCTGCGAGATGGAAAAACCAAACTCTGGTCAGGCCAATCACATCGTGTATATGGAGTCGGTGACGGCAGAGTTTCGACGGTTCCTGCTGCTTGAAAACAAAGGAGATGCTGGCAAACAGCGGTCTTTCGAATCGCCTTTGGCCGCGACTCTGAAAGATTTGGAGTTAAGCTTTTCATTGAGAAAAGAGCAAATAACCGCACTGAAGTCATTTAAAAAAAAAAAAAGGAAGATGTGTTCGGAGTTTTGCCGACCGGATACGGCAAAAGTTTAATTTATCAACTAGCTCTGCTGGTGGGAAAACGCTCTAACTACGTCACCTTCTTCATTGCTCTTGTTGGTTGTAGCGCTATTCTATTGCGTGCAGGGGATTTTGAAAGAAGGCCGTTTATTCCGCCCCTCGGATTGAGTCATGCCAACGGTGAGTTTCCAGACCAATCATCTTGATGTGGGTCTGGCTTGTCAGGCTAGCCATTTACATTTAGTACGGATTTTCTTGACAAAACATTGCCTGAATTGTCTATAGTTGACCTTTTCAGATTAGGTGAGTTGCTGTAATTTAGCGAGGCACCTGTTTTTCACAGAACATGCTGTAAACTGATTCAACTCATACATCACCTCTGTGACAGCAGCCATGTCCGCCTCTTGACCTTTCTGATGGGCCTCTTGTGGTAATTTCTCTCCACTTGCAGTCTATGCTGCTCAGAGTTGTACATAAACACTTTCACACACTTTGAATGGATATAGAAAACAACTATGTTTACCTTATGAGATATATTGGCAATAGTGTTATGAAAATGATTCATTTTGTTCCTATATGAACGTTATTCAGATCATTTACATCTGTACACAGTAAATAATCAATAAATGACAGTAACAACATTTATTATGTTCCAAATAAAATTGTATTAATATTTCATAGAATTACTATATTCCTGATCAAATAAATGCAGTTTTTGTGAGTATAATGAACTTTAAAAATATATATATTTATTGATCCCAATTTTTTTTAACAGCAATGTATATTAGTAGTCCCCTACCTATACACCCCACAATGACTCATTCCATTCTTGTGAAATGCTGGAAATGATTGATAATCATATCCTAAAGGAGAATGCATAATGTTCTTGCACCATGTTGCGCCATCTTCACCGTGGTAAGACTAGAGCCTCGGTTTACCTACACAGTTACCCGTAGGCAGGTCCCTGCCATTCTCCTGTCTGTGTGTTTCATCAGAACCTCATGAACCGTGTAAGCACTTTTTCCTAAAGTCTGATGAGTGGACTGGATGTTTTGTGCTGTAGGGGGCTTTAAAAGATCTCCCATAAGTCTGTTAAGCCTTCTGTTTTCTGTAAGCACTCTTAAAGGTAAGCTAATGGTCTTAAGAGCAAATCTCAGAGCACTGTTTAGATGTTATGTTTTGCCAAGAACATGAGGCTGAATTGTCTCATCTTGTCATCATAGTTCACTGTTACATGTATCTCTCACTCCTCCTGTTTATGCCCTTCATGGTCCATAGAAGACTCACTCATCTCTTTTTTTTCTTCCTTGCATTTGCTGTCTATGCATCATGTCACATCTGATATCCTGTGCCAGACGCTGGAGGCTGGCATTACTGCCGCAGGAACTTCGCTAACACATTTATCTAACCGCTGCAGTGCCGAGGGGCAGCAGATGCAACAGAAGCATGGCATAAGTCCGCGTCTGGTTTGAGGTTTTGACTGCGCTGAGCGTCTGTGATGTAGCCACAGGACTGTCTAATTTTTCACCATCGTTTTTCTGCACTTACAAATTACTTATACTGCAACCTAAGTGCTGTTATGGGACAAAGTCATTTTCTCTTAAAGAGGTAATGAATTGAGAAATCAACTTTCCCTTGAGCTTTTGATATATAAACGGTCATGGTAATATAAAAATATCCTGTAAGTTTCAGAGCTGAAAACTTCCTTGTTAGTCAAAGAATAGGTTTTATTGACAGCTGGCTCAGCAAATGATCGATCTGTGAATGTGCTTACATGTGACGTCTGAGTTCAGTGACATGCCTCCAAAGAAGATGAACACCTAATTATGTAGCCCCACCCACCGACTGGTGCATGTAATGATATATTAGACAAATAGCATAGGCCTATGTGGAGCTAAACCGGATCAAACTTCCAAGCAAAGATTGCATTTGTTCGCTTTATTTCACCACGGATTTGTTTATAAACAAGAAACTAGATTTGCAGACAGGATGATATTAAAAACACAATGCGGTGTGGTCTTCTGGATCTGACAGGAATTGATGCAGCACACTTATGTGAATATGTTTTTTATATGTGATAGTATTGCATTGTTACAGATCATTTGATTATGATAATGTGTACGTGTTAGGGATGCACCGAATTTTCGGCCACTGAAAATATTCGCCGAAAATGGCCCAAAAGCGCATTTTTGGTTTTCGGCCGAAACTACTTTTATCACCCGAAACAATACGGCCGAAATGTTGTGATGACGCAAACAGAAACCGCGACCTGCGCGTGCTTGTCTAAACAGGCAACATGTCTGCGGTGTGGACGTATGTGGTTCATCTCACATCTGATGACGCATCTATAATATGGGTTGTAACTTGAAAATAATGCTTTTTTTCTGTTGATGGATACACGTGCTGGCTCCTCAGTGATACACTACAACAACAGAGATAATAAAAGAAAAACGTGGGCAAAACGGACTCTCTTTGTAAACTTTGTTCAAAGCATGCGAGTGCTGCCGTATGTTCGAATATGCAGTCGTTTTCGCCGTCATCACCGGGTGTAGAGCCAGAAGACGCGAATGTGAACTCACGCACGCTGAGATAAGATCTGTCTCGTGCACTCATCCGAAAGCGCGCAGTCATCTCACAGCGTGCAAATATAGAGTAATCTATCAAGTCTTGTGCTTAAACGGACAAACTCACTCAAAAACTATGTCAACATGTCCATCTTGATGAGTATCCTTGCAGACATAGACTGTATATGCCTTAAGTGAACTGTATACAGTCGAGAAAGACAACGCAAATCGGTGCATTAGGTCTTAAAGGGGCAGTAGCCTTTACTGCGGTCTGTTTAATTTCAACAAAAGACAAGGACATCACACACTGCTCTTGATTGAATAGCTTTTGTAAGTTTAATAAGGATTAATCTTTAATTTAAACAGTTAGATATGCTGTTTGATTACTTAATACAATTTCTGTACCTTTCTGCAGGCAGTAGACCTGTACATTATTATTTAATGTACACATGAGTGAGGTCAAGTTAAAAAAAATTTGTTTGAATTTTATTTTATACTGTGCATTTGCATAATTTGTAATTGATTTATTATTTGAAACTTTAATATTAATTAATGCAATTGCATAAGAAGATGCCTTGATTTTTAGTAAAGTAAATGCAATGGTACTAATAATTGGCATAATTTCTTTCGGTGTTTCGGTTTTCTGCCTTGGTTTCCGCTTTTTCGGTTTCGGCCAAGAAAATTTTGATTTCGGTGCAACCCTAGTACGTGTCTAACTAAACATAACTTCCTTTCTTGATGTGCGTTGTTCACTCTCTTGACTGGTAATTTGAAGGAAAAATACAATCACGGAAGTTTTTAACATGCTGATTTGTCTGTACTAGTGAAGTTTTGCAGATGCTCTGCAAGTTTTGCAGATGCGGGAGCAGCTTGGGTTAGGTGTCTTGCTCATGGACACCTCGACTGTTGGTCAGGTGGACCCGGGGATAGAACCACCAACCTTCTGGTTTGAAGACAATCTACATGAACCACTGAGCCACTGCCTCCCACCTAAGTTAAGAATGCTTATGTGGGAGATGGTGGTTGGTATATTTGACAAAATGTGATTGATTGATTGATTGATTGATTGATTGATTGATTGATTGATTGATTGATTGATTGATTGATTGATTGATTGATTGATTGATTTCATTGATTTCATTGATGTTATTGTGAACAATTCGTTTTTTTTTTTGAGCTTGTAATTTTAATCAAAATGTCAACAGTTGAAACAACAGACTTGCGGCGAAGGCCAAATGTTTCTATTCTTTTAGTCTGCTTAAACCATGACCCTATCTTAAATTCGAACTCGACCTTGCATTCAGATCTGCTTCCATCATGAAACTGATAGTTAAACTGATGGTTAATACCAAGTCCCTTCACTCTGATGTACATCACAATATGAAGGAAAAGATCTATTGCTACTGCTATTACATCGAAACTTTAAACTGATTTCCATGTTTTCTATTAGTTTTATAACCTACCTCACTGTTACTTTACAACTCACCCTGTGGAGTAGATTGTAACAGCATGCAGCACTCTTTCTACTTGACATAAAAATGACTTTAACTTGCATTAAATAAATGAGGAAAAAGTATATCAAGTTTAGCACACTGAGTTAAAGCCATTACAGCAAAAAGTATTTTCCTTCTCAGTCTGCCCTATTTAAATGCAGAAGGCATTGATCATTAATTTTTTAGCAGCATCAATATACAGTCCCTGACAAAAGTTGTGTCGCTTATCTATTTTGTAGAAACACCTGCTATTAACCTGACTTTTATTTCATCAATTGGTGTTAGAAATAGCTCATATGAAAAGCTAAAACCCTCCCAAATGACGTTTAATGCACTGAAATAAAATAGTTTCACTAAAAAAAAGATTTATCATTTAATCAAGACAGAAAGGTCAAATTTTGGCAAGACAAAAGTTTTGTCGCCTATACAGAAATTGTACAAATTTACTGCAAATACAAAAATATGTCAGCAAATTAAGTAGTGGTTCTGTGAGATCCAAATGTAATATCTTGTATGACTTCCATGAGCTTGAAGAACTGCATCCATGCGGTTTGGCAAGGACTCGTACAATTTATTGATCAAAAGTCATTAGGAATAGCAAAGAAAGCAGTCTTGCATGCCTCCCAGAGTTCATTAATATTCTTTGGTTTCGTCTTCCATGCTTCCTCTTTCATCCTACCCCACATATGCTCAATGATGTTCATGTCTGGTGACTGGGCTGGCCAATCCTGGAGCATCTTGATCTTCTTCGCCTTGAGGAACTTTGATGTGGAGATGGAAGTATGCGATGGAGCACCATCCTGCTGCAGAATTTGGCCTCTTTTATGGTTGGGAATATAAGAGGTAGCTAAGATGTCTTGGTATTTTAGACTATTGAAGTTGCCTTCCACCCTGCAGATCTCTCGCACACCCCATACTGGATGTAACCCCAGACCATGATTTTCCCCCACCAAACTTCACTGTTTTCTGGGTGAATCTCGGATCCATGCGGGCTCCAGTAGGTCTCTTGCAATATTTGTGGCGACTGTGGTGTAATTCAACAGAAGATTCATCTGAAAAATCCTTCTGCCACTTTTCCAGCGTCCATCCTTTTAGCAGGCTGTGGGCTTTGGCAAATGCCACACAGTTTTTCAATTGTCTTTTGTTTAGTGCTGGCTTCTGGGCACTGATTCGACCATGGAGGCCATTTTGAGACAGAATCCGACAAACTGTTCTGGTTGACACAGGGACTTCAGGTGACCAGGTCTCGTGGAGCTCTGCTGCAGTGGAAAATGGGCTGGCCGTGGATTTTCGAGCAAACAAACGGTCCTCTCGAACAGTTGTCTTGCAGGGTCTGCCTTACCCGGGTTTTTCATAAACGTCTCCAGTCTCTTCAAATCTTTTTTTTATCCTCTGTACTTGACACTGAGACACTTTGAAGGTGCCACGTCTGCCACATCAGCAGCGGATCTGGTCTTCAGCCTCTTGATAATCAAAACTTTAGTCTCAGGGTGAATCTTAGGCATGTTTGCAGAGGTCTATTTGCAGTTGATGTGAAGGTCTAGTGTACTGGGGTTCTTTTTATACACACCTGAGATCTAATTGATCCATTATTAGTCACAGGTGAAGCTCATATGACAAGGCGACAACACTTATGTCTTTGCAAAAATTCACTCAATGGGCTTTACCAAGCTGTGAATTTTAGAATATTTTTTGACAGTTTCATTTTGCACTGAAACATTATTACAAAAGCTGTTGGGATTAAAATGAGCCATTTCTTGTAAAAAAATTCTTGATAAGAAATATATTTCAGCGGCACTTCAGTTCAATTTGTACACAAACGACAAGACTTTTGTCAGGGACTGTAGGTACTCTTAGTAGCTTCTAATTTCTGTATATACATTACATTTTGAGTAGCTTGTAGCTTGACAAGGAACAATTTTAAATAGCTTCCCCAGCACAGCACACTCACAGCTGTGTTTCTCTGCACACTTTGTGCAGCATTTAACTGTATAGTCCACAGCGGTAAAAGAACATTCTAATTGAGAATACAGTTATAATGACTCCTTCAGACAAACCACTCTTTAATGCTACTCTAGTAACAACTAACTCTATCAAATGGTGGGCTGTTTAAAGACAGATGTGTAAAAGAGACATGCACTCACAGCATGAGGTTTGTCCTCCTAGTATTTAAAGCATGGGAGGGGGTGGAAAATTCAGGGGTAAATGCTCTATTTTCTTGTCAATGTTAGTGAGCTTGGAACACCACACCCTCGTTTTCTCATTCGCTCTCATTTCTTCACTCGGTCAGACATTAAGTTATTCACCCTCATTATATAGGGCACTTTTGCTGTTCCCTGTGTTCAGTAATTCATCCCAGGTTGCCCCTGTGGGATCATTTCTAGGTGAATCCTATCTTTTTTCACTCTACCCCACAATCCCTCACTCACACCCCCTGCTACATGCTGTGAAATATCATTATACAACCCACACTATACCATGACCATAAGCAAAAGTTCACTCGGCGGCCATCTTTGCAACACCCCCAGGCAGCTATTTTCTATGTACTTGAATGGGTCAAGTATATATGGTTCAATAACATTTTTCAAATCACCAATAAAATCTGACAAAATGGTATCATACTTTTAGATTTTTTAAATAAAAAATTCTGGTTGGTCGAGCTAATGTGAATTAGCGTTTTCAATAAGACCTGTGTAATGTAATTTTCTATTCACCTGCAGAATCCTGTCACCCTTCCTCAAAGCCATTTCATTGGCTGAAAACTTTTTTATGGGTTTTCTAGCCACCTTATTTTGCAGTGTGGAAGTCAGCTAGAAGTAGGCCTAAGCTGCAGTAAATGGTAAAACTATCTGCGCTGTAGTATTACAACTATTGCAAAGGAATTATTTTTTTTGTTCTAGTTGTACACCAACTTAATGTTTATTTAGTAGTTATTTATTTAAATATTTCTCTTACCATGGGTGCACTGAAGTCCTGTGTGACTTACGTAAATACCGTATTTACAGGAAAGTAAAATAAACCAGCAGCTGTGATGATGAATCAGCCATGAATGTCTCAATTGTAAATACTTTTGGAAAGAACATCACAGCTACAAACCAATATGATTACGGCAAACAAAACACACTGTATATGTAATACAAGTAATATGTTAAGAAATACTAGTTTGCGGTCTCAAGCAGAATAACAAGCTGCTTTTTACAGGTAAAAAATAACCGGAAGTGGATGACAATTATACATTTAAGTAACTTTGTTTTGTTTGAAATTGACCATTTAAATAATTAGCGAGTACATCATAAAACCATCTTCCAAAACCATGTTTTCGCCTTACCCTAAATTACTACACTAAGTCTATAATTATAATTTATATTTTAGAGCTGTCGGGATTCTATTGCATAAACTAATTTGTTAAAAGAATTCACATAAGGTCCCAGAAATATGCTCTTTTTGTTTTGTTTCATAAAGACTTCAGATAATAGGTGGATTAATGTAGTATAGTGGAATCAAAGTGGTGTTGATGGGAAACCATAATGCCAGAATAAAGACTAATAATGACTGAATACAGACAATAAAAGATTAATTAAGATTAAGTCTCATACTGGCAGAGGTGTGAAAAGTTTGTTGAGTGGAAACAATAGAACATGAATAAGGCAGTTCGCCTCACAAGACCTTAGACATTAGACCGCAAATGGGTGTTTACAGTGCAATCAAATATTTGTATACTTCTCTAAAAACTCACTCTGACATGGTCTTACAAAATGTTTAATAGAAATCTTAGTTTTAGAAATTTCTACAACACAGATACATCATATTTGTATTTAAATATATATTCTTAATATTTTTTGTTTTATGTTCTTCTATAGACGCGCATTTGTGAGGTCAGGCACTGATGTTGGACGAGAAGCCCTGGCTCGCAGTCTCCGCTGAAATTCATCCTAAAGGTGTTCTAGCAGGTCAGGACCCTTTGCAGGGCAGTCAAGTTCCTCCACACCAAACTCGCACATCCACGACTTTATGGGCCTTGCTTTGTGCACTGGTGTGCAGTCGTGTTGGAACAGGAAGGGGCCATTATTGAACTGTGAAATCTTAAGTGTTGACCAAAATAAAAAGATAGCTTGAAGCAAACATGACTTGAAACATAACATGAACAAAAACGTGAACTTGACTTGGGTACATGAGACTCTGTAACAACAGTTACACAAACAAAGCTACACCAGAGACAATGGGAACATGAGGGCTACACTATATTGTCAAAAGTATAGCTACAGACCTCCAAACTTTGTGTGGCCTTCAGATTAGCTCAAGAACTATGCGTAGAGAGCTTCATGGAATGGGTTTCCATGGCCGAGCAGTGAAAGGAACTCTTAATGCTTCAGCAGACCAACACATTTTGGACAATTTCATGCTCCCAACTTTGTGGGAACAGTTCTGTTCCACCATGACTGTACACCAGTGCACAAAGCAAGTCTCGTAAAGTCATGGATGGCCATATTAAACCCTACGGATAAAAAATGGGATGTCATTAAAGTTCATGTGTATGTAAAGGCAGGTGTCCCAAAACATTTGTCAATATAGTGTATATATACACACACACAAGGACTAATGACTAACAAGAAACACCTGTGAAAAAATTAAGACAATTAAACCAATCACAAAACAGAACAGAGAAACACATGACTGAACAACCAATCAGAACATGGGGGAAGCACATGACAAGTTTAAATGAGAGCAAGGGAAATACATGACCAGGATCTGAGGCTGAATCCAAAGTTGATAACGTCCACTATGGTTTCGGACAACAATAGCTGTCCTCTCAAATAATGTCCTATTTGAGGGTATAAGGGGGCGATTTTGGATTCAGCCAAGACAATGAGAATTACAAAATAAAAGACAAGAAAACATGCAACCAAAACCCAAAACAGATGTGACATGCATTAAGGGGGATATGATTTTTCTTTTCCAATAGCGTCCTTGGGGAAAAAGATGTCAACTTAAAAATGTTCGAATATATTAAGAGCTAAAAAATGGGTTTCAGAAGAGTCTGGGCTTTCATTATGAGGAAAATCACTGTCCTGATCTTTCAGAACACTGCAAATAGATTACAGTAATGGTCATTACTCAGTAAAGAGAGATAAATGAGTCAAGCCCAGAAGGAAATTTGAAACGTGCAAAGATGGGGTGAGAAGACACTATTTGCTATACAAATTCAAGGAAATTTTAGGACTGTTATGTCTGGCTAAGTTTGAGGATGTGCTGAATGTATGCATGCACTTTGTGTGTGCTTTAAATAATGTATATTATGAAGAGATTCTGTTCTCCAGGTCAGCAAGGGAAGAAACCAGATGAGTACAGATTCAAGGTTGTATGTTAAAGCATGACCCGTTCTCTCCTTGCTTTCCATGTAAAGTCACACATCAGATTCACACATGCTCTTCATGTGCACATTAAATTTAGACTCACATCAGATGCATCTTGCTACAATTGTATCTGACGCAAATATAGTTGACACACTCACACACATTTGACCCTTCCTGTGGCTCCATTGACACATGGCATATTAATGTCTCATGTAGTTGGAATAATAAGTAAAAAGCAGTGTTGTCACCTCCCTCTGTTTCTGCTGACACGTTCCTTCTACTCACAGACAGGGAGGTCAACTCTGTAAACCCACACAATTACAACAATGACAGCAATTACCCAAATAGAATGACATTATAAATTAATTGAAAATGAGTCCTGTTATTGCGTTTTAATTATCTGTTGAGTCAATAAATTAGGATGGTGTCATGTCAGCGGAGTTTCATGATTGGTGAGGACATAAAGGGTCGTTTGGTGTGTTTAGTCAATGTTTACCCTTTAAAAAAAATTAATTTGCATCTCAGGTTCAGAATATCCTTTGAGATAATTGCTTGAATGAATGGAATTAATAGATTAACGGTGGAATGAATTAATAATACCAGATGAATTCTCTTTGGTATTAGAAAAATATTTGTAACCGTTTTGTAGTTGTTTATTCCTTGTACTGTGCCTGCTTCCAATAGGCAGAAAATTTATATTTTATTGATATAACGTTTTTATGCGAGGCTCCAATAGAGATGGTACTCTTGTCAATTAAATGAACCTGTGCACATTCTTGTTTACGCTGAATAGTTTATTCATATCATGCACATGTAATTATGTCCATAAAGTTGCTACGGATAAATATCTGCTAGAACAGGATAAAATGTACCGGTAATAGTTTTTTCAGAAAATGTCATGATGAACTAAATAGACTTCAGAAGAAGCCTGTTCATTGAACCCTGTCAATAACAACGCAACAGTATATAAATAGCTTCTTACCTTGGACTTACCTCAACTCCAGCTTCATTTCTATTATGTATAAAACTTAAGAATATGGTTTACAGGAACTAATGAGTAATGTTAACATTCTACTTATAGCTTACAAGAAAATTCTTAAACTATTAGTAAGTAATAGTACTCAGTAAAGCTTGTAGTTCACTATTAGCTAATTAATAACTACTATTTTCCATACTAGATAACTACTAAGAACCATCAAGGCATGGACTCCACTTAACCCCTGAAGGTGTGCTCTGGTATCTGGCACCAAAATATTAGCTGCAAGTCCTGTAAGTTGCGAGTAGGGGCCTCAATGGATCTGATTTGTTTGTTCAGCACATCCCACAGATGCTCGATTGGATTAAGATCTGAGGCCAAGTCAACACCTCGTTGTTGTGCTTCTCAAACCATTCCTGAACCATTTTTGCTCTGTGGCAGGGCGTATAATCCTGCTGAAAGAGGCCACAGCCACCAGGGAATTCAAGCAGAATTCTGTTTCATGAAAGGGTGTACATGGTCTGCAACAGTGCTTAGGTAGGCGGTACGTGTCAAAGTTACATCCACATGGATGGCAGGACCCAAGGTTTCCCAGCAGAACATTGCCCTAAACATCACAGCCTCCGTCGGCTTGCTTTCTTCCCATAGTGCATCCTGGTGCCATGTGTTCCCCAGGTAAGGGACGCAACAAACTGAGATCCACTGTGTATTCTGACAGCATTCTATCAGAACCAGCATTAACTTCTTGAGCAATTTGAGCTACAGTAGCTTGTCTGTTTGATCGGACCACACGGGCAAGCGTTCGCTCCCCACGTGCATCAATGAGCCTTGGCCACCCATAACCCTGTCGCCAGTTCACCACTGTTCCTTCCTTGGACCACTTTGATAGATACTGACCACTGCAGACCGGAGATGCTCTGACCTATCATCTAGCCATCACAATTTGTCCCTTGTCAAACTCGCTCAAATCCTTACACTTGTCCATTTTTACTGCTTCTAACACACCAACTTTAAAGATAAAATGTTCACTTGCTGCCTAATATATCCCACCCAATAACAGGTGCTGTATTCACTTCACATATCAGTGGTCATAATGTTATGCCGGGTATATATCGTAATTAATGTGATTAATACAGAATGGATAATTACTTCTAATGTAAAGATCATGGTAGCCCACTAGTAATGACCCAAGTGTTTTCAAATCCTTCAGAAGGAAGTACTTATTTATTTCAAACAGTACTCTAAAGTGAAAAGCATGATATCTCTCTAGTAATGACTGAAGTCATTGTAAACTGATATAAATAATATACATGGGTTAAGTTCCTACAGTAGTTATTACCCAGCTATTGTAATTACTAAGGATATAGTTTGTACATGCGAAACAGGACTGTAAAGTGTTTGAAAGTAAACATTTTCTAAGGTATGCCTGATGGCTGAAGTGTGGACCTAATAAAAAGCTGATAAGAGAGACAGAGAGTGACAGAAAATTGATAATTTTGGAAATATTTGGATGGCTGAGACCACAGACAAATTCAAAGCATGCACGTTTGAAGTCTGCATGATTATGTATATACATTCAAATAACATCTGAAGGTGCAAGCGTTTGATAGATGAACT